>JAJOZX010001985.1:0-245000 GCA_023014485.1 Bathynomus jamesi | reverse complement strand
ATGTTAAGTATTTTTACTTTATAGGTTTCGGTTCCTTCTTTCGGTTCCTTCTTTTGGTTCCTTCTTTCGATTTGATTTGTATTCAACATTTCGAGTTGATATTTCGGTTGAGTTATATTTAATTGCCACTTATATTTAAATTGCCACTTTGGTTGTGTACGGTTCCCATTTTGTCTTTCTGAGAATAAAAGAACAAAGCCAAGATTGTGATATGTGTAACTGTGTTGATTGCCACATAATATACAAATAAAATATTCTTTTTATTTCTGTATTTTACAGACCCCAAGAACCAAGATGAAACGTGTTCAGTTAAGTGGTACACAAAAGCGAAAACTATCAAAAGAGAAACAAGAGAAGACTTTGGATTTAGAGTCCAAGACAGCAAAGCTGACTGATTTCTTCACAAGTTCCACGACCACAACGTCAACATGATATACCGATTCTGAATCAAAACCAATCTCCGTCATCAGAAGTGGACACAAATACCACTTTGATCACTTCAAAATCAAAATATGATGACGTTGGAATCACCGAGGTGTCACAAGCAGGTTCATCTACCACATGTCTCACTACTGATCTCACTTTGCCTGTAAATTCTCTTGATACCTCTACTGCAAATGTTGATTCAAGTTGCTTTACAAGACATTCTGGGGTTGAAATAATTGCTGAAAATGAAAGTTTAGTGGACCATGGTGATGGTGGTGAAATGAATCAGTCTGCAGAAGATGAAGTAAATATAGCAAAAGATCCAGGGTTGTGGCTTGATTTCTCTGCTGATGATGTGGCTTATTGGATTGCTTGTGGACCCAGTGACTGTCAACACCACAATGGGCCATTTGACAAGTCTTACCGGCATTTCAGTAGTGGCAAACCAGCAAGATACTGTTCACAAAAACTTTTCGTTGGGACAAAAGCCAATGGTGAGAAATACAAGAGAGAGTGGTTATTGTATTCACCATCAACAGGATCAGTTTACTGTTATGTTTGTAAACTGTTTGCTCCTAAAAATGTCTCACATTTTGTTGTAAGAGAAGGGTTCAGTGACTGGCGAAATACTATTGTAATTGATCATCATGAAAAAAGCACTACTCACCGAGACTCTATGCTAACATACTTAACTCGCAGACAAGGTGCGGGGTTGGGACAACAGTTGGAAAAACAAATTCAGGAAGTGTGTGATTACTGGGAACATGTCTTGAGGCGTGTCATAGCTGTTAAAGCTACGTTAGCTGAACGTGGCTTGTCTTTTCGAGGAACAGAAGAAAGATTTGGATCATTGCAGAATGGGAATTTTTTTAGGGCTGCTTGAGCTCATAAGCCGGTTTGATCCATTTTTAGCAGGTCACATTTTGAAATATGGAAATTCTGGCAAAGGAAATCCTTCTTACCTGTCCAAAACCACCTGTGAGGAACTCATTCAACTAATGGCTCAAAAGGTCCACGCACTCATTGTTGACGAAGTAAAATCTTCTGGTTATTTTAGTTTGTCAGTTGATTCAACACCAGATCTATCACATATCGATCAGTTAAGTGTTGTACTTAGGTACTTAAAAGATGGACAGCCTATTGAACGCTTTTTAACCTTTCTGAAAATGAAAAGCCATACTGGTGAGGAAATGGAAAATCAGGTGTTGCAGTACTTACGTGAAGTTTGTAAGCTAAACTTTTCAAAATGTAGGGGGTCAATCTTACGACAACGCTGCCAACATGTCTAAATCTGGTAGGCCGAAGTGCTGTTGACTGCTGTCAAGAGGCGGTTAATTTCTTCTCTACAGTGCAGTTGCTCTATACCTTTTTTTTTAGCCTCAACCAGCAGGTGGGAAATTCTTAAAGGTTGTATTGGAAATGAAAGTGTCTTAAAATCCCTCTCTGATACCAGATGGGAGGCACATTCTATGGTAACAGCAGCAATTTTGAAATCTTTCCTTAAAATTTTAGAAGCGTTAGAATGTATAGCTGAAGACCAGTCACAAAAGGGAGACACTAGAAGAGAAGCAAATAATATTGCAAATAAGATGCAAGAGCTAGAATTCGTTTTTATGTTGAATTTTTGGGATGAGATTTTGCAAAATTTTCATAGAGTAAGCAAAGTTCTACAGAATAAGGATGTGAACTTAAAAACATGTGCAGATCTGTATGGATCATTAGCTGACCAACTGTGCACTTCACGAGATGAATTTGAAAGATATGAAGCAGCTACAAAGGAAATGCTACCAGATGTTGATTACAAGGCAGCTCAAACTCGCAAACGTATCAGAAAGAAGGTACCCAATGACGGAGATGCACCAGAAGTATATCTGAATGCCAGAGATAAATTTCTTATCACCACCTTTTACACAATTGTTGACAAACTTGAAACTGAGATGAGAAGAAGAGGAGAGATATACAAAGAAATAGCAGAGAGATTTTCTTTTCTAAGTGATGTGCCACATAATGTCACCACTTCATCATCTACTGAAATTGAAAGGTATTCTCAGGGTTGTAAAAAGATGATTGATGCTTACCCAGAGGACTTGAACACTAATTTCTCTGCTGAGCTTCAGCAGTTTCACTCATATGTGTGCCATAAGTTCAGTGCAAAAAAAAATGTAAAAACAAGATTCAGTCATGCTGAACTTTATAAAATAATTGTAGAAGACAATATTGAGTGTGCCTTCCCAAATGTAGAAATTGCCTTTCGTATATTTTTAACATTAATGGTCACAAATTGCTCAGCTGAGCGTTCATTTTCTCAGTTGAAGTATATTAAAAATACCAACAGAACAACTATGCAACAAGGCAGGCTGGATGCCTTATCTCTACTAAGTATAGAAGCAGATGTGTTACGTAAGATTAGTTTTGAGGATCTGATCAAAGACTTTGCAATTAAAAAAAGTAGGAGAAAACTTTTCAAATATAAATGAAGTGGAAGTATACAAAAATAAACATTATTTTCCATCTTACTGTAAGTTTTGTTTCATTTCAAAAAATAAAATTTTATTTTATGGTTTATTTTTGTTTATATTTTGAATTACATATATATGGGGCACCAAAATCTTTTAAGTGCTTAGGGCCTCTAAAGGTCTTAATCCGGCCCTGATTTTCATATAACAATATTGTGAAAAATATCATAGTAAAAAATAGCCCTCCCAATAATTCAGGCATTATCTATAAAATTGGGTGTAAACAATGTGATTCCTTTTACATAGGTCAGACGGGAAAGGATTTGCACACACGTATAAAACAGCATCAATATTCCGTTAGAACAGGACAGTTGTCCAGTGCTCTTTTTGTCCATTTGTCAGAGTTATTCCACTGTATTGATTGGAATAATGCTTCAATTTTATTTCATTCTAGCAACATTGTTAATAGAAATATTCTTGAGTCTGCCATTATCCAACTTTCAAATAACTTCAACATAAGCAAAGATCTTTTTCAACTCGATCCTGTTGTTTTGAATTCCTTCAAAACAAATTTAGATAAAAAGGGTAGGACGCTAAATCTTCGGTAAACTTGTATGCTACTTTATTAACTTTTAATCTTCATTTTATTTTTATATATATCGAAACTTGACTATAAAAGGCAAAGTGTTAAAACCCGGGCAGATTTCCAGTATAAATTTGTATTTTTATAATTCATTTGATCTTGTGCTAAAAATCGATATTTTTCCTTACAAATCTGTATGCCTCTTTGTTAATCCTCTAATTTTTAATTTTTAATTTTATTTTTACTTCTCCGTTTATTGCATATATATATATATATATTATATATATATGTATGTGTATATATATATATATATATATATATATATATATATATATATTTATATATATATATATATATATGTTTGTGTGTATGTATGTTATTTATTTATTTATTTATTTATTTTTATTTTTTATTTTTATTTCTGTAACCTATATATAGGCCGTAACCTTTTATGTACTTCAGTGTTCCTGAGGATGTCATTAGACGAAAGCGCTTGAGCACCTTTTTGTGTTTCCTTTCCTTCGTGGTTTTATTTATCATAAATATTTTTCACGTGTTACTTTCGTGAAATAATTTTCATATATATATATATATATACACACATACAGCGTGTGTATATATATATATATATGTTAACCCCTCCGTCTATGACCCGGGTTGGTTCGAAGTTGACGGGGGTTCTAGTTAGGTGGCAGCAACGGATGTGTGACTTGCAGTAGTTTTCTTCTATATTACTCTCCGAGTTCTTCTATAGTGGCTCGGAGGACTCTGATAGACTTACTAGAAATGCTGAAGGTTCCGGACTCTTCTTATAGCGTATCCGGAAAGTTTAATGACTAAGTTCTTCTGAAGAGAGCAAGGCTCGAAGGATAAGATAAAAACTATCTTTTACTGTAATTTACTGCTAAAATGTACAGGTAGTGCTCAGCCTCTGAATTAGCTTCTGAATGACAATGGAAGATTTTTACTGGGGTTTATATACCCAAAAACGGCTAACATCATTATTATTAAATGCTAAAAAGGCTGTATTATTTTTGCACAATATTCGAAAATAAAGTAAATTTTCAGCTGTGGTAAGGCTTGAACGAGTAAACAAAATATTTGAAGACGAAACCATATTTTTATCTTAAACCGCGATTTTTCAGATCTGATGTTATCATGATCTGCCAAGTTAACTAAAAGTGGAAATCGGATTATGCATCTTTACACTAAAATATGCATATGAGTAAAATTTTAAGGTTTAAGATGTACAATTTTAATGCTTAGGCAAGACATGATCTCATCTTTTATAACGAAAGAGAATGTATACAAAATATGAACATTGCAAAGCTTAAGCAGGATTCCTTATTAAGCGAAATCTAAAAAAATGATTATGAGATTTTAAAAAACATGTCACCAATTATTTGGCAAAGTAGAAAGCAAATCAAAATTTTATCCAAACTCGCGTTGGGCGATTTTGGTCCTTATGTAAAAATGAATACACACACGTACAATGTACATACATACGAGTATAGGCATTATATAAAGTTAAATATATAAGAATATACAGGATTATATAAATACATGAACCGTATAACACATGAATTTTTAAAATGGATACTTTTTCTTAAAATGGATACAAGAACTATATAAATGAATACAAGAATTGCACGAAGAATAAAATAGTATAGGAATATGGGAATTATTTATGGTTTATTTTTGCACACACACACACACACACACACACACACACACATATATATATATATATATATATATATAAACTGCAAACACGCAGTATAATTAACGTAAAGAACGACGCTTGTATAGAATATTCCCCTTGGGGCATTGGTTTCTGCGCGTATGTAGAGGAATTACGGCATTTGATTGAGTGAGGCCCGTGGTGTAATGGTTATCATATCTGACCGGCAATCGGAAGATCCCGGGTTCGATTCCCGCGTGGTTACCTCATTTTTTCATTTGTTTCGTTCTCTCGCTCTCATCTTGCGCGGAATATTCTCCTATACAAGCGTCGTTCTTTACGTTATATATATATATCAGTGGCGACTCGTGGTATAAATGTATTGGGGTGCGATTTCATAAAATTGTACGACAACACAGACTCACAATAGGCTAGCGCGAATCCAACTGCCGCTCACAAAAGTACTTGTATTAACATATGCGGCTATGCCAGACGTACAATTCTAGTTAATTACAAATAAGTAATAATTTCAATAAAATACATATAAATGGCTTATATCATTATTACTGAAGTAACTATTAGTAAAAATAAAGTTGTTATTATAAAAAAAATTCGCGATTGTACTTATATTTTCATTACAACAATAAAATATAATTTGTATTTACTTGAGCGAAAAATCTATCGCTCCATTCGGCTGCAATATTATTTTGTATTCAAACAGTGGTACGCTGTTTGAAGCTATGCTATAAGTTTAGAATATTATGTACTGTATGAAGGCTTACTCAAAATGCCTCATGAATCAAGATATGCCACATGAATTTTTAAAATATATTTCAAGAATATTTATTTTAATATCTTAAAATTAATATATTTTTTATCTGTTAAATTAATATTTATCGTTTCAAGCAAGGGGGAGCGACCGCTCCATCGCTCCTATACGCCAGTCGCCACTGATATATATATATATATATATATATATATATATATATATATAACGGGTGTGCCATAAAAAAAGGGTACATTTTAAAAAGGCTATAAAATCAACATTTTTCATTTAATTTTAATAAAACTTCTACACAATAAAACATATGTATTTATCTATATGCCAACAAGTTTTCAGACTAAAATATCAAATAATTCAAATTCTATCAACATTTAAAGAAAGAGTATGATTTTTCTACTTAACATGCAAAAATTATTAAACCTTTTTAATATTTTTTTATAAAAATAATTTTTTATGTAAAATTTACCTGAAATTATTAAAAAAATTGTTCGAAATGCTTTCCTTCCATTTCAATAACTTTTTTATTCTTGGGCGGAATTCATCTATGGCTCGATTTTCTCGTTCCTGTGGAAGCTCTTCCCATTTTTGAATGATGATCTCGCGTAAATGAGCGGCATCTTTTATCCTAGTCCTGTAGACTCGCTCTGCTTAGTTCTCCCATATTCCGGCCAAGAATAAAAAATGTTATTGAAATGGAAGAAAAGCATTTCGAACAATTTTTTTAATAACTTCACGTAAATTTTACGTTAAAAATTATTTTTATAAAAAAATATTAAAAAGGTTTAATAATTTTTGCGTGTTAAGTAGAAAAATCATACTCTTTCGTTAAATGTTGATAGAATTTGAATTATTTGATATTTTAGTCTGAAAACTTGTTTGCATATAGATAAATACATATGTTTTATTGTGTAGAAGTTTTATTAAAATTAAATGACAAATGTTGATTTTAGCCTTTTTAAAATGACACACAGTATAATTAATGTAAGGAACGACGGTTGTTTAGAAGTGTGTCCGCACAAGAGGAGGATAGAAAACGACCAATGAAAAATGAGGCGCTTCCCGTGAATCGAACCCGGGATCATCCGATTGCCGGTCAGATATGATAACCATTACACCAAGGACCACAAAGAATCAGAACTCGTAATTCTCCTTCGTACGAGCGGAATCGAATGCCCTTTAAGGGCAACAATTCAAAACTTATGCGATTGAGCTTTGGCACGCATTAACAGATGGTTATAATCTATAATTGCTGGAATTTTCAAATATATAGGTTCTATAGTTTTGTTACAGTGAACAATTTAAAAGCATATGTCTAAAAATAGCATGTCGAAGAAAATGAATTTGAACTTAACAAAATTTACTTAAACAAATGGTCAATGTGACCACCTCCCTGTTGGTAAACTGCCCTCAATCGCTTCTTCCACGAGGAGATGCACTTTCGAACCTCATCTAAGGTGATATCCTCCCATGCTCTACTGATTTTCTCCTTAAGTTTATCTTCGGTAAATTTGTCTTTCTGGCTGCCGTAAACCTTCACCATGAGGGAATCCCATACTGAATAGTCCATCGGATTACAGTCGGGAGACTGAGGCGGCCATTCATCCTTTTTGATGAAATTAGGGGTCTCTTGCTCTAGATGATTTTGGGTCGCTCGGCTTGTATGGGCGGGTGCCACGTCTTGCTGGAAAATGTAGGCCTCATCAGGATACAGCTGACGACAATCAGGAAGTAACCCTTTATCTAACAGGTTGATGTAGCGCTCAGAGTTAACTTTAGTTTCGTTTGTGGCAATAAAATGAATTCGTGTTTTCCCCTTCCATGAAATTCCCGCCGATACCATTACTTTTCTGCTGAATCGTGAGGTTTCATGATAAAGCCTGGAGGGAGGAATGTCCTTTTTCCTTGAACCATAAACCCTGTCATTTTGCCTGTTTTTGGCCACCTCCAACGTGAAATCCTTTTTGTCTTTAACACAACTTTTTGCACGTCTTCAGCTGAGTAGCGTTCATATAGGGATTTACAGCGGGTCTTTCTACGCTGTCTTACATTCTGATCACGCCGAGAAACTCGAATTCTCTTGTAGGCCTTCAATTTCAAACGTTTTACAATCCCTTGTACAGAGGAGCGAGAAATCCCAAGGTCGTACGCAATCTGTCTCTGGGAGCGATGAGTTCCTGGTGTATTCTCCTGGGATTGAATCAGTTCCTCCACGGCAGCCTTATTTTCTTCTGTTGAAACACTTTTGGGCCTGCCGCTGCCGGGTTTTCTAGCTGTTGATCCAGTATCCTTTATCTTTCTTATTAAGTTATAAACACTTTGACGAGTCCAGTTCTTTGCGGGGAATTCTCGGACAATCCTATTTCCATTCCAACCTTTTTCCTTGACACATGCTTCTATGATGGCTTTATCACTTTTACTTAACGTCATGCTGGCGGGGTTTTAGCGGAAAAATAAAAGAAAGCAAATTCACATTAGGTTTAGCCTACGCCAGCGCGCGTGTCATACTACGCTACATTAGGTTTAGCTACGCTAGCGCACGTACGTGTCAGATGCACACCAGGCATGCTATTTTTAGACATATGCTTTTAAATTGTTCACTGTAACAAAACTATAGAATCTACATATTTGAAAATTCCAGCAATTATAGATTATATGCATCTGTTAATGTGTGCAAAATCTCAATCGCATAAGTTTTGAATTGTTGCAGTTATTAAACTTTCAATCAAGTAAAGTTTTTTTGTGGCCACCCGATATATATATATATATATATATATACATTTTAACTGCAAACGACACAGAGTATAATTAATGTAAAGAATGTCTCTCCTCCTCTTGTGCGGATACTCTTCTAAACAAGCGTCGTTCTTTACATTAATTATACTGACTACGAATCCATCGACCCCGGGTTCGAGACACGACGGCAGCCTGCGCGCAGCAAAACCCAGCTGTTCATCCTTCCACACAATAAAGAATGTGGTTGGTAGATAAATGGGTACCCTAGGTGGCCTCGTGGTTAAGACGCTGGGCTGCTGATGGGGCGTGGTTCGGATTCCACGTTAAACTGTAGGTCTAAGGTGGAGTGAAAAGCTTGACCTTCGTCAGAACGAACAATTCGGGCGGAAGCTAACCAAAGTTTATATATATATATATATATACGGCATGAGAAGGTGCCCCCTTAAAGGGCATTCGATTCCGCTCGGATGTAGGAGAATTACGAGTTCTGATTCTTTGTCATATCTGACTGGCAATCGGATTATCCCGGGTTCGATTTCCGGGAGGTGCCTCATTTTTCATTGCTCATTTTCTCTCTCTTGAGCGGACACTCTTCTAAACAAGCGTCGTTCTTTATATACACACACACACACACACACACACACACTGTGTATATATATATATATATATATATATATATATACTGTATATACAGTATACGAGGGGAGGTCAGAAAATAAGTTTACACGACGTATAATTTCGTAACTAAAAGACCTATATTGATTAGGTTTGTATCAGGTGAATTCATTAATCATTGTTGGCAACACTGCACGTCGATTCGGCTGTCATCTACTGTACATTGGTTATATGAGTCAGTTGAACATGGCGGCTCGACTGGAACAGTGCCCTGTCATTTCTGCAACGATATTCTGAGTTTGTCAGTGGTCAAGAATTTCTCGAGCGTATTGTCATAGGGACGAGACATGGGTTCATCACCGTACTCTGGAAACAAAACGTGCCAGCATGGATGGAAACATCCTGGGTCCCCGCGACCAAAGAAGTTCAAGACTGTGAGGTCCGCTGGCAAAGTGATGGTTACCGTGTTTTGGGACAACATAGGCGTTTTGCTCGTAGACTTCATGCATAAAGGCACAACAATCAATGCAGCTGCATATTGTTCAACACTGGAACGTTTAAAAGCGGCCATTAAACGTAAACGTCCTGGACTGCTCTGTAGGTCAGGACACTGTTCCAGTCGAACCGCCATGTTCAACTGACTCATATAACCAATGTAGATGGCAGCCGAATCGACGTGTAGTGTTGCCAACAATGATTAACGAATTCAATTGATACAAACATAATCAATGTAGGTCATTTAGTTACGAAATTATACGCCGTGTAAACTTATTTTCTGACCGCCCCTCGTATATGGGATGAATTTCACAATTAAACACGTGATATGAATGAATGATGGAAACCCACAACGAAAAAGAAAAATGATTCCAAGGCCTTTCGTGTATTCAGAAGTACACCTCGTCAGGGAATGAAGGGAGAAGGCGAGATGACAAAAATATATACAACGGGACAGAAAAACAAAAAGATTAGCACGTGATTAACAGGAGTTAATTTGAGGCAAAAGGTATTTTAACAGGATATTTTCAATTTTATATATTCTCGGACTGTTATTGAAATTATTTTAAAAATGGATAAATGCACATTCTAGAATATTCTTTTCAATTATATCTGGGTTTCTAACGAGCGCTTTAGAACTATCCCACTTGATACTATGATTACATCTATACATATGGTTAAACAATGCATTAGAATTATTTGCTGTTCTACACGCATATTTATGCTGTTTTACCCTAATATCTAACGTTTTACCCGTTTGGCCTATATATACTGAGTTACATTGTGTACATCCGATCGAATACACACAACCAACCATATTATCCGGGTTATTCTTTATCAGGCGTGATTTAACAGTATTATTATACTTAAAGACTACATTAATACCAATTGTTTTAAGTAAAGTCCGAAGATATTGAAAATTAACATGGTAAGATAGGCTGAGGATATTTTTTACGCTCAAATTCCTTTACAGCTACACTATTATAATATCTATTCTTAGCTTTCCTAAGGCAGTTAACTAGAAATGAAATAGGATAACATAATTTAGTACCAATATTCATGATATTGCATAACTCGGAATCTAAAAATTCAGGACTGACAACTCTCAATGCTCTAAGAAACATAGCAGAGAAAATAGAAGATTTAATCGAAGGATGATGGTCAGAAAAGAATAGAATAGAATAACCTTTATTAATAATAAAATAAATACATTTTTTCAATTTACAATGACATGAATAATTTTGAAACTCGATTATTTATTTTACTTAATTTGGCCCTTAAGCTTTAGGCTTTACTGGGCTCTTATTAAAAATAAGCAACTAGTTGTTATTAATTAATAATAATAAATAAATAAATAAGTAAATAAGTATTTTTAATAGTTAAAACATGTATTACAATATTAAACAATATTACTGGACAGTATTAAACAATATTAGTGGACATTAGTCCTAGATTTTTGTAAGTATGCCATTATTAATCGGGATTTCAACTTGGTTTTAAACAAATTTACATTCACAATATTTTTTATATCGGCATGCAAGTCATTCCATAGTTTCAATCCTATGAAAATGGGTAGTTTTTGAGATGAAGACAATCTAAATTGAGGTATAACAAGCTTTGATCTATTTCTGGTCTAATACGAGTGGATTTCTTGATGAGTTACAAAATATCTATTTACCCATTGCAAATTAATGATTTTGTTCTTACACTTATAAATAAAAATAAAATGTGCCAGTTTGGTTATATCGTTGAGCTTTAGTAGGTTTAGCTCTAAATAATGCACTAGAGTGATTCAAGGAAATCAACATCAGATAATAACCTTATTGCTCGTTAATACCAATTGTTTTAAGTAACAAGGGTGCAGTATGTTATAGAAGGAAGAACAAGAGTATGATAAAGAGTCAATAAAACTTGTTTAGGGACTACATTTCTAAGTTTAAACATTATAGCAACGCTCCTTGAAATCTTTTTCGCGATATAATTTACATGATCACTCCATTGCAAATTCTTATCTAGCATTACACCAATAAATTTTGTTTCAGTACACTCCTTTCTGGCGATTTCATTAACATTAAGTTCATCAAGATATACATTTCTTTTATTAGTAAAAATCATGAAATTTGTTTTACTGGTATTTACGAAGAGTTTATTGGTGGTCAATCATTTCATTACACTGATGAATTCTGAATGAAATATATTCTTAGGTGTATTAACATCTTTGCAAGAAAAAGAGACAGTTGTATCATCTGCAAACATTATGAAGTTCAGTATATCAGATGAACGTGGAAGGTCATTTATATACAATAAAAATAACAGTGGACCCAGAACTGAGCCATGTGGAACACCATGTTTGACAAGCGCTTTAGTTGAGCAAACCTTATTTACTGATACAAAATGATATCTGTTGGACAAATAACTTTTAAACCAATCACTGACTGTCCTCTAAAACCGTAACAATATAATTTATTAAGTAGAATATTATGGTCTATGTCACTCTATTACATCAAACGCCTTACTCAAATCCATAAATATTGATATCATTATTTCTTTGTTCTCCTTAGCTATATTTACATTTTCCATAAGATTTAAAATAGCCATTTCCGTTGTTTTATTATTACGGAAGCCATATTGATTTGGAGATAATAAATTGTAGGATAATGAACACACCGGCCTGTAATTTGTTGCTAGTGTAGGATCGCCCCCTTTAAAAAGGGGTGTTATACAACCAGTTTTTAGGATTGATGGGAATATTCCTTTGGAAATACTTTGATTGATAATCTTAGCCAAAGTTACAGGTATCTTATCTTTAACAAGTTTCAATATAGGTACAGGAATGTTATGAGTTATTTTTTTGTATTTTTTAATTTACCAATAATAGTCTGGACCTCAGTAGAGGTAGCAGGAACAAAAGAAAATGAATTTAGTGGGCTGGGTGGCACATATTCTAGAGGTGAGTGATCATTATTTATTAATTGCGAGCGAAGCTTATCCGCTGTTGAAGTAAAATGTGCATTTAAAGAGTCTGCAATAACAGTATCATCAGTAATTTCTTTATTATCAACATTTAATTTCTCTTTTGAATTTTTCTTAATTTGTTTTCCGAGAAGATTGTTTATGGTTGTCCAAGTGTTTTTCATGTCTCCTTTATGTTTGGAAAATTAATTGTTATAATAGTTATATTTTGCAATTTTGATTATTTTAGTTAATTTGTTTCTGTATTGAGTATATTGTATTTTAGGAATTTTGCTCTGTAATTGCAATTTGAATAATTTATCTCTGTTCTTTATTGAAGTGATAATTCCTGGAGTGATCCATGGATTTGCGACACTTTTGGGCGAAACTGTTTTTCTCCTTAAAGGAAAGCAAATATTAAAAATATGGAATAAACTGTCATAGAAGAACTGAAACATATGATGCACATAAGAGTTATTATTAGTAGGCTCACGATAAACTTCATATTTGAACTGATTAAAGCATTTCCGAATTTTTAGATCCAGAACAGATAAGCTTCCATCATTTTCTTTTTCAACCGTGAACTTAATAGATTGGACTAAATTGTTGAGCCTACCAAGAAATAAGTCAACATCCAAATTATTGGGCCAAAGGCATAAAATATCACTATATACCTGTACCAAACAAGGTTAAAAGTAACAATAGTAGGCAAAATTCTGCTTTCAAAAAAATCCATATATAAGTTAGCTAATACCGGTGAGAGGAGATTTCCCATCGCCAATCCAAACGACATAGCATAAAACTTATTTTCAAACTGAAATTTACAATCTTTGACGCAAAGCTTAATTAACTCAATAAGAGTGTTGTGTTGAACAGGGAAAGAATATTCAGATATCTTATCTTTTAAAAAATCAAGTAGGTCATCAAGAGGGACTTTTGTGAATAACGAGCATACATCAAAACTTAACCATTTGAAATTAGGGTCATTAGGAAACTTCAGTTTGTCAATAAGATCCATGCTATTTACAATATGTGACCTACTTACTTACTTTAGGTGAGTTCGAGCGACGGATCAGGATCGACGTACGGTCAACCCCTCTGCAGCATCCCGCCTCATTTGTGGGATTTGGTGAAGGAGGAAATTGCTGTCTGATCTCCTCCTGCCCTCGTAGCCAGCCACGCATGGCTGGTCAGGGGCTTTGCACAGGAATCTGTCCAGCTGGTTCTTGAAGTTATTCAGGTCGGTGTGCTGGAGATTCCTCACTTCTTTTGGTAGGACATTGAAAAGCTTTGGGCCTCGTATTCTGAGGGTATTTTCCATCCTCGTTTTCATGGCCCCTTGTCCCACCGCAGCTGGGACCGTACAAAATCTGCCTCTTCCCTCATTCCAGTTTGTTTCTATTTCATTTCTAAGGTTAGGAACAGAGCCCCCAAGTATTTTCCATATGTATATTACGTATTGTGTACCGCTCGCGCCTTCTTTCGAGAGAGTAGAGTTTCAGTGATTGTAGTCTTCACCTTCCGTTTCCTCTATCTTAGATGTAAAAGTCCTTTGTATAGCTTCAATGTTCGCAATGTCTCTTTTTCTGTGTGGGCTTGTGAGTACTGAGCAATACTCAATTATTGGTGGGACTAGACTCTTCCATAATTTGAACATAATGTTTGCTTTACTCCTGCGGAAGCTCCTCCAGATGATTCCCATTATTTTTCTAGCCGTTGTAATTTTGATGTTATAGTGCTCTCTGAATTCTGCATCCGATGACATTATTACTCCAAGATCCCCGACTTGTGGATTTGGTGTTATCTGTTTGGCTTGCAGAGTTTTGTACCCTCTTTTTTGTAACTCCTTGTTATTACCATATCTTAGAAGTTGGAATTTTTCTTCGTTGAACTTCATATTGTTGTCCTCTGCCTACTGGAATAATGTTTCAATGTCGTTTTGTAATCTTTCTATGTCACCTTCGTTCAATATTTCCTTACATAACTTTGTGTCATCTGCGAAACATGATACAATACTGTCCTTAATATCTGCATCAATATCTGCAATCATTATTATGAACAGCAAGGGAGCTAGTACTGTCCCTTGTGGGACAGAGCTCACGACTTCCGAGACTTCCGATTTGACTCCATTTACCACCACTCTTTGTGTTCTTTGCGTCAAGAAATTAAATATCCATCTCCCCAGCTTTCTAGTAATTGCTGTATTCTTAAGTTTATGTGCTATAATTCCATGGTTACATTTATGGAAGGCTTTAGCAAAGTCAGTATAGATTAAATCTATGTTTTGTCCTCGACACAGTATTTCCAATATTTTCTCCTGGTGGTCTAATAGCTGTGATAGACATGGTCTTCCAGCCTTGAAACGATGTTGATTTGGGTTGTACAAGTTCTTTTCTTGTAGGTAGTAGGTAGTTTCGCTTCTAATTATACGTTCAAAGCACTTTATAAGGTGTGAGGTGAGAGCTACCGGCCGATAATTCTTGGGCATTGCTCTGTTACCACCTTTAAATAAAGGGGCAATGTTCGCGTTCTTTAATGGCAGTGGAATTTGTCCTGTGTCGAGTGATTTCCTCCGTAGTAAGTATAGCGGTTTGGCAGTACTCTCTTTACATTTCTTCAGAAAGTGGCACTCCATGTGTCTGGCCCTGGTACCGAATTGTCTCGCATCTGTGATAGAGCCTTAATTACATTTCCTTCCGAGAACTCTAAGTCCACTAATAGGTTTGTGCCAGAATTTGTCCTTGGCTGATTTGTAAAAATATCGAAAAATTCATCTGCGTTTTCTACTTTCATCTCGGACTTAGGGGTGCTAAACACAGAGTTAAATTGTTCCTTAAGCAGTTCGCTCATTTTTTGGGGGTCATTTGTGTGTTTGACCTCCCCGTCTATCAACAGACCAACACTCTCTTTGCACTGCATTTTCCTTTTCGCAAAAGTGTAGAAGTATTTTGGGTTATTTTTTATGTTTTCTGCTACCTTGTTTTCCTCCTCGTTTGTCTTATGTATGAATGTTTGCTTTAGGTCCATTTCTCTTTCGCTTAGTTTCCTCTCTAGTTTGAGTCTCCTTGCATCAGTTTTGCATCTGTGGAGATGTTTTACGGTTTGCTTTCGTTGTCTAAATAGTGTCCTGATTTTTCTCTCGAGCTTGCTACGTTCTCTCTTTTGTCTCTCTGGAACATGCTTCAGTAATATAGGTTTGGTTTCAGATTCCATTATACCTAGTATTTGTTCTGGAGTCTTCTCGTGAAGTAGTAATTCCCAATTTACTTCCTTTAAATCTTTATTTACACTTTCCCAATCTATTTTCTTTTCTTTGAATTTATGTTTAAGCCTTCAAATATTCCTTCTGCCTCTCTGGGATGCGTTTTCGTACCTCTGGGTGCTAACTTCAGTTGTATATCGATTAGATTATGGTCGGAGAAATTTGTGTGCGTTACCTTTTTATTTATTATTATCTCATTATTATTTGTCAAAATTAAATTCAAAACGTTCTCTTTCCTAGTGGCTTCACAGATTTCCTGAGTAAGGACGTAATGTTCCATCATATTTAATAGCATTATTGCTTGGGTTCTATCATCTTTTGTAATGTTGCCATGAAACTTCTCAACATATATGACTTCGTCAGTTTTCTTCCATGTTATGAATGGAAAAATAAAATCTCCGCAAATTAAAATATTTGTTGCTGAAGTTTCAAATAATTTTAACATGTTTTGTATTTCATTAGTGGCAAACTGGAATTCACTTTTTGTGGTGTTTGGTGGTCTGTAGACGTCCATAATGGTTAGGTTCAGTTCTTTTACTTCTAATATAATAACTTTGACTATGCTATTTGATTTGTTTACTTTCACCTCAAATGTGTACGTGTTTTTCACGTGGATACAACACCCTCTCCCTCGTCTAGCCACTCTATCTGCTCTGTATATGTTTATATGTTGTAGTCCAGCAATGCTATTTCAGTATTCTCGATGCAGTTTTCACAGCCTTTTTCGCACTTATGTCAGTGTGTTTCCGTTAGGCATATCATATCTATGCTGGTTTCCGTAGCTAAATTTTGCAAGTATTTTAATTTGCAGTCTGCATGGTCCGTATAGAGGCTTTGTATATTTGTGTATAATGCATTTACCGGGTTTCTAATCTTCGTGTTCGATTTTCCTAAATGATGGTCATTTCCTGGTCGATGTCGGTTCCTATGATCTGTTCTTTCCCGTTCTCTTCTTTGCGTACCCTTTATGTGAAAATACGGGCACTCTATGTTCAGGCATTTTTGCTCAGTAATTGACTGTAATTGACTTGGAAATAGAGCCAACTAACGGCGTTAATAAACTAATTAACCATTTAGATAGCTTATAGGTTACGGAGCCTACTGAGCTAACAATAGGCCTCATGGGATTATTAACTTTGTGTGTTTTTATTAAACCGTACAAATATGGTAGTGACGGATTGATACTAAAAAACTGCTTCGAAAGCCAATTATAGTTATTTTATAATATTTCTCTTAATTTTCTGTTAAACATTTTATTAACATCCTCCAGTGCAGTGATGGCGAACCTATGACACGCGTGTCAGCAGTGACACGCCGCATGGTTTCAGGTGACACGCGATGGATGTTGAAAATGTTTGGTATTCTGATGAAAAACTGCAATAAATCGTCTACGCCCTAGTACTTTCGATTAATAAGTCAGCTATCTATGATTTTGTAGTTAAATTTAAAATGCATGTATGCAAGTGACACGCCAACAATATCATTATTTAAAAAACACGAATTTTGGCACACTTGGATAAAAAGGTTCGCCATCACTGCTCCAGTGGGTCTCTGTTTAGAGGTTTGTACGTATCGCGGTCACTCAATAAAGTATTCATCTTTTCAATGTAACTGTAGGCCTACTAATAATAACTCTTATGTGCATTTTTATTCTGACCATCATCCCTCGATTAAATCTTCTATTTTCTCTGCTATGTTTCTTAGAGCATTGAGAGTTGTCAGTCCTGAATTTTTAGATTCCGAGTTATCCAATATCATGAATATTGGTACTAAATTATGTTATCCTATTTCATTTCTAGATAACTGCCTTAGGAAAGCCAAGAATAGCCATTATAATAGTGTAACTGTAAAAGAATTTGAGCGTAAAAAATATCCTTAGCCTATCTTACCATGTTAATTTTCAATATCTTCGGACTTTACTTAAAACAATTGGTATTAATGTAGTCTTTAAGTATAATAATACTGTTAAATCACGCCTAATAAAGAATAACCCGGATAATGTGGTTGGTTGTGTGTATTCGATCGGATGTACACAATGTAACTCAGTATATATAGGCCAAACGGGTAAAACGTTAGATATTAGGGTAAAACAGCATAAATATGCGTGTAGAACACCAAATAATTCTAATGCATTGTTTAACCATATGTATAGATGTAATCATAGTATCAAGTGGGATAGTTCTAAAGCGCTCGTTAGAAACCCAGATATAATTGAAAAGAATATTCTAGAATGTGCATTTATCCATTTTTAAAATAATTTCAATAACAGTCCGAGAATATATAAAATTGACAATATCCTGTTAAAATAGCTTTTGCCTCTAATTAACTCCAGTTAATCATGTGCTAATCTTTTTGTTTTTCTGTCCCGTTGTATATATTTTTGTCATCTCGCCTTTCCCTTCATTCCCTGACAAAGATGTACTTCTGAGTACACGAAAGGCCTTGGAATCATTTTTCTTTTTTCTTGTGGGTTTGCATCACATATATAAAAGTACTTTTACACAAAGAGGTACAATAACAAAACTAAAAAAAAAAAATTGTTTAAAGCTAAAATAAAAAAAATCTTATTTATTTGACTGAGGAAGAAAGTTTAGCTAACTTGTAGTTAAAAATTTAACCTTGTTTCTCTAATATGAAACATCAATAAAACATTATAAATAAATGAGAAGTAACGCGGATAATTAAGTCTAAATGTAATACAAGTAACGAGTAATAATGTAAAAAGCATTACAAAATGGACGAAAGAAAAATGTGATACGTTATATATGTATAATTGGATAGAAATTAGAAGTAAGCTATATATACACGTCGTAGAAGTTTCGTGTAATGATTCTTTACTTCATGGATGTCAGGTTCGTGGCCTCGCTCGAGCACACACACACACACACACACACAGCCGCGCGCGCGCGCGCGCGCAAAGTTGCTGTTTTGTATGAAGAACAAATTAAATATTTATAAAGTTTCTAAAGTGAGTCACCCTTAATGAATTAAGGAAAACGCGATTTTATCCCTCTCAAAATGTTGTGACTAGATCATCTATTTAACTTTTACATATAACATTTAATTTACTTGATAGTGAGAAAGATTCCACCTTTATTTTATATTTTAGTTTTATATCGTCACTATTTTATAGTACCGCAATGAGGTGAAAATAACTTTTACTTTGCATAGGAGCTATTTAGACTATCCAAGTTAGTTCATCTTAACTCACTATCCACTTTGAGGATAATAGAGAAATCGATTTCTTATACGTGTGATAAAGAATATATTTGTTCCGCCCGTCAGGTTTTGCTCGGCCCTCTCCGCTCGAAATATATGTGGGAAAATTCTGACAAATAAATTATTATTATTATTATTATTATTATTATTAGATTTACGATTACAGCGTAACATAATATTTTTTTCAATTTTGAGAGCTATCATATATATTTTCTGAGTGATTAAGTTTGAAATATTTTTATCCCTGTTTCACTTCTGAGAAGTCTGGTCCATGGGCTGCTGGAAGTGAAAAAAGTGGCCCTCAATCGAACAAACGTTGGCAATCCCCGACTTAAAATATAACTATATATGTTCTTAATAAGGTCTCTCTCTCTCTCTCTCTCTCCTCTCTCTCTCTCTCTCTCTCTCTCTCTCTCTCTCTCTCTCTCTCTCACAATTCTTCCACTAGTTTGCATTAGTCCATATTTGAGTCTTTCGTTTCTTCTGGTCCTTTTGATACTTTTATATTTCACATTCACTCCAATCCATTGTATACCTATTTACTCTCCTTTTCAACCGGATTACGTGTACTGTACTTTTTCACATTTCAATCCTCAATCTAGCTCGTGATCTTCTTTTAGCCTATTTCTTGCTGGTCAACCTTTCTTCTCCAATTACTTATTCGAACCACTCTCACTTTCGCAGAAAGACTATTCCTTTGCCATGACACGAGCGTGAACTACACGCATGAATCCTCCATCAACACGGACAATCTCATGCAATATCTCGCAGCAAAGACTTTATATTTTATTTACCCACAAACTGCTTATATGCCCAATTTATTTTTATACTTTCAGATATTTTATTAAGTAAAACTTTGTAAAACTCCTCTCAGTATAATGATATAATGGGGTATGTAAGATATTTAAATTCATTCACTACCTACCCAGCATTGACCGCACACTTTCCATCTCAATTTGAAGTTATGATTCTCCACTTGCAGCGTCATAAATTTTTCAATTATTCTTTTTCGTTCGTCAACACTAAATAAAACTTGCTTTAGAGTTGATCATCTGTACGCAACTCATGTCGTATATTATACACTCATATGTCATGTACGTACACCTGATGTTATCACTATGCACAACTTATTTCTTTTATTTATATATATATATATATATACTTATATATATATATATATATATATATATTATAACGTTTCAAACCAACAAAGACCCTAGGATCTACACTAATTGTGTATTGTGCATGTCCTCCGTGGTGGCGGAGAGGACCTACAATTTTACGTGGGTTCCGAACCACAAGACCTTAATTTTACTACCTTAAATTATACCCAATCTACCAATATATGCATCTAATCGCTTTTTAAACATGTTTATAGACGTGCTACTAATTACTTCTACCGGCAAACTATTCCAACTATTTACTATTCTATGCGTAAGAAAGTTTTTGGCCAAAGCGACGGAATCATCTGAGTTGCTCGTCTTTGAACTCTTTCGATTTTGTCTATATCTTTTTGCATATACGGATTCGAAAATTGGATCGCGTACTCCAAATGGGGTCTAACTAATGATTTATAAGGAGGAACAATAATATCACGCGATTTGTACTCAAAATTCCGAGCTATAAAACCTAGCACTTTGTTCGCTTTATTAACCGCTGCTGTACTTTGTTTCGCTACTTTTAAATCACCAGTGACTATAACTCGTAAATCTTTTTCCTGCTCTACGCTTGCTAACTCCTTCCCTGACATACTATACGCAAAATTACCGTTACGCGAACCTATATATAAAATTTTGCACTTATCGACGTTAAATTTAATTTGCCATGTGACTGACCAATCAACGATTTTATTCAGATCTTCCTTGAATTTAGCTATATCTTCGGCATTAATCGCCCTACCACCCAACTTCGTGTCGTCCGCAAACTTTGAGACTGTACTGACTAGGCCGACATCTAAATCGTTAATATATATAAGAAAAAGCAAGGGGCCCAATACAGAACCCTGAGGAACGCCACTCGCTACATTAGCCCAAGACGACTCCGCTCCATCCACGACCACCATCTGTTTCCTACCTCGCAACCACTCTTCTATCCAATTTATTACTACACCCCTGATTCTATGAGCCTTAGTTTTTTCAATGAGTCTTTTGTGCGGTATGGTGTCAAACACTTTTTGAAAATCTAAATATACTACATCACCCGCCCGATGACTATCGTAAACTTCAACCACGCTTTGAAAAAATTCTAAAAGATTAGTTAAGCAAGATTTGTTTCGCCTAAAACCGTGCTGCGTATTTCTAACCAAGTTATGCAATTCTAAGTGTTCGACTATACGATCCCTAATTATTGATTCTAGTAGCTTACCTACAACAGACGTTAAACTGATTGGCCTATAATTTCCCGCCGCACCTTTATCGCCTTTCTTAAAGATAGGTGCTACATTTGCTAACTTGAAATTATCTGGTACGCACCCCTCAGAAATAGACGCATTAAAAATCTTTGTTAGCGGCACAACAATGCTTTCTTTTAATTCGTTTAGTTGTATGGGATATATGGAATCCGGCCCCGGTGATTTATGCATTTTCATTTTATCAATATAGCGCATTACCTCCCTTTCACTAACCACAATATTATCCATAGTATTACCATTATCAAAAGGTATTATGTCTATGACCGTAGGGATATTCGTTACATCTTCTCTAGTAAAAACTGACGTAAAAAATTCGTTTAGCAAGGTAGTCATTTGCTTGTTTTCAGAAACTAGCTATCCGTTAAAATTTTTCAACGGCCCCAAGACACTTTTTACTGGATTCCTATTGTTAACGTATTGAAAGAATCGCTTGGGGTTTTCTTTGCTGTCACGAGCTATGGCGATTTCAATTCGCGCTTGGCCTTTTTTATTACACTTTTCGCTTCACGCCTTAGAGATATGTAGTTGTTTCGTAACCACAAATTGTCTTTATCGCACTTATGTAGCCTATAAGCCCTATCTCTACTCTTTATCATATCTCCTACTCTAGAAGTAAACCACAAGGGCTTGTTGTTTACTTTCGCACGCTTAATCTTGTACGGTATACATTCTTCATTTATAGTCCTAAATACTCTTTCAAACGATTCCCACATTACTTTTGCGTTGAAGATCCCCATTAGGTTTTCCCAACTGACGTGTGACAATTCATTTCGAAATTTACAAAAGTCTGCGTGCTGGAAGTTAGGAATTTTAGTCTAGTTAGCTGGTTTCGAGTGACTTACTGAGAGGACAAACTCTACCATATTGTGGTCGCTATTGCTTAACGGTTCTATTACTTGAAGATCCGTGATTAGCCTATCGTCCGTAGTTATTACTAAATCTAAAATACTGTCCAACCTCGCGGGTTCCCCAACCTTTTGAATAAGAAAGCTATCCTCGAGAAAATTAACTAAACGATTACGTTCCGCGTCACCCTGCATTGTATCGTAATTCACGTTGGCGCAATTAAAATCATCGATAACTAAGGCCTGATCACTACCTATTATTCTCTTTAGTCCACAATATAACGCTTTGTCCGTATCAGCTGTTGGATTAGGGGGCCTATATATTGTATAACCGCAACAAATAAGTTTGAAATCGTTCAATTTAAGTTCTGCTATAGTCGAATCTATCGGTTCTGGAATTGTGTACTTTACTTCTACAACGTTCGCAATATTATCTTTGATATACAACATAACACCGCCTCCTCGCCTACCTATTCTGTTTTTAACAAAAAGTCTATAACCTCTAATTTGATACTCTCCTACAAAGTCACGTGTTTCATTGCTAAGCCACGATTCATTTACCGCAATTAAATCATAGTCTTTACAAGCTGGATCCAGCTGGTGAGGGAAGCTATATTTATGGGGCTTCTTTGCAAGTGACCCGTTGCCCACGTCAGGCTAACATCATGAAAAAGAAAAAGCTATAGTGTTTGTCATTTACCATTACTTATGCGGACTATAATGGAATTAATTTTCCCAGAAGAGTTCCTTGTTCCATGCACGGTCTGTGTATCATATATATATATATGTATATATATATATATATATATATAATATATATATACACACCAGGTGGGCCAAAAAAACTATTACCCAACTTTTGAAAAAAATATTGTGGCTCACCGTGTATATTGATCGTACTGCTGAGGCCGTATCATGTTGTACCCATTCTTTTACTCTTTCAAACGCTGGTTTTCAATCTATGATAGATTGAATGCCCCAGGAGTAGAGGTACAGGCTCACAACTGGAGGGACGTATCAGAATATGTGCGCAATTGAAAGGCGGTCAAAGTCAGCAACTGATACTTTCAGATGACAGTCAGTTTCTCCATAAATAATTAATTTTCTTAATTTTTACACAAAATAATTAATTTATTTCCTTTTTCATTTCAGACAATCATTCTGCTATAGTTGGTGAACAAGTTATAACATAATGAAACACTCTTTGGAAGATGAAGCATTGATATTGAACCTGCGGAAGGAGAAAACTTCTTCGGTCAAATTTAGTGTTATATTTTATTTTTATTTACAAGTGTAAGAACAAAATCATTAATATACAATGGGTAAATAGTTATTTTGTGACTCATCAAGAAATCCACTCGTATCAGACCAGAAATAGATCAAAGCTTGTTATACCTCAATTTAGATTGTCTTCATCTCAAAAACTACCCATTTTCATTGGATTGAAACTATGGAATGACTTGCATGCCGATATAAAAAATATTGTGAATGTAAATTTGTTTAAAACCAAGTTGAAATCCCGATTAATAATGGCGTACTAACAAAAATCTAGGACTAATGTCCACTAATATTGTTTAATATTGTCCATTAATAATACTAATATTGTTTAATACTGTCCATTAATAATACTTATTTACTTATTTATTTATTTATTATTTTAATTTATAACAACTAGCTGCTTATTTTAATAAGAGCCCAGTAAAGCCTAAAGCTTAAGGGCCAAATTAAATAAAATAAATAGTCGAGCTTCACAATTATTCATGTCATTGTATGATAAATTGAAAAAAGTTTATTTATTTTATTATTATTAATAAAGGTTATTCTATCTATCTATCGATCTATCTAAAAACATCACGTACTTAGGAAAATATTGACACGGTTTCATCCATGATATGCAGTCAAGAAGAACGGCCCAACACCCACAAGTCCGTTAGAGAAATTTAAAAAACTACTGGTATTGCTCGCTCTAGTGTTCGTCGTATAGTAAAAGATGATCCGGGTCTTAAATGTTTTAAAAGAGGCGAAGTTCAAAAGCTCTCTGCATCAAATAAGCAAGCAAGAGTTAAAAAATGTCGTGCTCTGTTGGATCGACTCCCAGACAGAGAAGTGTCGAAAATATGAACCTTACCATACCTTATGAACCTTATGTTGTTTCGTGCGTTGGTCTCTCTTCACACGGAGGTCAAGCTGGTGGCCCCGCCTCTAGGTCTGGCCTGGTAGAGGTTCAGCGACGAGATCTTTACGGTTGCTTCAACAATAAACACACAAAATGACCGAGTTTATGGAAGACAGGACAAAAAATCTATCAGTCTAGATCGACTTTGCAGAGAACGTCCGCATTTTTCTCAAAAAGTCATGGTTTCCATCTTTATTTCAAAGTTAGGAAGTCAGAGATTGTTTTTGTTGATCAAAATGCCAAAATCAGTGCTGCTTATTACCAAAAAACAATCCTTGATGCAGTACTGCCGTCGATAAGGGAGAAATCAAGAAACAACTTTGTGATCCAGCAAGATGGTGCCACAAGCCATACAGCTCGCACAACTCGGGAGTATCTTGACCGAAATGTTTCGGATTATATTGAACCAGAATTCTGGCCGCCCCCAGATCTAAACCCATGCGAATTGGTTTATAAAGGAAAGGAGATCAATTCCGTCGAAAATCTGAAGGAAAGTATTACTGCAGGCTACAGAAAGCTGTCACAACGATTCATAAATGCTGCAATAGATCAATGGCGAGCAAGGTTGCAAGCGTGTATTGATAATGGAGGAGGGCACATTCCGCATAATCTTGGCTTGGCCTCAATTAGATAATTGTATAGAAACAGCGAATTACAAAATAATGGTTACAGTGAGCAAAAATCCAACTTCACCACGAGATAGACTATGAAATTCTATACAGGACACATACAGTATATTGATTGTACAAATGACATTTGATAAAGGTAAAATTAATTGTTCAAAATCAGGGTAATATTTTTTTTGGCCCACCCTATATATATATATATATATTATATATATATATATATATATATGAGATGAATTTCACAATAAAACACGTGAAATGAATGAATGCTGCAAACCCACAAGGAAAAAGAAAAACGATTCCAAGGCCTTTCGTGTATTCAAAGCTACACCTCGTCAGGGAATGAAGATAAAAGGCGAGATGCCCATAAATATATACAGCGTACAGGAAAAACAAAACAATTACACATACTTAACAAGGGTTAATGAGAGGCAAAAGAAATTTTAACATGATATCGTCAATTTTATACGTCCCCACACTGTTATTGAAATTGTTTTTAAAATGAACAAATGCACATTCTAGAATATTTCTTTCTATTATATCTCTGTTTTTAACAAGCACTTTAGAACTATCCCACTTGATGCTATGGTTACATCTATACATATGGTCAAATAAAGCATTGGAAGTATTAGCTGTTCTACATGCATATTTATGCTGTTTTACCCTAATATCTAACGTTTTACCGGTTTGGCCTATATATACTGAGTTACATTGTGTACATCCGATCGAATACACACAACCAACAACATTATCAGGGCTATTCTTTATTAGGCGTGACTTAACAGTATTATTATACTTAAAGATTACATTAATGTCAATTGCTTTACGTACAGTTGGAAGGTATTGAAAATTAACATGGTAAGGTAGGCTAAGGATATTTTTACGCTGAAATTCCTTTACAATTACATTATTATAATACCTATTCTTGGCTTTCTTAAGACAGTTATCTAAAAATGAAATAGGATAACATAATTTAGTACCAATATTCATGATATTGCATAACTCGGAATCTAAAAATTCAGGACTGACAACTCTAATGCTCGAAGAAACATAGCAGAGAAAATAGAGGATTTAATCGAAGGATGATTTCAATAACAGTGTGGGGACGTATAAAATTGACGATATCATGTTAAAATTTCTTTTGCCTCTCATTAACCCTTGTTAAGTATGTGCTAATTGTTTTGTTTTTCCTGTACGCTGTATATATTTATGGGCATCTCGCCTTTTATCTTCATTCCCTGACGAGGTGTAGCTTTGAATACACGAAAGGCCTTGGAATCGTTTTTCTTTTTCCTTGTGGGTTTGCAGCATATATATATATATATATATATATATATATATATATATATATATATATATATGAATATAGGTTTATATATATATATATATATATATATATATATATATATATAAATTATAAGGGGCTCCAAAAAACCTTAGGCCCCCCCATTTGCAGCTTACATGTTTACTTATATCGAAATAGTTTTTAGTGATTATAAAAATATATAAAATTCTTTATTTATTGCAGGTTAAAATTACTCTAGCTGATAAAGTGATAATATAATGGCTTCTCAATTAATTGGTGATTCGGAGAGGCAACGTGTGATAGATCGCATACGAGCAATAACATTTCGGGAAGCTCGTGATGCTGGAGCCACCTTTATAATATGTTCATGGGTTGCCAAAAAGTTGCGAAGAAGTGAGGACTTCGTCAAAAGAAATTGGAATAAAACTTTGGATGAATGTGAAATGGATACAACCAAATCTGGGCGCCCAAATTTGCTACTCTCTCAGGAAACAAAGGACATCATTGAAACCGGTACGCGTAAGTGGAAAAACAGCTGTGCTAAACTTTCTAGAGAGATTGAAGTGTTGAGAGGAAAGATCGTTAGTGGTGAGATCATTCGACTGTACCGTCATAGGCAAGATTTAAAGCCTTGGCATGACCTTCCAAAGCCAAGAAAAAACTCAACTTAACATCGATGACAGAATGTGGTTTGCCCATTATCTTGAAGATTGGGATGTGGATGATTTCATGCATTTAGCTGTCGCCGATGAATTTTTTGTTTACGTAACACGTCGGCCTAACTACCAAAATGATCGAGTGTGGGCCACGACACCAGATGAAATCGATGACAATGAACATTATCGCGAATTATTAAAAAGTCCAGACTGTGTTGGTGTGTTTGTTTTGTTCACTGCAAAGAAGCTCATGTGGGTGCTGAAGCCAAATGGTCACAGTTGGGATGGACAGTATTTTCGAGATATTATTCTATCCCAGCATGTCATTCCTTTTCTAAGAAACCCAAACAATATTATGGATGTCGATCAGGTCACACTTCTGCACGATAAGGTCCCCTGCTTTAAGGCATTAGCCACTCAACAGTTGTTGCGGAACCATGAGATCGATTTCTTTGGAAATGAAGGATGGCCAGGAAATTCTCCTGACCTGAACGTCTGTGAACACATTGGATCATTTATAAAGGACGAGGTTGAATGTCTCTTGTTTCAAGAACCTGCAGCAAATCGATTTTCGAAGGATACAATGACGCAACACACTGAAACTGTTTTAGCAAATTTGCGTAACAATCAAGATCTATTCACGTCACTTTTGGCAAGCTACCCAAAGCGAATTCAGGCTGTCTTGGAAGCCAATGGCGGGAACACCAAGTTTTAATTGTTTCTCATTAAATGCAGGATTAAATTCTCTTTTGTAAGGTATGTTTAGTTTTACTGTACCTCTAATCGTTTAGGCCATGGGCGGGGGGCGCTAAGGTTTATTGGAGCCTCGTATATAAAATCTATATTCATTGGAAACGAGGAGCGAGAGATACACCATTATTTATACTTGGAAAATAATGGAGAAACCAGTCCCTAATCTTACTCTGAACCCTGTAACTTCCCAAACAACAGTGGAAAGTAGAAAAGGAAGACTGTGTCGTGTTCTCAAATTAAAGGCTAGACAGGGAACATCCTTAACCCTGAAAGAAAAGAGTTTTGCTGTGAGAGGACCAAAACTGTTTAATCAGCTGCCCAAAGACCTAAGGAACACGAGTGGTGTTGCAGTAGACATCTTCAAAAGAAGATTAGACGCCTGGCTCAGAACAATCCCCGATGAGCCGGGCGTACCTGGTTATGTGAGGTGGAGAGTACAAGAAACCAACTCACTACTTCACCAGGCCAACTCGGGAGGAGCGACAAGCTTGACCTTCGTGAAATGAGGAATCATCGCGCGAAACATTTGAAAGGTTGAAAGGTGTGTATATATGTATGCGAGCATATATGTTGGTCTGTAGCTCCACTGAACATCGATACTATTTTCATTACTTGTACTTTTATCTCTAGTCAATTTTTTTTCTTAGTTTTTATTATTACCTTATGTAGTAATTTAACTATTAGGCTATTTTCAATTATAATTTTAATAATTAATTGAGCTACTTTTCTGCCAATAGACTTATTTTAATTTTCATTTCGTGTCTATCAATCTATCTATATGTTAGGGCCATTTTTCAAAATGACTGGTAAGCCTACCGGCCATTTTGCGAAAAGGCAGAACTTCAGTCGTATACCCTTCGAAGCTGTGTCGAACTGGACATGGAATCCCCGGTTAGGTCAACTGAATGCTCAGTTAGGTAAACTGTCCGCCCTTGACGATTGGTTAGGTTAAGTCGTGATATTTTCGTTGTTTTACGAACGTATCACAACTTAACCTAACCAATCGTCAAGGGCGGACAGTTGACCTAATCGGGCATTTAATAATTTCAATTTCACTAATTTCAATCGAACTGGATTGGATCTCTTAACAAGTTCTGCCTTTTCAGGAAAATGGCCGGCAGGATTACCAGTCATTTTGCAAAATGGCCAACATTCCGGCCTGTTTGCAAAGTGGCCTGGCATTTAAAGCCATTATGCAAAAATGCCGTAACATATATGCGACAGACGATTGATTTCACGCGCAATTATTTTACGCGGTCCAGTTGTCGTAGGAAAAAGTGAAACCATTAAAATATTTTAAAGGGTAAAATTTCAAATCTACGCGATTTGGCACGGAGTGCAGAAATTCAACCTCGCTCATAGCGCACCCAATCAGAACGTAGTTTTGATGCCGCTAGTCAATGAAAACAACATTCGATACCGCCAGCCAATCACAGCGCGAGTTAGGGATGCGGGATGTGAAGGCTACCAAGAAATCGAGAAGAAAGGAAGCTATTTCATTGAGTTTAAGCTGGAGGTCTGTGAGCCTCTGAAGAAGGGGGAGAATTAAGCATCAATAGCTCGCCAGCTCCAAGTCAGTGAATCGACCACTCGCACGATCAAGAAACAAGAGGAAAGCATTAGGAGGGCGATAATAGAGAAAAACTTGAGCATTGGTGTTAAATCTCTCAAGGGGGACAATTCATGAGGAGGGAAAGGGCCCTCTACATCTGGATGGAGGATAAACGGAAAAACAACATCCTCATCGATGGTAACATCCTCCGGCGACCCAGTTACAGGCAGTCATCGAATAGGAGCAGGGTGGTCCAAACATGCAGTTCATTGCCTCATGCATGTAGTTGGCCAAACCGCTTCAAGGGTCGTTATGGACTTCATTTTGTGACGATTCAGGGGATGAGTGCCAGCGCTGACCACGCTGCTGCGTTAGCCTATACAGCTCAGTTTGCTGACATCATTGAGGAGGGTTGATATGCTCCGTAACAGGTGTTCAATGCAGACAAGACGAGCCTATTCTGGAAGCGCCTTCCACCAAGACCTTCCTGATGAAGGAAGAAGAGATGACCTCTGGTTTTAAGGCCGCCAAAGATCGCCTCACCCTTTTGTTCTGCTCGAATGTAACAGAGGATTACAAACTGCTTCTTGTGCTGGTTTACTGTTCTTTCCGTGTTATGGCGAGCTAACAGCAAGGCGTGGATGATGTCAGCCATATTCGCCGATTGGTACCAGCACAACTTCATTCCCGCCTTGGAGGTGTGCCTGAAGCCCAAGAACCTTTCCATCAAAGCCATCGTGTTCGTCGACAATGTCCCCAGCCAACCATCCACCCGGGAGGATACTGCTGACAATGATAAGTTCCGTCTCGAGTTCTTCCGCCCTAACACCACCAATCTGGTGCAGCAGCTCGACCAAGGAATTATCGCTCAGATCAAGAGACTGTACAAGAAGCAAGTTCTACGCGAGATGCTCATTTTTATGAAGGCAAGAGGAGAGGAGAAAGTGTGTGATTTCTGGAAGAAATTCAACATCAGAAATGCCATCTCCAGACTCCATCATCATTGACTGCTGGGACAAATAGAATTGCCATCAGCATAACCCATGTGCTAGGTAAACTTCTCGTTACTCTTATGCAAAGTAATAATTAAAGAATTTTTTTTATATAAATTTATGCCGTTTTGAAATTTTATAATTCAAAATCCTTGTAATCTTGTAATTTTTTAATTTTCATCGTCTTTCAAATTTTGTATTGTTACTGTAATTTTAAGATTTTATAATTTTATAATTTTTAATTTTAAGCTTTTATAATTCTGCAATTTTTCTAACTTTTCAACTATTTGCATATATGTTATACTATTGACGAAGGTCAAGCTTGTCACTCCACCTTAGACCAACAGTTTAACGTGGAATCCGAACCTCCCCCCACCAGCAGCCCAGCATCTTAACCACTAGGCTATCCAGGGTACCAATTTATCTACCAACCAATTTCTTTATTGTGTGGAAGGATGAACATCCGAGTTTTGCTGCGCGTCGCCTGCCGTCACCAGGCGCATTATATATATATATATATATATATATATATATATATATATATATATATATATATATATAAACGTCTTAACCTAATCTCTACATCATCAACACTTTAAATACTCCCAGTACTGTAAATTAAATTAGTGAATCTGAAAACTTATTCAACAGTAACTATATCTTTGTAGGCAACTTTTCAAACAAGAAACACAATAATGGAAATATATCTTTCTTAAACTTAAACATTCGCAGTCTCCCAAACCACCTTGACGAATAGACAAAAATGCAAAAATGCAAAAATAGACAAAAATGCAATCATACAAGAAGTTAGATATTTTAATGAAAATTGTACGATATCGTGAAATCTTTAACAAAATATTGGCGAAGTCTAGGCTAGTCTAAGCTAAGTCTTCCCCTTCTTATATCTTCTTATGTAAAATTTCAATAAAGTAAATATTACTACTGCAGAGAGACTTTTCGATCACCCTATATTAACTGAAACTTGGTTAGATGATAATAATATCTTTTTTAACATCCCATGGTACAGAAGCAACCATATATGTAGGACTAATAATAGGGGCGGGTGTGTAAGTATACATCTAGCCTTAAATTAAGGGGAATTGACAAGCATAAGCAATACCTCAGAAAACATTTGTAGTTGAAATACATATTCATAACATCCAATATTCAGTTTTAGGCATCTCCAGACCACCCAGCTGGTAACATGCCAACTTTTATTACAAATGTTGATAGAATTCTAGCCTTCAGTCATATCGGTAACAAGTTTGTTATTGAAAATAAAAACCCACTCTAATAGACAGTTTATTTCCACAACAGTTTCGACGCCCACTGGCATCCTCCTCGGGTGGATACAGAAACACGAATGAACCAAAACAAGAGGGAAAAACAGTCCAGGGACCGACCGTTAAGAAATTCGCACCTAGGTTAGATCCCATTCTCCCGACACCGGAAGGACATTTTCATTAAGTACATTTGCGCAAATTTAAAACTATCTTCCTGTTCTAAACATACAGATTCTATTATTTTTTTTTTATATAATTATTACATTTATTATTAAATTTATTACATTTAATGTTGCATAATTATTTATTACAGAAATTATAAATTTATTATTACATTGGTTATTACATTGTTGTTTATTATACAGAACTTATAAACCGAAAAACGAATGAAAAAAGCCGTTTAGGAAACAATCCAGAGACCATTGAGAAATTCGCACCTAGGTTAGATACCGTTCTCCCGACACCGGAAGGGCATTTTATTACAGGGTCCGCTTATAAGTACATTCCCACAAATTAAAACTATCTTCTTCTGTACATACATATTCTAATATTTTGACATAATTACTGCATTTATTATTGCATTTACATTTTTTAACATTTATTATTATTACCTTTACCCTAATTATTAAATTTATAATATTACCTTTATTATTACATCTGTTGCATTTATATTTATTTCCACATTTATTACTTCCATTATTACATTTACTAAAAGCGAGTAAGGAAACAATCCAATCCAGAGACCTTTAAGAATTCACACTTAGGTTCGAACACGTTCCCACGACTCCGTAAGGGATTTTTTGACCAAGAATCTCATTAAAGGGTCTAACTTATAAGTACCTTCGCACAAATTAAAATTATCTACTTTTTCTATACACACAGATTCTATTATTTTTCTTTTGACATAATTATTACATTTATAAAGTACCTTACTTGATTCCCAATCTATAGCATGATTATTTTGGCTGGCGTGATAAAAAATGGCATTATTAGTATTACAACTTCTGAAGGCATATTTTTGTTTTTAATACGGGTTTCAATATTTCTTCCAGTTTCTCCCACGTATACTAAATCACAACTTTTACAGGGAATGCTGTAGACACAGGCTTGTTCCTCTTTTGCAACGTTATTCCTAACCAATCTTTTTATGCCCCTCGGGAACCTTCAGTTAACCAAAAACAATATGTGAGTTTGCCTTACATTGCCGGCTTAGAAAGAGTAAAACCGTTGACGAAAGATTTTAAGTTTGCTTTGGCGTTCAAATATTCGTCTACCGTGAAAAGTAAATTGGTTAGGAATAACGTTGCAAAAGAGGAACAAGCCTGTGTCTACAGCATTCCCTGTAAAAGTTGTGATTTAGTATACGTGGGAGAAACTGGAAGAAATATTGAAACCCGTATTAAAGAACACAAATATGCCTTCAGAAGTTGTAATACTAATAATGCCATTTTTTATCACGCCAGCCAAAATAATCATGCTATAGATTGGGAATCAAGTAAGGTACTTTATAAATGTAATAATTATGTCAAAAGAAAATAATAGAATCTGTGTGTATAGAAAAAGTAGATAATTTTAATTTGTGCGAAGGTACTTATAAGTTAGACCCTTTAATGAGATTCTTGGTCAAAAAATCCCTTACGGAGTCGTGGGAACGTGTTCGAACCTAAGTGTGAATTCTTAAAGGTCTCTGGATTGGATTGTTTCCTTACTCGCTTTTAGTAAATGTAATAATGGAAGTAATAAATGTGGAAATAAATATAAATGCAACAGATGTAATAATAAAGGTAATATTATAAATTTAATAATTAGGGTAAAGGTAATAATAATAAATGTTAAAAAATGTAAATGCAATAATAAATGCAGTAATTATGTCAAAATATTAGAATCTGTATGTATACAGGGTGTCCCGTAAGTCTGGACCCATAGGGAAAAATAATAAAATTACAAAATAGTCCAAAAATTTATTACATAATCTGTTCAAAGTGTCCGCCGTTGTGTCGCACACATAGTTGAAGACGTAATCTCCACTGCGACAGCACTTTCTGAATCACAGTCGCAGAAATTTCTTGACACGCCTCCACAATGCGTGCTTTAAGGTGGAAAATGTTCTGAAGTTTGACCTCGTACACTTTGGCTTTCAAGTGGCCCCACAAATAAAACTCCAGCGGAGTAAGATCATAATAAAAAAAATAATAAAAATAATAAAAATAATAAAAAAATATATTATAAATAAATTTTTAGACTATTTTGTAATTTTATTATTTTTCCCTATGGGTCCAGACTTACGGGACACCCTGTAGAACAAGAAGATAGTTTTAATTTGTTGGAATGTACTTATAAGCGGACCCTGTAATAAAATGCCCTTCCGGTGTCGGGAGAACAGTATCTAACCTAGGTGCGAATTTCTCGATAGTCTCTGGATTGTTTCCTAATCGGCTTTTTTCATTCGTTTTTTGGTTTATAAGTTCTGTATAATAAACAACAATGTAATAACCAATGTAATAATATATTTATAATTTCTGTAATAAATAATTATGCAATATTAAATGTAATAAATTTAATAATAAATGTAATAATTCTGTAAAAAATAAAAAAATAATAGAATCTGTATGTTTAGAACAGGAAGATAGTTTTAAATTTGCGCAAATGTACTTAATGAAAATGTCCTTCCGGTGTCGGGAGAATGGGATCTAACCTAGGTGCGAATTTCTTAACGGTCGGTCCCTGGACTGTTTTTCCCTCTTGTTTTGGTTCATTAGTGTTTCTGTATCCACCCGAGGAGGATGCCAGTGGGCGTCGAAACTGTCGTGGAAATAAACTCTGTCTATTAGAGTGGGTTTTTATTTTCATATTGTGACCTTCACGTAGAAAAAAGTGAAGTTTTTTGAAGTTTGTTATTGCATGATATTTAAATATTGATCTCACAAAAGAGCATTTAAAATAACACAGGCTTCATTCACAACATCACGACTGTAAGTGGTTTTAAATTAGATATTACAAAGCCAACTAGACTTCACAATGACATTAGAAATTCGACTCTACTAGATCAAATCTGGGTACAGTCCCCGCTCGACTGCATCTCAGGAATTAAATATCACAGACACTTGCCTACATACACTATGCTAATCACCCACTTCTCAGCAGAGGAAAAGAGAACTTACAGTATAATAATAAACAAAAATTCTTATTATGTTGTTCTGATTATGTTGCTGAAACTTTACATTTTGTACTTCACAGTCTTAACTTTGTGGTGCTAAATTCTTCCCAAGAAGATTTCTGTATTGGAGTTTAAACATATTTCTAGTGAAAATTAAAGGAAGAAGAAAGAGAAGAAACAGAGTCCATATTAGAGCAATTTAGCAGACAGGCGAGCAGTACATTTTCAAAACTCCAACAAAGAGAGCAACACAAAATTGCAGACGAAATAGGGTGTTTCAAAAGTCCCTCATTATTTTTAAAATGTTATTAAAATAGCAATTACAAGAGGAACCAAATGACAATTTGGTTGCTGAGTCTACGATTCATGAGAATTTTGGTGGCATCAAACTTGGCTTCATAAGTCTACTGGAAAGTCACTGGTACACCTCAACGTGGGCACCGTCTTTTTCGAAACAAGCGAGCCACTGTTTTACGCATTCTTGGCCGACATTGGACAACATTTCGGGAGTAACAGAAGCACACACATTCCTGATCCGTTCTTCTAGTGTGGGGAGGACTCGCGGCTTGGTGGCGTACACTTTGCTCTTAATGTAGCCCCACAAAAAGAAGTCGCATGGGGTAAGATCAGGCGAGCGAGCAGCCCATTCGATGGGACCACGGTGACCAATCCACCGATCCGGGAACTGCTTATTCAGAAATGAGCGAACCTCACGCGAGTAATGAGCAGGGGCAGCGTCTTGCTGGAAAATGACTTCTTGCATGTCAGCTACAGCTGACAGTTGGGGGATGCAGAACTCCTGAAGCATACGAAGGTAATTGTCTCCGTTGACGTTCACGGAATTTCCATCTTGATCCCGGAAGAAGAACGGACCAATCAGCCCAGCTGAGGAGATGGCACACCAGACGACCAATTTCGGCGTGTCCCTTTCATGTTCACGGATCTCCGCAGGATTGTGAGTTCCCCAGATGCGGGTGTTGTGCCGATTGACGCGACCAGAAAGGTGGAAGAGAGCTTCGTCGCTGAACCACATGTGCTCCAGGATCGATGGGTCTCTTTCGTAGTGATGCAGCAGTGTCTCACACATCTCCACCCGGCAATCGTAGTCTTGAGGTTCCAGCTTCTGAACCACCTGGATCTTGTACGGATACAGCTTGAGACCACGCCGCAAAATCCGTTGGATAGATGTCGCGCTGATGTTCAGCTCCGCAGCAGCTCGCCGAATGGACTTTCCTTGACTCTGAGTAAACGCCTCACGGACAGTTTCGACATTCTCTTCACTCCGCCCACTTCGAGGTCTTCCTGATCGTGGTTTGTCCTTTACGGATCCGGTCTCCATAAACTTCCGGTGGGTGGCGACGATGGTGTTCCTATCCGGTGCATAATGCTGTCCGTAGACTGCCCGGAATCGTCGCTGCACTTCGACCACAGATTGAAAAACCTCCTGCCATGCAGCGATTTTACACCTCTGCTCTAGAATCAGCATGGTAGCAGAAGAAAACGGAGCAAAACTTCAAATGTAGACTCAAAAAAATTCTCAACTACTGAGTAAGAGTTTACCACAAGATGAACGTCGTTGGTCGATTAGCTGCAAAGAAAATTGAAAATAAATTAGTGAGGGACTTTTGAAACACCCGGTATAAGCTCAAAATAACAGAGAATGTTCTTTTAATAGATTTACAGTAATAACTGAATCTACACACGGTATTAAAACCAAAAATTAGCAGCTGACGAGGAAGCTTCTAGCAGTGGCTGTATCCTCCAGCGCGGGACACGTCAGCGCGTCAACGCGAAGAAGAGGCGACGTCAAACCGAAACATTAACGCGCTGGTGGCCAAACTTCTTCAAATCTCCGTGCAGCGGGCTGCCTACGGTTGGCCAGACTGGCAGTCGACGGCCTGTTGCGTGACACGGTCAGAGTGCTGATCGGCTCCCGGAGCCGGACCTATACCAGCGTGCTATTTTTTCATTTACGGGGAGCAATTGCGTGCTCCCCGGACTACTCTTACTCTCCGGCAACATTAAGACCAATCCAGGCCCCACTACAACTTACACATGTCACAATACACAAAGACATAGACACAGAAGGACCATGAGACACATAGAGAAGCATAATATTAACATATTACAGTACAACATAGATGGCCTCACAAACAAAACCATGCAGCTTAGGGAATTCGTGCACAAACAAAACATTCACATAGTACTTATACAAGAAACAAAACTAAAACGCACACACAAAACACTCACCATCCCTGACTTCACGGCGATCCGTCACGGGGGACGCGGGGGTCACGGGGGTGGACTCATCACTAACATACGTAAAAGCATTAGCTACACTGATGCCACCCAAAACATTACAAACACAATCCAAGCAGATAACACGATAGAAATACAGGCAGTTAACATTAAAACACGCGCAAAACACACCACCACACTCATCAACATTTACATCCCACCAAATTGTTCACCTCAGGTGCCAGCCAATTACAATCGACAGTTACACAATCTGGCTTCTCTCACTAATGTCATCTTAGGAGGAGACTTCAACGCTAAAGACACTAGTTGTATCTGCCAGGGCTGTGCGGGTCTATCACTTTCGGGTCGGGTCCGGGTCTGGGTCATTTTTCTAATTTACTTTCGGGTCCGGGTCCGGGTCCGGGTTGGACCCGAACGTTCACTTTCAAGTCCTGTCGGGTCTTTCAGTATATGACCCGGGTCTGGGTCGGGTCCATTATTAAAAATGTAATAATTATAATCTGGTATAGGATAGTTTATAAGACTGCTACCGTGGCTACATTAACATGTTTTCTGAAACATAGTAAAACATTATATGGCTATATGGTAGTAGCCTAACCATATATATTAATTAATCCGATTTTGGAAATGTTTGAAAGTAGGTATATTAATTGTATTAATATTTAATAGCAACTAGGTATAGTTATACATGCATTGCTAAGGGGCAAAGTACGATGTATGATTGCTCTCTTCAGTCCCCTTATTCTAAATTTTAATTAATTTTGTGAAAACAAATTCTATATTTTTTGAGTGAACTCAAATGGAAATTATCATCTTGCATTAAAATTAAATACTTTGTTTATCTTAAAAAACAAAAATAAAACCGATAATAAATGCAAAAAACTTCACTTTTTTCTACGTGAAGGTCAAAATATGAAAATAAAAACCCACTCTAATAGACAGAGTTTATTTCCACAACAGTTTCGACGCCCACTGGCATCCTCCTCGGGTGGATACAGAAAAACGAATGAACCAAAACAAGAGTGAAAAACAGTCCAGGGACCGACCGTTAAGAAATTCGCACCTAGGTTAGATCCCATTCTCCCGACACCGGAAGGTGTAAATGTAATAATAAATGCAGTAATTATGTTAAAATATTAGAATCTGTATGTATAGAACAAGAAGATAGTTTTAATTTGTGGGAATGTACTTATAAGCGGACCCTGTAATAAAATGCCCTTCCGGTGTCGGGAGAACAGTATCTAACCTAGGTGCGAATTCTCAATGGTCTCTGGATTGTTTCCTAATCGCCTTTTTCATTCGTTTTTCCGTTTATAAGTTCTGTATAATAAACAACAATGTAATAACCAATGTAATAATAAATTTATAATTTCTGTAATAAATAATTATGCAATATTAAATGTAATAAATTTAATAATAAATGTAATAATTATGTAAAAAAATAAAAATAATAGAATCTGTATGTTTAGAAAAGGAAGATAGTTTTAAATTTGTGCGAATGTACTTAATGAAAATGCCCTTCCGGTGTCGGGAGAATGGGATCTAACCTAGGTGCGAATTTCTTAACGATCGGTCCCTGGACCGTTTTTCCCTCTTGTTTTGGTTCATTCGTTTTTCTGTATCCATCCGAGGAGGATGCCAGTGGGCGTCGAAACTGTTGTGGAAATAAACTCTGTCTATTAGAGTGGGTTTTTATTTTCATAAAACCGATAATATGAAATAATTAAAGTCATTTGGTAGTAATATTATTTATATTTTGAGGGCAACATATTTTGTGAACTCTTTTAAAACATATTGATATAGCGGCATAGCCTATACTTATTTCTCTTAGAATCGAGATTGAAAGTTGTGGCAAGACAGGAAAGAGATTTCTGAATTTTTAACTGATTTTTTTTATTTTGAATATACACAGTATATATATATATATATATATATATATATATTATATATATATGTGTAGGTCACATCCGCATCCGCATCCGCGGAACATCCGCACATTTTCTCGCATCCGCATCCGCATCTGCATCCGCACTTTGGACTGCGGATGTCGTGCGGATGTGGACCGTTGAGATAAAACGTCATTAATAAGCGGAAATTATCAAATTCTACTATAATAATAGAACTAGTTCATTGTGCGCAAAAGTGATGCAAGCGACAAGACGAGAGGCTGTTCTTGTATGAAGTTACTCTCTTGCAACCTACTTAGATCCACGTTACAAAGCTAAGTTATTTTCACCTAGTACATTAGAACGAGTTAAATCATCACTTGGCAAAGCAGTTGAAGAGCTTCAATCTCTTGAATCTGTCGCTTCGCCACCCACCAAAAGAATAAAAGTTTCAGTGACAGAACCAACACCTTCAACAAGCAAATCTATCACAGAATCTCTCTCTCAGTTTCTTGAGTCAAGCAGCGATGACGAGACCTACGCGATGTCAAAAGATGTAGTAAAAATGATCGAGAGCTATCACCAAGAAAAACACCTGGCTGCATGTGACAATCCTATTAGTTGGTGGAAAAATGCGCAGAATATCTATCCATACTTGAGTAAACTTGCAAGGAAACATTTAGCACGTCCTCCAACAAGCGTACCAAGCGAGAGATTATTTAGCAGTGAGTGCTGGATTAATATATGATGAAAAGAGAAACAGACTGGCAGCAGAAAAGGCAGAAAAATTAATGTTCCTTAAGCATAACCTTCCTATAATTAAGTTTGAATATTAAACGATGAACATCTTAGTTTACTTTATTTTAATTACTCATTTATAAATATGCCTAATAAAACTTTAAACTTAATATAAATAGTTATCAAGCTAATTAAAGATCTCTTTCTATAAGGGTGGAGGTTGGGGAAAGAGGTCGGGTAACACAATTATGGTTTCTAATTGTGGCTGAAACTCAACAAAATAACGAATTTATTTGCAGACGAATTCACTAATTGATTTCTATATTAGTTAGATGCTTGCTATTATTTTATATGTTCAGGGAAAAGTACAGCAATTATTGTACAATTAATCAATTATACTACATTATAGCTACAGCTCTCTCTATATAATAACTTATTATATACGTTAAACACAACAAATCTGGAATATATCCTAAAAAATAACGAAAATGTAGACATCCGCATCCGCGGATGTTGAAACCAAACATCCTCATCCACATCCGCATCCGCGGATGTGAAAAAAATGACATCCGCTACATCACTAATATATATATATATATATATATATATATTATTAGTGGTGGACCGGATGTCAGTTTTTCAACATTTGCGGATGCGGATGCGGATCTTTAATTTCAATATCCGCGGATGCGGATATTTAGTTAATCTATCAATATAATATAGAATTATGAATATATGACATAATTTTTCAAATTTCGTGGTATTACTATTATGGCAGGCAATGCATAAGAATTAAAATTAATATTAATGTTTTCATTATGATAAAAATAATAACTTTCTCAAGAGTTTCAGCCACAGAAAATTGAATGAAACAAGTTTCATTCAATTTTCTGTGTTACCAGCTATTTATATTTTGAGGTTTATATATTTGTTTGTTCATTAATAAATTAATACTTTACATGAAATGTGCATGACTGGGCCTTATAAGCTACTTTATAAGCTAATTTAATTGTAAATTGCATAATTTATTAGAGGTAATATCCGCATAACATCCGCAGTCAGAAGTGCGGATGTGGATGCGAGTGTTAAAAATGATGCGGATGCGGATATCCGGTCAACCACTAAAATATATATATATATATATATGCGCTTCTTAACTGAAATATTTTTATTAGGACTATTCTACACTATTTTATTTGAGAAGACTTTGTTCCCCACCATCGTTCGATCGCAAACACAATACTGCGTCTAATAATGATTGCGAAAGAGAATTTCTTTGCGGATTCAGAGTGAAGCTTAGAGCAGAGAACAATCTTTCAACGCTAACTTGTGTGCACGGAGTAGACAATGCTACCAGGGCCGTAACTAGGGTTTAGAAATTAGTCAGGTCCAGATTTTTTTCGAGCGCGGCGCGACGAGCAAAATTCAGACCAAAATGACATCTACAAACACAACCCAAGCTATACACTAAACACAAAACACAAAACGCTCGACGCTCCCTCTTTTCAAAAGAAAAGCGGTAATATGCGTTTCATACACGGAGAACGGTTCAGTCTCTTTTTTTTTTTTTTTTTAGGAAATAATTACCGAGGTCCGGACCTCGGTGACCTCATAGGTAGTTACGGCCATGAATGCTACCAAGGCTGCCTGTTTTAATTCTCCTCCCATTTCCATCCACCATTTCATGGGATCTTAATGGATCAGTTTCCCAGCTGAATCTCTCTTTTTCGCGAGGCGAGGACATTTTTCAAACTGTATCACACCTGCATCAAACTTCGCACTCAGTGACACAGTTTGAATTCGTCCTTCCTTCTGGAGAAGTCTTTCCTTTTGTCGCAATTCTTTTTCAACTCACAACTCACAAACAAACAATAAAATATATTAGGATTAGGCTATTCTTCCGTCAGCGTTAACTCTCCACTTCCAGTGAGTCATTTGGAGGGTGGAGTGATAATTCAATACATTGTTGTCAAATCTAAAGGCGCACACATACTGAAACCGGGTCTGGGTCAATTTTAAAATTTACTTTCAGGTCCGGGTCCGGGTCTTTTTTCTAATTCACTATGGGGTCCGGGTCAGGGTCTTATCTCACTTTCGGGTTAAACCCGGGTCTGGGTCTGGGTTCGGGTCCGACCTGCCAGCCCTGGTATCTGCACAACCAAAACAATACCAGAAGCACCAACATAGCCATACAACTAAACAGCCTCTTCATTCTTAAAAATAGGCGTGACGTTAGCTAATTTGAAGTCTTCAGGAATAATCCCCGTTTCGATCTTTTAATTCGCACTTCCTGTCCTATCCACTCCTTTGTCGGTGATTCCACGCTTCACTTCTCCACCCACTTCCCAGAGCGTCCCTCTCCATACTTCGCGTAGGACGTCTATGGTACACCTGATCTCTGATCTTCTGCTATATCTGATTGGGGCAGAGAAAATCATGTGGCTTTCAATGCCTCAGAAACTCAGTTTCTCCATCTGTCTACTCGTTACAATCTTCCACACGACTATCCCCTTACCTTCAATAACACACAACTCAATCCTTCCTCTTCTCTTAACATTCTTAGCGTTTCCTTTCTCGTGATCTTTCCTGGAAAGATCACATATACTCTCTTTCTAAAACAGCTTCAAAGAGGTTAGGTGTGCTGTACCGCCTCCGCAGTTTCTTCACCCCTGCTCAGTTGCTGTCTCTGTACAGAGGTCTTGTCCGCCCTTGTATGGAGTATGCTTCTCATATATGGGCTGGGTCAACCCATACAGCCGTACTTGACCGGGTGGAATCAAAGGCTTTTCGTCTCATCAATTCCCTGCCTCATACTGACTGGCTTCAATCCCTCTCTCTTCGCCGCATGTTGCCTCATTCTCTTTTTACTGTCGCTATTATAACGGGCACTGCTCTTCTAAACACTCTAACTGCATGCCTCTTCCTTTAAGGAGAGCACGCAGCACCAGACTTTCTACACATTCTCATTCCTTTTCTGTCCAACTCTATAACGCAAGGGTTAATCGGTATTTTCAATCTTTCATCTACTCAACCGGTCAACTCTGGAATAATCTTCCTCAATCCATCTTTCCCCCTGTCTATGACCTCCCATCTTTCAAACGCAGAGTCTAGGCATCTCGAAAACCCTGGATCTTGATTTTGGCTCTCTTCTTCTTCTATAGGGGGAGGCGCTTTTGCTGGCATTCGCCCTTGGCCCCTCCTTCCTGCATAAAAAAAATTAATATACTTGAAAATGCTTGAAACGTCGTGTCATTGTTGTGGTTATTTTTTATTCCATTTTATTCCAGTCCAGTCAGAATCTGTTATTCCTCTAAGGAATTTTAGTAAGGAGTACTGGAAGAATTTTAGTTTATTATTATACTGTAAGAATTTTTGTTGTTGTTGGGTAGCCGATCAGCCCACCCTGATCGAGCAAGCCGGCGGCAGGCAGGTAACCGATCGCCCTCTCCGCAGTGGACCAGAGGTTCAGAGCACCAGCGATGTTGTGTTGTGTTCTATGTTGTACTAGAGCGGTACAGTCCGTCATAATGTGTTCAATTGTTTGTGGTGTGTCCTGGAACAGGTGGCAGGTGTCGTCTGTGGAGTTGTCTAGTCTGTGTTTATATGTCCGTAAGTTGGGGTGATGTCCACATCGGAATCGTGCTAAGTTAACTTGATCCGATCTGCTCAGGCTGGTCTATGACCTGTCAATGGGTGGTGGCTTCGCACCTAGGACCGCATTCGGACCGAGTCGTGTCAGTGCTTTGTGGGTTAGGTGTGTATGTATGTGTTTTCTGTAGTGTGTGATGTCTGTGGGGCGTGGTATGGAATGGAGTATTTGGTTATAATGTCTCTCTGGTGTTACCTTAATGGTGCGAGGTGTTGGTGCATGATTGTACATGTAGTGGCAAGCAAGAGTGTTGTGGGTTAGTTGTCGCTGCTGCCATGAATTGTGTTCCCCTCATGTCTAAATGTTCCCTAACTTTCAGTATTTTTGTTTCTGTGTGCAGGTGTTCTATTCGTGTTGTTTGAGTACATCCTGTAATGATACGAAGTGCGTTGTTTTGTATTATCTGTAAGTTGTTTATGTGTGTGTTTGAGATAATGGGTGCCCAGCATGGGCTAGCATAGTCCATAACTGAGCGAATATATTGTTTGTATATGGGTGATGTTGTTTCCTGCTGGTGTCCAAAGTTTGTGCCTGTTAGTACCCTAAGCGTGTTAAGTCTTGAAGTACCTTTGTTTTTAATGTCCTGAATATGGTTTGCAAAAGGTAATGATGTGTTGTATGTGACCCCAAATATTTTGGTCCTGTGAGTGTGTGGAATGTTGGTGTTGTTTAGTGTAAGCTGTGGAATTATCTGGTGTTCTTTTGTGTTGCTTGTAAGCAAGGTGACGGTTGATTTTGTGGGCGCTATTTCGAGTCTATTGTGTGTGAGCTAGTCTTGTATACTGTTTATATATATTTGTAGGTTATTTGTAGCGGTGTCGATGTTGTTGTGGGTGGATGTTAGAGTGATGTCATCTGCATATGATGATAAGGTAAGCTTGTTATCTATGGGTGTTGGAATGTCATGCATGTAGAAGTTGAACAGTGTTGGTGAGAGAACAGAGCTTTGAGGGACCCCGTTCGGAAAAAGCTTGTTTTTGGATGACTTGCCATTAAATGTGACATGTAAGTATCTTCCTGAAAGAGAGTTGCTCAGACACCTTTTGGTGTTATTGTGCATGTTTGTGTTGAGTATTTTGTTTATGAGAGGAAAGTGTGGGATAGCATCAAATGCTTTACTAATGTCTATTGTTGCTAATAGTGTACGTTGAGCTGGTCGTCTGGAGTTAATGCCATCCATGATGTGCTGCGTGAGGTTAGTGAGTAATGTCGTGGTTGAGTGGTGAGGTCTGAATCCATTTTGAGTAGGTGATAGTGGTATGTGTGGGTCGGTGATTTGTAAGATTAGTCTTTCTGTTACTTTGGAAGGTGTGCATAGTAAAGTAATGGGTTTATAGGAAGCTGGTTCTGTTGGATGTTTGTTTGGTTTGAGTAGTGTAATAATTTTACCTTATTTCCATATGTCAGGAATAATACAGTGTTGGTATGAATATGTGCTGATGTTTGTGAGAGCTAGTATTCCCTGTGGGCCCAAGTGTTTAAGGTGTATGTTAGATATGTTGTCTGGTCCAGTAGCCTTCGAATTCTTAATGTTTTTGATGATGTTGTTGGTCTGGTCTGTATTGAAGGGTGTAATGGTCCTGTCGAGTCTGTAGGTTTTCTTTTGTCTGGCTGTTTGTCTGTCTGCGTGTTTCTGGTTGTTGTCTCTGTTTAAGTGACTTATCTTTGCGTAGTGATTAACTAGAATATTAGCTTGTTATGTATATGTTGGGGTATTATTTTGGCTGCGACAGATGGCCGCGTGTGAGGTGTGAATACCGCTGTTAGAGTGGATAATGCTGTTTATAATCTTGTGTAGCCTGGATGCATCTGTGGAGTGGTTTAGTGTTGTTATGATTCCCCTAAAGGTTTCTGTTTGTTTTTCTTTAAGTTTGTTGTTTATTTCTGTGCTGAGCTGTTGTATCTGCTGTTTTATGGCTTCTGTGTGTGGTGTTTGTGTGTTATTATTTGAGGTTGTTACGTTGCCTTATGAGGTGGGCTATTTCTCTAGTGTAATTTGGGTTGTATTTCCTAATGTTGCTCTTGGGTATGTACAGTATTTGTTTGCATTATTGATGATCTGATTAAATGTCTTGAGTGTTGTATTGATGTTTATGATGGGTGTGCTGTTTAATGTGGTGAATTGTTCCTCAGTCTGTATTTTAAACTGTTCCCAATCAGCTTTCTTGTAATTTCTGTAAGTGTGCCTAAGGCTATCGGGGCAGAGTGTAGAACGTGTTGTTATGATGATAGGCAGGTGGTCTGATGACAGTTGTTTTTCTGTTCTCCAGTGTGTATGTGTTGCTAGTGAGGGGGAACAAAACGTTATGTCTGGGGAGGAGTTTGGGTATCCTGCTTGATTTGGTATGTGTGTATGTTCTTCTGTGTTAAAAAAGGCGACCGCGCAGTAGCTAGCAATTATAGGCCCATTAGCTTAACGTCAATTGTCGGTAAACTTTTGGAATCCGTAGTTAGGGATCGTATCATCGATCACTTAGAAAGTAGAGATTTGATTAATAGTAGTCAGCATGGGTTTCGACGCCATAGGTCTTGTTTAACTAATTTGTTAGAATTTTATAACGAAATAGTGCGCGAATACGATAGGCATAGAGCGGCTGACGTTATTTATTTAGATTTTAAAAAGGCGTTCGATACAGTTCCGCATAGGAGACTAATTGCGAAGGTCAAAGCGCACGGTATACGCGGTCAGGTAGCTAACTGGTTAGAAGAATGGCTTCGTGCTAGGAGACGGAGGGTCGTAGTTAATGGTAGTGAATCGGGGTGGTTAGATGTAGGTAGCGGTGTCCCACAGGGTTCAGTGTTAGGCCCATTGATATTTGTAATTTACATTAACGACATAGATGTAGGATTGACTAGTAACGTTTCAAAATTCGCGGACGATACTAAAATAGGCGGTAAGGTTGTTAACGAGGACGATAGTAATAGGCTCCAAGACGATGTAAATAGGATTATGGAGTGGACAGATAAGTGGCAGATGCAATTTAACGAAAACAAATGTAAAGTTTTGCATATAGGTTCTCGCAACAATAATTACACGTACACGATGGATGATAGGGAGTTGGCGAGCGTTGACGAGGAAGTAGATTTGGGCGTACGCGTATCTAAGGATTTAAAGGTTAGGAACCAGTGCCTGGAGTCTTGCGCAAAGGCTAATAGGATGTTAGGCTTCATAGCGCGTAATTTCGAATTTAAATCGAAGGATATTATATTGCCCCTTTACAAGTCCCTAGTCAGGCCTCATTTAGAATATGCCGTTCAGTTTTGGTGCCCGTACTTGCGTGAGGATATTGATAGGTTAGAAAGGGTTCAGCGTCGTGCCACGAAACTGATTCCGTCATTGCGCAACAAGCCTTATGAAGATAGGATTAAAGAGTTAGACCTGTATTCACTCGAAATTAGGAGATTAAGGGGGGAGCTTATTGAAGTTTTCAAAATCGTTAATAACATCGATAATGTAAATTTTGACAAATCGTTCACTTTCGATAATAGTAATATTCGTAATAACGGATTTAAGTTGCGTGGCAGACGTTTCATTACTAACATCGCTAAAAACGTTTTTACGTTTAAAGTAATTGATAAATGTAATAATCTTCCCGCGCCCGTCGTGAACTCTACCAGCGTTAATGTGTTTAAGAACCGTCTTGATAGACATTTTAAAAATATTAACGTTGTTTAAAATAAAAAAACAATTAGCAACAGGAGCTCTGGGGGTGGTGGTCGAGGATGAGTCTGTTGACGTGTTGACGATTAATGCCAGCTTGTGACATGCCAGCGTGTGATGCCAGCAATAAAAAAAAAAAATTAGACTAATACGAACGTAGATGTAGCTCGTAATGTAAACTAACCCACTTTTTGTTTAACTTTATCTACTTTTTTTTTTCTTATCCTCTCCTTACTTTGCATGTCTGTAACTCTCTTTTCTTGCATGTTTGTAGTTTGCATGGTATGACAGTGAGTTAAGACTGTGTTTGCATGGTTTGTGAGCGTTCTTATTTTACTTCTTTTCATCTTTCACCCCTCTCCTATTCTCTTCGACTATTTTTCTGACTTGTCGGCAGTGGCCGGCGGATGATGATGGTGAGCCTTTTTTCTCTTTTTCTGAATGAATGTTAACCCACGAGTGATAGGTGTCCCTCCTTCCTTAACCTCTTATTCTCTTCTCTTCTCTTAACCCCCTACTCTTTCCTTTCTCTCGGGCTAACCTTAGAGTGGATCTTAGGGTCTTTGTTAGCCTTAGCTTCTGTAGATCTGTAGATCATCATCATCATCATCATCATCATTGGTATCTAACTTTAATAGATATATCGAGCTTAGACGTCAGGTTAAAAGATCTGTTAGGAATGCTAAGCGTAATTTTGAGATACTTGTGCTGCGGATTGTAAACATAACCCGAAAAAGTTTTTTGACTACGTCAATAATCGTAAGGCGATAAAAGATAACATAGGCCCTCTAGTGGACGCTAACTGCGTTTTTGGCTTTTGACGCTCAGGCGATGGCGGGTATTTTTAACAAATTTTTTGCAGCAGTTTTTACCGTAGAAGACATAAAGAATGTCCCTGACGTGGACAATATCGTTCTATTTAGTAGCGAGACTATTTTGAATGAAATAACTATTTACGAGGGTGAGATTGCACATTATATCGATAAGCTAAAAGTTATTAAGGCTCCAGGCCCTGACGCGTTTTATTCTAGACATTTAAAAGATTTGAAAGACGTTATCAGTAGACCCATTAACAAAAATTTTTTGTAAGTCATTCGAAGCGAGGATTATTCCTGAAGACTTCAAATTAGCTAAAGTTACGCCCATTTTTAAAAAAGGCGACCGCACAGTAGCAAGCAATTATAGGCCTATTAGCTTAACGTCAATTGTCGGTAAACTTTTGGAATCCGTAGTTAGGGATCGTATTGTCGATCACTTAGAAAGTCGCGATTTGATTAATAGTAGTCAGCATAGGTTTGGACGTCATAAATCTTGTTTAACTAATTTGTTAGAGTTTTATAACGAAATAATGCGCGAATACGATAAGCACAGAGCGGGTGACGTTATTTATTTAAAGTTTAAAAAGCGTTCGATACAGTTCCGCATAGAAGATTAATTGCGAAGGTTAAAGCGCACGGTATACGCGGTCAGGTAGCTAACTGGTTAGAGGAATGGCTTCGTGCCAGGAAACAGAGGGTCGTTGTTAATGGTAGGGAATCGGGGTGGCTGGATGTAGGTAGCGGTGTCCCTCAGGGTTCAGTGTTAGTTAGGCCCATTGCTATTCGTAATCTACATTAACTACATAGATGTAGACTTGACCAGTAACGTGTCAAAATTCGCGGACGATACTAAAATAGGCGGTAAAGTTCTTAACGTGGACGATAGAAATATGCTCCAACATGATGTAAATACGATTATGGAGTGGACGGATAAGTGGCAGATGCAATTTAACGCAGACAAATGTAAAGTTTTGCATATAGGTTCTCGTGACAATCATCACACGTACACGATGGACGATAGACAGTTAGCGAGCGTTGACGAGGAAGTAGATTTAGGCGTACGCATATCTAAGGATTTAAAGGTTAGGAACCAGTGCCTGGAGTCTTGCGCAAAAACTAATAGGATGTTAGGCTTCATAGCGCGTAATTTCGAATTTAAATCGAAGAATATTATATTGCCTCTTTACAAGTCCCTAGTCAGGCCTCACTCAGAATATGCCGTTCAGTTTTGGTGCCCGTATTTGCGTGAGGATATTGATAGGTTGGAAAGGGTTCAGCCACGCACTACGAAACTAATTCCGTCACTTCGTAATAAGTTTTACGAAGATAGGATTAAAGAGCTAGACTTGCATTCACTCGAGACTAGGAGATTAAGAGGGGAGCTTATTGAAGTTTTCAAAATCTTTAATAAAATCGATAACGGAAATTTTGACATATTGTTCATTTTCGATAATAGCAATACTCGTAATAACGGATTTAAATTAAGTGGCAGACGTTTCATTACTAACATCGCTAAAAACGTTTTTACGTTTAAAGTAATTTATAAATGGAATAATCTTCCCACGTCCGTCGTGAACTCTACCAGCGTTAATATGTTTAAGAACCGTTTAGATAGGCATTTTGAAAACATTAACGTCGTTTAAAATAATAAAACAATTAGTAACAGGAGCTCTGGGGGTGACAGTCGAGGTTTGAGTCTGTTGACGATTGATGCCAGCTTGTGACATGCCAGCGTGTAATATGCCAGCGTTAAATTAATATTATTAAAATTTTTTTTTTTTAAATAAAAATTAGACTAACACGAACTTAGATGTAGCTCGTAGCGTAAATTAACCCCACTTTTTGTTATACTCTTCATAATTTTTTCTTTTTTTCTCATCCTCTCTTCACGTGCATGTCTGTAGTTTCACTTACATGTCTGTGTTAATTCTTTTCATCTTTCATTCCTCTCCTATTCTCTTCGACTATTTTTCCGACTTGTCGGCAGTGGCCGGCGGATGATGATGATGGTGAGTCTTTCTCTCTCTTTTTCTGAATGAATGTTAACCCATGAATGATAGGTTTTGCCACTTACTTAACTCCTTATTCCAGAGCATTTTTTAAGCTTTTCCCACTGGGCGGCAAAGGCAGATCGGGAAGTGGGGTGGAGGGGATTAAGGCAGGGGGGGTGCTGCCAATTTCTTAACAACCGGTTCTGATACAGATAGGGGTGTAAATCGGCGAGCGCCAATGGTGCGAGTCATTAAGCTAGGGGGTCTTGGGTGAGCGATAGCTCCCCCAGCCATTTTTAGCTTTTCCAAACAGCATTTTGTAACATTTTGGCAGAAATTATTTAACATATTCTTTATACTCACTAATAACATAATTATTTAAAAATAAACTAATTTTTCATCAAAAAATAAATAAATATTGAAACGACCACTGCTTGTGATAGTACCTATATTTTTCTATAAAATCCTGAAAAAATGAAAAAAAATTTAGATATAAATAAATTTCTACTGACTTAAATATTTGTTCAAAACAAACAAACGGTTCGGTGATCCAATCAAAATTTAACAACTGGTTCGGGCGAACCTGACCGAACCGGTCCCAGCACACCCCTAGATTAAGGATACTATGGATCCGGATGTTCCCTAATCAGGCTACCATCCCCGTGTGGTCTGAAATAACACTAGCATTATCTATATATAAATATTCAATGTAAATTTCATATTTACATTTAGGATAAACAGTTCTAATTGTGGCATATGTGCATGTATTATATGTATTTATATGGCTTCCAAGACAATGCTCCCAAGACAATTCTATTTTTACAAATTTTGAAAATTCCTTGTCGCCCAGTAACCTAAAATTTCATTTACTGGGCGACAAATTTTCTTCACTTGGTGACATATTCATGTCGCCCTCTAACTAGGTTAAAAAATGCTCTGCCTTATTTTCTTCTTTTAACCCCCTACTCTCTTCTTTCTCTCGGGCTAACCTTAGAGTGGATCTTCGGGTCTTTGTTAGCCTTAGCTTCTGTAGACCTGTAGATCATCATCATCAGCATTATCATCCCCTACATATAGATATATATTTTCTTCGTGTTTTACTATACGTATATAACTTATATTTAACGTGTTAACTGCATGGACATGGTAATCAATAACAGCAATATTCCAGGAGTTAACGCAATGGGCCGAGTTCGCCATAGCCATAGTTTTATTATATATATATATATTATATATATATATATATATATATATATATATATATATATTTATATATATATTTTTTTTTTCCCCAGCTATGATCACGAGAAAAAATGGATGCAGCACTGCCCCTGCAATTACAAACTATATTTGTGTAAAAAATATGTCAACGACACGTTCCTTCTTTTTCAAGACGCAAACCACGCTCTTCTGTTTCTCAACTACCTTATCCTTCGACACCACAAACAACATTAGATTTACTTGAGGGCGAAGACAACAACACTCTACCTTTTTTTAGATATAAAAATTACAAAAAAAATTCAGCACCGCTATGTATCGGAAACCGACATACACAGGCCTAGGCACTAACTACCTAAGCCACATCCCCGCATTATATAAAACCAACAGTATCAAAATTTTTATCTATCGCGCCTATCTTATTTGCTCCTCCTACTTGTTTTTCCTTAAAGAAATAGAATTTCTTCAAAATTTCAGCTTTGATAACTCCTTCCCAAAATACCTATTCCAACTCTTAGAAACTTTCTCAGTAGCATCCCCTCCTTTAAAGTGCCTACAGTCAAAAAGGACAAACAGTATTTCACTTTCCTTTTCTACGGATACGTAAGTCACAAAATACACTCTGAGTTTCGTAACCTGCTTACCCCATTCTACCCTCAAATTAACGTTCAATTTGCGTTCACAAATAACAATAGCATCAACTCGTATTTTAATCATAAAGAAAGATTCCCTCAAGCCCTTGCTTCCTCCACAATTTACTCCTTAAACTATGTTCGCTGCAATTACTGGCGGATTTAGGGAGGAGGGGATGCATCCGCACCCCCATTTGATACGGAGAAGCCAATTTTGCGCTTCCGCACTTCTATGTTGCGCCCCATTTAATGGATAATACATACACGTAAAACATGAACGAAACAGTTTACTGAAAAGTACCAACAGAATGTATAAATTTAGAGTTTTTAAATTTAAACCATAATAACAAAAGTTAATGTTGTCGAAATTAATTAAATCCGTCATGTTAATCATCCACCCTGTGACCCTGATGTCAACACATTGTGAATTTAATTTGTATGACCTTAATTAATATCAACTGGATATGAGTGTGATGCTTCATAAAAATTCCATTTTGTCTGATACACAAATAAGGCATATGAAAATCATTGTTTTTTGCTTGCTTGAAATGCATCAGAAATACTGCAAGTAACATCCATTTAGAAGGCTCTAAATTTTCTTTGGCGTCCCTTCAGGAGACCACACCCACTTTGAGAATTTCTAGATCCGCCGCTGGCTGCAATGCGAACTATTATATTCGCAGTACATACCGCCAGTATCAAGCAAGAGTGGACGGACATCGTGGCTTTTCAACAAGAACTTCACACCCTCTAAATCCTTTCAAATCCTGAACGCTCCAACAGTTTTAAAATTATCGACTCATGTAACCAACCAATCGGCCTCCGCATTCTTGAATCGCTACACATTTTCAGTAAGACGCCTTCCCTCAACGATTACAGTTTTCTTTAAGCTTTCTATTGTGAAATAACTTCCTTTATTTTCACGAATAAAATCACCTCCATTAGTTTAAGTTTCAAACGTGTATCTTCAACATAAATGGAAAACCTGATTAAGATGAAATCTTTAATACTTTGAACCTTTGTTAAAGTTAATAGATCCCACCACTGTAATACTTATTTATAATCTTCCATAAATTCAAGTGGATCACCTGAAGATCAGGGCCCCCCAGCCCTCGTTAGTTAGCCTTATAAGGCTAACTAACGAAAATATCACAACTTAACCTAACCAATCACCAAGGGCGTACAGTTGACCTAACGATTGGTTATAGTGGGCAGGCCAAAAATTGAAAAGTCCTCTAGAAAAAACTTAACGGCGTTTTTTGTTAATAGCAGGCACCCACCTTAGATAAGTAGTATTGAGGATGCCAAACAAGATGTGGGTGGATACCACTCTCAATTTTGGGTTTGAAGGTCCCATACAAGGTTACAAAAGTAAAATCTGAAAAATTCCGAATTTTTGCATTTCAGTGGTGGCTCTATGTAACGTGTTTAAAGGTGTATCATTAGCCCATAAAGCATATTTTTGTGATTTTATGGATAATAATTGAATGTAACTATGACTCTGGATGTCTTTATTTCCATTAAAACTACATTTAGCATGCTGGGTGAGGTGCGCATGTGCCTACTACTACCATAGTACAAGTAATAGCATACTTTCACATGTTGAATATTTTCATTGCACTGGCTTGCCAGACATTGGTTTGGTATATGCACTTAAAAGAGTGCAGACAGTGCCAGCTGGTAAAATAATAATAATACTGCTAAAGGATAGGTATGTTTCGAATTGTTTCGATATATCTGTGGCTACTACATACTGCCGTTCCCACCTGTCTTTGCAGATAGGGAGCTCATCAGCAATGGACCCTGTAGCTGTCATCAAGCGCAAGAGGAAACGTCAGGATGTCAGTGAGGATTGTTGCTTCTTCTGTCAAAGCAGCGCTGGTGACCTGCGCACAGCATCAACAGAAGGAAAAGCAAGAACTATGACTGTGGGCGATGAGAGAAAGAACCTGGGAGATACCTACTATCTTGATGTTTTACAAAGACTGGAAAGTCATTCCAAGGATGATTTCAATGCATTGGAACTCAAGTGGCATAAATCATGCTACTCTTTATTCACCTCTGAAGGCAAACTCAAAGGCTGCGAAGTCAGCAGCAGACCATGGGTGCATCGGCGACCACAAAAAGTGCAGGCTCTCAGGCTTTTCCCCCAAAGCATAGACGTTCAACACCAGTGATTGACTGGACCCTATGCATGTTTTGCCAAAAGAAGACCACAAAGAAACTGCACAGGGTGGAGACAATGGAGAAGTCAGATGACTTGATCCAGCGTGCCAAACACGACCCTGTCATGAGCATACCGTTGTCAGCGGTGAGTGATGTGATTGCAGTTGAAGGCTGCTATCATCTGGCATGTTTGGTGACATTTGAGAGACGTACTAGAAAACAAGCGGTGTCAAAGGAGCAGCAAGGGCCTGAAAATGAGTGCATGACGAAGCTGTGTAAAGACTTGACAGTAGGCCTGTCTCGTGGTCACGTATACGACCTGGGAGACGTCTGGGACAGATACGAGAGTATGTGTAATGACACCGCCATCACCGTGAAATTATCCAGGAGAACAACATTCTACGAAGATGTTTAAAGGCTGCTTGGATCAAACGCCAGCTATGTACGCCCATTGTCAAGGGGCCCGCTGCTGATTTACCCTGGGGAGAGCTCAGATTTCATCATCTCCAAAGCACTGGCTAAGTCTTTTGAACAAAGTCCTGTCACCTCTGAGTCAGAGTCTACTGAAGATGAAGATGCTGATGTCCGCATGTGTGCCACTAGTAGCATATTCCAAGATATGGTACACGTGGCTCTGAAGGTTCGGCAAGATCTTCTTGAAACTCCTGGACACTCCGAGACATGGTAAGGTCTTGATAAGGAACATGTTGATCGCGTCATACCCGACAGTCTATACCTGTTTCTACGATTGCTCTTTGGGAGAATGGATGCTGTGGATGAGGGAAGTGAAGAGGACCAGAAAGTGAAGCAGAGTGTGTGTGTGTGTAGCATTGCCCAGAACATAGTCTATGCAGTCTCTAACCGACGAAAGTTGACACCAAAGCATGTGGGCTTGGGTCTTACTCTGCACCAAGCCACCCGCTCAGAAGCACTCCGAGATCTGATCCACGCGGCAAATCACACTATTGGTATCGACACTGTAAGAAGGATAGACACCACCATCGCTCAGAACATCCTGGAGAGGTATGCTGATAATGGATGTGTCTACATCCCTGACACCATCGTCAAAGAGAGAATGATTCACTGCTCTTGTGACAACATAGATGTCTTGGAGTCAACCTTAGACGGGAAGAACACCTTCCACAGCACTCGAGAGGTCCCCCTCCACAACAGAGTCATGACCAAAAGGGTGGCAAGCACAAGAGATCGAACTCTATCAAACCTGATGACCTACAGGAGTTCCAAAGGCTGGACCAGGCTACCCTCCCAACTGGCAAGAGGCCATCTCCTCCTGGCTACGACACTGACATAGACGACTTGTCATATGAACCTGAGAGGGACCGGGCACGTGCCAAGGACTTGGCCTGGGTGGTGTCACGCATCCATGATGAAGCGATGTCCGTTCCAAGCTGGGGAGCATTCAATCAATCTGTCAGCACTGCGGATCCACCAGTAACGACCGCCGGGATGTTACCAATCCTGCAGGCACCAGCAGATGACAATGACACGTTCCTTCTTTTTCAAGACGCAAACCACGCTCTTCTGTTTCTCAACTACCTTATCCTTCGACACCACAAACAACATTAGCATTAGCTTCATGGCCATTTCTTCAGTATGTAAGTACACCATCATCACTGCTGATCAGCCTCTGTACAGCAGGGGTAAGGAACTAGTCTAGGCAAACTCGAAATTTGCCAACGTGGTCTTGCTCATGGGAGGCCTCCATATCTGCTTCAACTTTCTGAAAGCCATTGGTCAACACATGGAAAGTGTGGGACTTGATGACTTATGGACAGAGGCAGGTGTGTACGCGGCTAACACCACTGAAACAATGCTGGACGGCAAGGCCTACTACTGAGCTGTGAGAGGTCACCAGCTAACGTATGAGGCACTGTGGCGCATCAAGTGGCAGATGTTTGAGTCATGGCTGGCTGCAACTGGTAACGGAGATGAGAACGTCAAACAGCTTGCCCTCAATGTTGCTTCGCTTTTTAAAGACAGAGCTGACATAGATGAGATGCGCGATGCTGTTGACAACTTCTCAGACGTTTTGGCAGATGAGAAATTCCAGTCTCATGGAGGAATTCAATGACCAGCACTCTGAAAATCCCAACTTCATGTTGTGGTCATCCTACATGGAAATGGTAGAGATCCTACTGGCCTTCATCAGAGTTCAGAGAGATGGCATGTGGAGTCTCCACATAGAAATGCTGCCTTGGCTAACTATTTATGACCACACAAACTATGCACGTTGGGGGCCGGTCTACTTGGCTGATATGAGAGGTCTTGAGAAGTCAGCACCAGAAGTTCATGCAGACTTGCAGAGTTCTGTAATGGGAACTTTGTCGCCAAGAGGACGGCGAAACGCTCAACCAAGTTCCAGCTGATCAGGCAACCGAATGGATAAATCGTACATGCAAGATGCCCAATGGTATCATCGGCATCACAAAGAATGACCAAGCAAGAGACAGGTTCTGCATCACATGGTCAGAGCGGTCACGCATCTCTCAAGACACAAGATGCCTCTTCAATCTCCAAGATGATGATGGGGAAGCCACCTTCACTCGGGTTGACAGTCTGCCTTCTCGCACTAGGCGTGACGCTCATGATGTCATGAAGCTAGTTCAGCAGTTGAAGCAGTTTGACGTCTTCAGAGTTCACGTGAGTGAAGCAGGAGATACAGATGACGCCACTAACATCCCACTTGTTTCACTGGCAACCAAAGACACTGCACCCACAGATGTTGTGGAGAACCTGCTGACAGCTCAGGATCGAGGAAAGCAGCATGTAATCGGCTTCATGAAGGGGAGACTGATTGAACAGATAGTAGGCTTCCATGAAACGATGAAGAAACATCGGTCGAAAACCTTCGCTGATGTGTACAAAGCTACAGTTTCCACCAAGCACCAAGCAGAACATGCAGAAGACCATCAAAGCTGACAGAAAGCTACTACAGCGGCTCCTGAATGCCGCAACCGCAGGTCTCATGGTGGAGATGGTCAACGTCTTGAAGCACGAACTGTTCCTTGTCCCATTTAGTCTGGCGAAGGCAGGAGGAGAGATGAATTCGACATCGAAGTCTGAGCTGATGAACATCCTGATAGCTCAGCAGACCATAAGCTCAGAGGTTCCAACCTCTGATCTGAAGACCTGTGTGATGATAGATGACCATGCACTCATCCAAGCTCTTGGCAAGCCTGGCGGCTGTCGGACATTCGGCGACTATGCTGAAGTGTTCTTCAAGGCTGTAACGAGTTATTTCAATGAACACACAACAAGAGTTGATGTCATCTTTGATCGGTACGCAGGGGAAGGATCGATCAAAGCAGTTACCAGGACAAAGCGTGCAAGCAAGAAGAAACCGATTCGGAAAGTCATTGATGGCTCACAAGTTCCACTGCCTGAAGTGTGGAAAAACTTCATGGCCCTGGATACAAACAAGGCTGATCTAGCCTTGTTTCTGTCTAACGTCATCACTGAGAAGGGCAGAGATCTTCAAGAAAGATGTCAGCTGGTGACAGGGGTGGCTTCTCTGAAGCCACTGAAGTACGGTCAACCAGGCGACATGACGTTCCACTGCATAGCAACCATGAAGAGGCGGACACCAGGCTCATCCTTCACTCATGTGATGTAGCGTCCCAAGGCTATGAACAAATACTGGTAGTGTGCAGAGATACTGATGTAATGGTGCTGCTGATTCACTTCGTTTGCACCAAGGTCACTGAAGTGTGGATGCTGTGCGGAACGGCCAAGAACCGAAAATGCTATCCCGTGCACGATGTATTCAAGAGTTTGTCGCCCCCAGTCAGGGACAACCTGGTCAGCTTCCACGCTTTGACCGGGTGTGACACAGTCTCGTCCTTCAGTGGTCATGGAAAAAAGTGTTGGAAGGTGTTCAGTGACCACCCACTCCTGCTGCACGCCATTGGTCGAGATGGGGATATCGCAGATGTTGAGAAGTTTGTGTGGCATTTGTATGGCACCCCGGAACAACACACAGTTGATTACGCCAGAGTTCACCTTTTTGGGAAGGCCAAGAAGACTCTGGAAATGCTCCTACCGACAAAGATGCCAAGCGGGCAAACTATCAGGCCAAAATATAGCTCCAGGCTGACAAAGAGCACGTAGATGTTGAAGATCCGGTGGACACTTCAGCCTGGAAGTTGGAAGATGGGAGCCTCCTACCAGTGTGGACAAGACTTCCTCCAATCCCTGAAGCCTGCCTGGAGCTTGTTGCTTGTGGTTACAAGAAAAAGTGCAAGAGAGCTAGATGCAACTGCTTCAGGAAAAGGATGAAGTGTAAGAGAGCTTGTGGTTGTGACGACAGCGGTTGCTGTAACCCAGCTGGACAGTAGATCTATGTCTCTCTTCCGGGCTGAAATCGAGATAAGCTGGAATGTGCTGTAAGGAACTAATAACTCTGTTCTTAAGTGATTGCAATCCATACAATTGTGACTGTCAGTGCAGCATTTCGGTGCTGTTCATCAAGAAACGTGAACTTGTAGATGTTACTAGTGTGTAAACTGTATAGTTATGGGGCTATATTTACTGCTTTGTGATTTAGTTGTGATAATTCTGTTACTGTGAGTACTTAATTCATGCCATCAAACTTATTAGGCACTAATCATGTTAAAATAAATTGTTTTGACAAACAGACTTGCTCAATGTTTTTTTTCGCCAATTAAAATAAAAAATCACAAGTTTTTATCACAATTTCGGTCGTGATTAACTTAAATTTGACCTTGAGTTGGTAATTCGGATGGAATGAGCGTGTCATCATACTTTTTTATCACTAAGTGTGGAAAAATTAAACATTTGGTCAAACCAATTGGCTCAGAATTTTTTTTAATTAAAATTAGAAAATATAATTTTTTGCACAGTTTGACCTCGAAAATGACCTTCAAAGCCAAAAGCGAGGGTGGCATCCACCTGCATTTTATTCCTCACCCACAGGTACATTGATTTAGCATGGGTGCCAGCTATTAACAAAAAAACGCCGTTCAAAGTCGATTTTTGAATTTTGGCCGGTCCACTATTAAATGAAATGATGAAATAAATGCAAAAAACTTCACTTTTTTTACGTGAAGGTCAAAATATGAAAATAAAAACCCACTCTAATAGACAGAGTTTATTTCCACGACAGTTTCGACGCCCACTGGCATTCTCCTCGGGTGGATGCCAGTGGGCGTCGAAACTGTCGTGGAAATAAACTCTGTCTATTAGAGTGGGTTTTTATTTTCATGAAATGATGAAAATTGTAAGGTGTATATATCATATCTTCTGTCTCTTGAAGTTTATTATTTACTTATTCTTAAATATATTTTTAAAAATTTGGCTATCTTCCTACCCATCAACCACTAAACACTGTAACCAGTTTTTTTTACTTTATTTATTTTGACTGCAATTTTTTACTTTAACACTTATATAATTGTGCTTTGGTGCTAAACGGTTAATGCATTATGTTCTCTCATTTTTCAGGTTATGGCTAGAGGTACTCGCTCATCTGCAGAAACGTGGGTTCTAGGAAAGCCCAGCAACGAATTATCAACTGCAAGGATACCCACATGTGGTGATGTGCTTCGTTTGGTTCAGTTTCACACCATGAACAGTCCAAGACCTTGAAAGAGAGCTACAACTTGGCCTGCAAAGAGGCCCTGCAAGTATGGAAAAGAGCAAGGATTCCTACAGAGCGAGTCGATTCCTGCGTTAGGAAACTGTCAAAGCTGTACGAAGAGTTCCTTGCGTTAAAGAAAAACCGCAAGAAACAGCTACAAAGCTGCAGAGTGAAATAGAGCATGTTCCAAGAGACTCTCTCAGAGCTTTTCGACGTTGCCTCGAAGGACGCCTTGAAGGTGATAGACAATGAAAAAGACCGCCAATTCCTGATGATGCAACGAGAAGACGTCTTTTCCTGCAGTATGGCAGGCCCTGACAAGATTAATTTTGCCGAAGAATACCGCAAGAGATGTCGACAGGAGAAAGATGCTGACAAAGCTCTAAGGTACAAAGAAAGAGAGGCTGCATTCCAGGCTGGAGCTGCTGCTCTTCCATCATCCAGCACATCCACTTCATCCTCTGAAGAATTCAATGCTGAAGACGATGATTATCGTCCGTCGACTTCAACCGGAAGAGCAGATGTACACTCTCATCCTCCGAAACGAAACAATATCTTCACATCACCAGATTTGGTTGCTGCTCTTGATCGCGTCAACCTTCACGATCGAGGAGCAGTCTTCGTTGCTGGATCAGTCGCTCAAGCCCTGGGCTATGATATTTCTACAATGACTCTCTCACGCAGCTCCATCCGTCGTTCGAGAAGGCAAGCAAGGCAGGCAGCAGCCAGAGGATCAAGCTTCATTTTCTGTCGAAGGACCCCTGCTTCTTCACTGGGATGGGAAACTACTTCCCGACATCGGCGGCGCAAAGGAAACAGCCGAACGAACCGCGGTAATCGTTCGGGAAATGGGATGGAAAAACTCCTAGCTGTGCCAAAAATAGAACGAGCTACAGGAGAAGAACGGGCCAAGGCTTACATGTCGACGATTGATGACTGGAATCTTCGCGGTGAGGTCCAAGGTCTCGTATTTGACACAACTGCGTCTAATACTGGCCTTCACAGAGGAGCCTGTACCATGATTGAAAAAGCAGTAAGGAGGGAACTTGTCTGGATCGCTTGTCGACATAATATCCTTGAAGTCATCTTGTCAAACACCTGCAACGCACTTCTTCGATCCACAGGTGGCCCGGAAATGACTCTCTTTAAACGTTTTCAGAAAAATTGGCCATAACTTCAGAAGGATTCCTTCATGAAGGCTTCAAACAACCTATTCAGAGATCCAAAGATGTTCCAGCTTCGAAAGGAAATGATCCTGTACTTCACAAAGGCACTGGAGTCTAAACAATCGCGTGATGACTACGAGGAATTGCTACGACTCTGCCTCACCTTCCTCGGGTGCCGTGATGAGAAAGAAGTCAAGGTCCGCGCTCCTGGACCAACTCACCATGCACGCTGGATGGCTAAGGCCATCTACGTCCTCAACATCTAACGTAACGAGAATACCACTGTTACTCGTCGATTGAAGCTTGAAGAAAACATTGAAGATTTGAATTTATATGAAATGGTCACCAAATGGACCCTGGGAATCTTCAATCTGTTAAAGAAAGAAGGAAGGAAGGCAGCGGAGGATACCTTCCTGAGGACCGATCCCAATTCCTGGACGGAGGATGATTGCTTTCATGAGTTTCGACGCATAGCGATCAACCTAAAAGTTGTCAATGATTTGGCGGAGAGGGTTATCGCCCTTATCAAGGCATATAGTACATCTTTTACAAAGGATGAAGAACAAAAACAATTCATCCTCCGATTAGTAGCAAAACATCGCCAAGACTACTCATCGTCTTCGAAGGAGTCAGTGATGAAGCGTTAATCTTAGTAATGATGTATATTATAAACAAATGATAAATGTAATTTTCTATCAAACATATCATTTGTCTTTAAAAATTAATCTGTTTTCTTTAAGAGTTATTCTGTTTTCTAAAAAAATAAGCTGTTTTCTTTGAGATTAGAAAATGAGTAGTAAAATTAAATTTATAGCGACCAGTAAATATCATTCAATTAGGCTGAAATTTGGCATGGAGATGTTTGATAGATATAGGAACAGGACCAGCCATGTGGAGGTAAAAAAATTACAAAATTTAATTTTTGGACCACCCTAAATTTTATATACACACACACACACACACACACACACACACACACACACTACATTCCAAATTATTAAGCAGATGGCATTTTCTTCAATGTTTTCAAAAGTTTTCCACCGATTTCAATGAAATTTATAGCGAATAATTACTATATATAGAAGCACTGATGGTATTTATTTCGATAAAATATTTTGATAATTAAAAAAATTATCTCTTTTTATTAAAAAATATGTAAAATATGATGTTCCGAATTATTAAGCAAGTATTCTATTTACAGATCTAAATGGTGAAAATGGGTAAGAAGAAGGATTTAACACCAACTGAGAAAAGAAAAATAGTCAAGTTACTCGCTGAAAATATAAAATCTATTGAAATTGCGAAGCAGTTTGGCAGGGCTTATCGAACTGTAAACAAGTTTATAGCGAGGGTACCAAACTGAAGCAGCGAAGTGATAAAGGAGCTATAAGAAAAGTGACAAGGCGGCAGATATCTGTAATCAAGCGCAAAGTTGCAAAGCATCCATTGTCCTTAAGTAAAGAGGTTTTTGAGCAGGCTGGCATACATAATGTACCAAGAACATCTCGATGTGGAATCCTCCAAACAATTGGCAAGACGTGTAAACCTACGATTCAGTCACCATTAACACCCAGGTACAAGAAGCAGCGTGTTGAATGGGCGCGTCAGTACGTGAAAACAGATTTTAATACTGTATTGTTAACCGATGAATGAAGAGCAACCCTTGAGGGATCTGATGGTTGGTCAAGAAGATGGATTGCTAAGGGTCAATCTCTACCATGGAATGAGGTTTTCTTTTAGAAAGTTTGTGTAAGACTGGGCATTCGTTTTTGCACCATCAGGCACTCTGTATAGGACAGCTACTTCATTGCCTCTCAATCCTGCCCAAAACATGACACCACCTCCACCTTGTTGGCGTCTTAATCTCGATGGTAGAAATTGGCTCTCAGCAATCCATCTTCTTGACCAAACATCAAGTCCCTCAAGGGTTGCTTTTCATTCATCGGTGAACAATACAGTATTAAAATCTGTTTTCACGTACTGAGGTGCCCATTCAACACGCTGCTTCTTGTACCTGGGTGTTAATGGTGACTGAATCGTAGGTTTACACGTCTTGCCAATTGTTTGGAGGATTTCACATCGAGATGTTCTTGGTACATTATGTATGCCAGCCTGCTCAAAAACCTCTTTACTTGAGGACAATGGATGCTTTGCAACTTTGCGCTTGATTACAGATATCTGCCGCCTTGTCACTTTTCTTATAGCTCCTTTATCACTTCGCTGCCTCAGTTTGGTACCCTCCGCTACAAACTTGTTTACAGTTCGATAAGCCCTGCCAAACCGCTTCGCAATTTCAATAGATTTTATATTTTCAGCGAGTAACTTGACTATTTTTCTTTTCTCAGTTGGTGTTAAATCCTTCTTCTTACCCATTTTCACCATTTAGATCTGTAAATAGAATACTTGCTTAATAATTCGGAACATCATATTTTACATATTTTTCAATAAAAAGAGATAATTTTTTTAATTATCAAAATATTTTATCGAAATGAATACCATCAGTGCTACTATATATAGTAATTATTTGCTATAAATTTCATTGAAATCGGTGAAAAACTTTTGAAAACATTGGAGAAAATGCAATCTGCTTAATAATTTGGAATGTAGTGTGTGTATATATATATATATATATATATATATATATATATATATATATATATATATATACACACACACACACACACACACACAGTATATATATATATATATACACACACACACACACACTGTAATTTGTATTGATCGTCTTTCGTGTATTTGATTTACATTTTTGGCACAATTGTAATTTGAATAACTGTTCAGATTAATTTTACTGGGTTCTGGGAGTGGGCCCCTAAGACGTTTAGGCCCCAGTGCTTTGCACCGGCGGTAGATCCGCCCCTGGGGTACCCCCATGTGTTGTACTTCATTGTGCTTCTGCCTGATGATTAATATGGTTAAGTGGTTAAATCTAGGAAGTAGGATAGGCTGTTTGGTTTTGTAAGCTAACTTTGATTTATCAAGTCTCCCTCTACACCTAAGGGTTCCATCTACGACCCCGAACAAGATTAGATCTATGACTGCCGAGGGTACAGGGTCTTTAAATTGTTTTACTAAAGTTAAGAATTCTAGTTCTTTGTTATATTCTATTTGCTGAACATGATTAACCCTAGTACTTGGTAACAGCTTCTGTAAAGGTTACATCATTTTTCTTCAACAATTTTGTTAAACAAATATGTACAAACCTCAAGCAGTAACACACATATACAGGGGTTGGACAAAATAATATGAACACCTTGATAAATGGCGGTTTTTATTCTTAATATGGAGTTGGTCCTCCTTTAGCGGCAATAACAGCTGCAATGCGTCGGGGAATTGATTCATACAGCTTTTGGACAGTGGCTAGAGGAATCCTGAGCCATTCTTCGAGCAAACCCTGCTCCAGTTCCTCCAAAGACGCAGGCGGTGGGAATCGGCTTCTGACCTGCTGCTCCAACTGACACCACAGATGCTCGATAATGTTAAGATCCGGGGATTGTGGAGGCCAATCCAAGCGTTCTACTTCACTAACATGCTCTTCAAACCAGTTTTTAACGACCCCAGCGGTGTGGATTGGTGCATTATCATCCTGGAAGACGGCGCCGCCATTGGGAAACAGCGTTTGGACCATGGGATGGACCTGGTCAGCCAATATTGACAGATAGACCTGGGCGTTAACCCTACCATGCAGTACTACAGCTGGGCCAAGAGTATTCCACGATATTGCTGCCCAAACCATCACAGATCCGCCTCCATGCTTAACGGTTGGGGTCAGGCAGTCGGGGTCATAAGTATCTTTAGGCTGTCTCCAGACGTAAACTCGACCGGAACATGGAAATAGCGTAAAGGAGGATTCGTCGGAGTAGACTACATTCTTCCACCGGTCCATTGACCAATTCTTATGGTCATTACACCATTTTCTGCGCCGCTCAATGTTGATGTGCGAAAGGAAGGGTTTGGCAATTGCAGCCCTCCCATGGTATCCAGCTCCATGGAGCTCGCGACGTACAGTTCTGGTCGATACCGGGCTTGCAAGATGCTGGTTAAGCTCTGCAGTCACTTTTGGAGCTGTGGTCTTATGGTTCTTTGTCACAATGCGCTTTAGCACCCGGCGGTCTCGATCATACAGCTTCTTCTTGCGTCCACTATTGCATTTGTCGGTGCTTGCCTTTCCATGGTTTTGGTATGCAGACATGACCATAGAGACAGTTCCTCTGGATACATTGAACATCTGAGCGGTTTTCGTAACCGATGCACCAGCCATCCACGCTCCGACAATTTGCCCTCTTTGGAAGTCTGACAGGTCTTTCATAACTGCTAATTCATAATTCACTCAGGTCTGTAAAAACAACGTGAGGGTTATAACATGACGTATACACTCTCTGTTACGCATTTAAATAGGTTTGCCAGTCATTTGACCGTTCACTTTGTGTCTGAGCAGTCCGTAAAGATAACCGGTGAAATCGGCGGGGGTTCATATTATTTTGTCTAACCCCTGTATATTCCTTAGTTTTCTCATAATCTAGGCTAGTGTACACTAAGATGATCAGATATATTTACAGGTCCAACCATTACACTTTTAAATTATTGGTAGGCCATTGGAGCTTGAAGTACAATAAAATTTAGTTCAGCTGTTATTTCCTTATAAAAAAGGGACAGCCCATCTGAAGCATGTGAAATAGCACATAATCAGTGTTCTATCATTAGCCTTTCACAACCAAAGCATACCAAACAACTCTTTCATAATAATATTTTTTGTTACTTGGGCACTATTTCAAATTAATAGGCCTTTATTGTTGTCTTTCACCAATTATAAATAGTAATTTAATTATTCGTGCTATTTTTTGAATCAGGTATTGTGTTCAAACGACTTAATAACTTCTAGGCTCTATCATATACAGTACAGCTCAGTAGTTAGATGCTGTACCAAATGGGTGGCACACTTTTCAGGGTCGACCCATAGCATGGCAGCTTTTTTCTTTTAATGGTTCAGGCCTCCAAAAGTTTAATAAGCAAATACCTGTAACCTTTTGTAAATAGCAGTATGTATTGTTATATATATACTTTTACTTTTGTTACTTTTGTTGAGTTTGAACGACGGTTCAGGATCGACCTGCGGTCGACCCCTCTGCAGCATCCCGCCTCATTTGCGGAATTTGGTGAAGGAGGAAATTGCTGTCTGATCTCCTCCTGCCCTCGTAGCCAGCCACGCATGACTGGTCAGGGACTTTGCACAAGAATCTGTCCAGCTGGTTCTTGAAGTTATTCAGGTCGGTGTGCTGGAGATTCCTCACTTCTTTTGGAAGGACATTGAAAAGCTTTGAGCCCCGTATTCTGAGGGTATTTTCCATCCTCGTTTTTATGGCCCCTTGTCCCACCGCAGCTGGGACCGTACAAAATCTGCCTCTTCTCTCATTCCAGTTTGTTTCTATTTCATTTCTGAGGTTAGGGACAGAGCCCTCAAGTATTTTCCATTTGTATATTATTGTGTACCGCTTGCGCCTTGTTTCAAGAGAGTAGAGTTCCAGGGATTGTAGTCGAGACCAATAGTCTTCATCTTCCGTTTCCTCTATCTTAGACGTAAAAATTCTTTGTATGGCTTCAATGTTCGCAATGTCTCTTTTTCTGTGTGGGCTTGTGAGTACTGAGCAATACTCAATTATTGGTAGGACTAGACTCTTCCATAATTTGAGCATGATGTTTGCTTTTCTGCTGCGGAAGCTCCTCCAGATGATTCCCATTATTTTTCTAGCCGTTGTGATGTTGATTTTATAGTGCTCTCTAAATCTGCATCCAACAACATTATTACTCCAAGATCCCTGACTTGTGGATTTGGTGTTATCTGTTTGGTTTGCAGAATTTTGTACCCTTTTTACTGTAGCTCTTTGTTATTACCATATCTTAGAAGTTGGAATTTTTCTTCGTTGAACTTCATATTGTTGTCTTCTGCCCACTGGAAAAAATGTTTCAATGTCGTTTTGTAATTTTCTTATGTCATCTTCGTTCAATATTTCCTTACATATCTTTGTGTCATCTGCGAAGCATGATACAATACTGTCCTTAATATCTGCATCAATATCTGCAATCATTATTATGAACAGCAAGGGAGCTAATACTGTCCCTTGTGGGACAGAGCTCACGACTTCCGAGACTTCCGATTTAACTCCGTTTACCACCACTCTTTGCGTTCTTTGCGTCAAGAAATTAAATATCCACCTTCCTAGCTTTCCAGTAATTCCTGTATTCTTAAGTTTGTGTGTTATGTTTCCATGGTCACATTTATCGAAGGCTTTAGCAAAGTCCGTACATGTTACATCAATGTTTTGTCCTCGACACAATGTTTCTAATATTTTCTCCTGGTGGTCTAGTAGGCAGTAGCTGTGACAGGCATGATCTTCCCGCCCTGAAGCCATGTTGATTTGGGTTGTATAAGTCTTTTTCTTGTAGGTAGTAGGTAGTTTTGCCTCTAATTATGCGTTCAAAACACTTTATAAAGTGTGAGGTGAGAGCCACTGGTCGATAATTTTTGGGCATTGCTCTGTTACCACCTTTAAATAGGGGGGCAATGTTCGTGTTCTTTAAGGGCAGTGGAATTTGTCCTGTGTCAAGTGATTTCTTCCATAGTAAGTACTAGCAAAAGGTCGGCGCTACGCGCCGATTTTGCTAGATCTGCGGTGCTTCGGCTGAATTGTGGGCCTACGGCGTATTTTATTTTGAACATCAGTAGCCCTTTATCTGGATATCATTCCTATTCCTCTCACCTTGGGCCTCAGTAATTGGGGTGCCTGCGGCCTTCCAGTTACTGGCAAACCAATTATTCATTCAATAAAACTACAGAAAAGAACGCAGCCATGAAAATCTAAAGCTTCACAAATCTTAATACAATGAGCTCGGATTTGAAGCCTAAAATTTTCATGACTGCGTTCATTTCTATAGTTTTATGGCCCGCCAAATCATAGTTTTCATTGTTTCGAGTGCATCAATAATATTGTTATAGTGTTCATGATCTTCCTGACCGGAATCGATGTTGGTTATCATTTTTTTTTCTGAGTTTCCCCATTAACCCCACCCCCTCCCCCATTACCCCACCCATCTCCCCCAATACCCCCTCCCCCACCCCTCTTCCCCATTTACCCCCACCCATCCCCCATTACCCCCAAGGGGGGAAGGTGGCTGGCACCTTGCAAAGGATTTACTTTAATTTTTTTTGAAGGGGGGCTGGCACCTTGCAAAGGATTTATTTTAATTTTTTTTGGTTACATATATATATCGCATCTATTTTTCTGAGTTTCCCCATTAACCCCACCCCCTCCCCATTAACCCACCCCTCCCCCATTTTGTGCCAAAATTATGATTAAAAATGAAGAAATGGGAAGAACTGTACCCCTAAAAGGGGGGGCAGGATTTATGTTAGGGAATTTTTTTTTAGCATGGGCACTGCACAATAAAAAGACGCATCGAATGGTGAAAACCGCATTGTTCTACACCAATTGTAGCGACCTGTAGGTGTGCGCAAAAAAACTGTTACATACATATATATATATAAGGCTTCATTTCTGAAATAGTATATTAGATAGCGGTTTTGCAATACTCTCTTTGCATTTCTTCAGAAATGTGGCACTCCATGTGTCAGGCCCTGGCGCTGAATTGTCTCGCATCTGTGATAAGGCCGTAATTACATCTCCTTCCGTGAACTCGAAGTCCATTAATAGGTTTGTGCCGGAACTTGTTCTTGGTTAATCTGTATCTATGTCGAAAAATTCGCCTGGGTTTTCCACTTCCATCTCGGACTTAGGGGTGCTAAACACAGATTTAAATTGTTCCCTAAGCAGTTCACTTATTTCTTTCGGGTCATTTGTGTATTCGCCCTCCCCGTCTATCAACGGACCAATACTCTCTTTACACTGCATTTTCCTTTTCGCAAACGTGTAGAAGTATTTTGGGTTATTTTTTATGTTTTCTGCTACCTTGTTTTCCTCCTCGTTTGTCTTATGTATGAATGTTTGCTTTAGGTCCATTTCTATTTCGCCAAGTTTCCTTCCTAGTTTGAGTCTCTTTACATCAGTTCTGCATCTGTGGAGATGTTTTACGGTTTGTCTTCGTTGCCTGAATAGAGTCCTGATTTTCCTCTCGAGCTTGCTCCGTTTTCTTTCCTGTCTCTCTGGAATATGTTTCAGTATTATAGGTTTGGTTTCAGTCTCTATTATACATAGTATTTCTTGTGGAGTTTTCTCGTGAAGTAGCAATTGCCAATTTACCTCCTTTAAATCTTTATTTACGTTTTCCCAATTTACTTTCTTTGAATTTATGTTTAAGCCTTCAAATATTCTATCTGCCTCACTAGGATGCGTTTTCGGACCTCTGGGTGCTAACTTCAATTGTATATCAATGAGGTTATGGTCGGAGAACTTTTTGGGTGTTACTTTTCTATATATATATATATATATATATATATATAGAAAAGTAACACCCAAAAAGTCCATATATATATATATATATATATATATATATATATATATATATATATATATATATATATATATATATATATATATATCGCTTTTAAAACAAAATTAAGGTTGGCTTCCTCAATAGGCCTGCAAGTATTTTAAGGGGTCAGAATGTGTCAGAAATCTTTTAGTTTTAGACTGTTGTAATTGGCTGCATGAATCTTGAATTACGAAATTCTATGTTTGCCACAGTCGAGAGGACCAATCAGTGAGAAGTATACAGCGTGCCACATCCCCCATCCCCCATACCCCACCCCCGGAGTAACGGAAAATTCTTTCCCTCACCCAGCTTGAGTCATCCCCCATCCAATACCTCCCATAATACCCCTTTTTGATTCACTTCACCAACATGGAAATTAATACATACCCGCAACTCTGTGGTATCTGTAAGGATGCAACAGATGAGACAGGGGCGATGAGGTGTAATTTTTGTCAGCTACTTTTTGATTTTAAATGCCTAGAATGAGGAGATGAAAAAAATCTCCTTTATAACGAACGCAAAGCAGTTTAGTGGGATAAAATTTTTCTGCGAAAACTGTTTGACCGAATTAAACTCTTTTACAGTATTTAAAGCAGAAAGAGACGACGAGAAGAGAATGAAAGAAGAAAGTAGGAACAAAGAACAGTGGAAAACGGAAGAAACGGAGAAAGACGAAATAGAAAAAAATCAAATACCGTCACAAAACGAGGCCGAAAACACACAGGCGACAAAGAGTGTAAAGAGAACACACAGCATAAGGGCAACGAAGGACACAAACACAACTAGCACAAATAGCACAAATAGGACAAGACAAGAGGGCAGTCAAGAAAACGGAGTGAAAATGTCCCCCAATAAGGAGCAAAAAACAAAGGCCAATAGTAAATATGGGGAAGGAATTATATGCAGGTATTATATAAAAGATAATTTCAGATTTAAAAGAGGACAATGTATATATGAACATCCCCCAATATGCAATTTCTTCTATAATAATGGTCATTGTAAATTTGGAGACGGATGTAAATTCTACCACCCAGACATCTGCAGGACTTACGCAAAATATGGAACCTGCAAATTCGGGAAAAATTGCTACTATCAACATCTCCCGACGGACTCAAAGAACAAAGGAAAAAGTTTAAATGACAATAGGAATAACAACAATAGGAACAACAATAGGAACACAATAAGTGAACAAGAAAATTTTTTCAACATCGTGGAGACGTTACGGATGCTAAATGTCATCCACATGCAGTTGACACAGCTGGAAACCCCCGAGCCAAACCGCTACCGGAAAACGAACTTGAAATGCGCAAGGGGCAACGAAAAACAGAGAACATTAAAATTGTCGTCCTGGCTAATATTCAAGGAATAAGACCAAACCAATCACTCAATAAGGTTTCGTACCTGAAAGGATTTGTGGACGAAACAAGGGCGGACATCGCATGCATCACAGAAACTCATCTTAAAGATTGCCAAGGAAATTGTGAAAATTGCGAACATTGTATTGATAAGAAAGAGATAAATATAGAGGGCTTCAACTTACTAAGAGCGGATAAAACGACGAGACGTAAAGGTGGCTGTGCTATATATGTACAGGAAGGTCATGTGACAAAGACGATAATAAGTAAATCAAACAGCTATGTGGAACTCCTAGCAGTGAAAATAGAAAAACTAAAAGCGATAGTAATAGTCATCTATACCTCCAAGCACCCCAACCGAAAAATTCTCGGAGGCCATGGATGACATCAGAAAGTTAATAAAGGCCATAAACCCCCCATCCCCCAATATAATGATCTGCGGAGACTTTAACTTCCCATTTATAAAATACAAAAAGGTGGATAGGAATATATATATTCACCAGGACAAGGGGGACACAAGAGAAGACCAGGAGCAAGCACAAATGTTGATGGCTCTCACAAATGAGTTTATGCTGACACAGGAGATAACAGAAAATATTAGAAAAAATAACTGCCTGGATCTGGTATTCACGAATAACACGAACTTGATTGCTGATATAAAAATAAACCCAACCATTATCTCAGACCACAACTTAATCGAGATATCAACAAATATGACGACAACATTAAAAGACAATACACATATTGAGGAAAGAAGTAAATTCGGGACCTTTAACTTAAACTCCAAGACTATAAATTGGGAAGCAATCAGATCGCACATGGCCCAAATAGAATGGAGAACAATTTTAGAGAATAAAACAAATGAAGAAATGCTAACAACCTTGAAAGAAAAAACGCTGAGAATTTTAGAAAAATATGCTCCGAAATCACAGCCAAAAGGAAAGAGGAGCTGGCTAGAGAGGCAAAAGAGAAGACTTTTCCGCAAAAGAAAGAGAGTGGAGGCGAAGTTAGGCAACTGCGGAGATAATGACAGGAAAACAATAAAAGAAAAACTGGAGGGTATCGATAGGGAAATACAAGCCCTGATTAAGGACCATACAGAGAGGGAAGAGGAAAAGGCGGTAGAAGCAATAAAGGAAAATCCAAACTACTTCTATAGCTATGCAAAAAGGAAAACAAAAACGCGCGCCGCTATTGGGCTCTTAAGGACGAGAAATAATGAACTAACCGACGATCCAAAAGAAATATCTGATACATTGAGAGCTCAATATGAATCAGTTTTTAGTACCCCAAAAAGTGACAAAGCGATACCTGACATAAATGTATTCTTTGAAGAGGAATTGCAAGGAGAGTATAAAACAGACTTTGATTTTACCCCAGAAGATGTAACGAGAGCTATATATAGGACAAATGAAACCACATTCAGCTGCAGGTCCGGACAATTGGAACGCATTATTGATTAAAAACTAAAAATGAAATAGCTGCACTTTATACTGGATATGGAGAAGATCCCTAGACACTGGGGAAATACCGAGCATCTTGAAAAGAGCAAACATTGTCCCTATATATAAAGGAGGGGACAGATCTCAAGCAAAGAACTATAGACCAGTGTCATTGACGTCCTACCTCACCAAAGTATTTGAAAGAATAGTTAGAGAGAAAATTTATGACTTCCTGGAGACACGGGAAAGATTCAACGAAAATCAGTATGGATTCCGATCAGGTAGATCATGCCTATCACAACTAATAGAACACTACAACAATATCCTAGATGCATTGGAAGGCAATGACAACTACGACGTTATATACACAGATTTTGCTAAAGCTTTCGACAAATGTGACCATGGTATAATAGCACATAAAATTAAATATATGGGAATAACAGGCAAAGTGGGAAAATGGGTCTACAACTTCCTCAGAGAACGTCTACAGGTCATCATCAGAATCGGAAGTACGCAGCTCAGTACCACAATGGAGAGTACTGGCCCCACTCCTGTTCATTATCATGCTAACAGACATAGACAGCGGAGTAAACAGCAACAGTATAGTAACATCCTTTGCAGACGATACAAAGATCAGCAGAAAAATCAGCGATGTACATGACGTGGAGGCCTTGAAGAGGGACACGAACAAAATATACAAATGGCCAGAAGACAACAACATGTCATTTAACACCGAGAAATTTCAGCTCCTGAGATATGGTAGAAAAGAAGAACTTAAACAAACTGCATATTATGCTCCAGATTGACAGGAAATTCAGAAAAGCACGAAAGCGATCGATCTCGGGATAATAATGACAGATGATGCGAAATTCGAAACACAAAGTCAGATGGCGATAAATAAAGCAAAAAGAGTCGCCGGACAGGTACTAAGAACGTTTAGGAGAAGGGACAGGACAGTAATGATTCCCCTGCTAAAAACACTGATTATACCAAAACTTGAATACTGCTCAGTTTTGACGTCCCCATATAAAAAGGAAGACACTAATAAACTAGAAGAAACGCAAAGGCATTTCACAGCCAAAATTGATGGCTGCAAAGAACTCAACTACTGGGAAAGACTACGTAAACTAAATATGTACTCCCTGGAAAGAAGAAGAGAGAGGGACACCATAATCTACATATGGAAAATGATCGGGAAAACTGGTACCAAACCTCAAACTAAACCCAATTACCATTCAAACAACACTGGAAAATAGGAAAGGCAAAATGTGTAGTGTTCCCAAATTCAAGGCCCGACAAGGGACCTCCTCAACACTGAAGGAAAATAGCTTGGTTGTCAGGGGGCAAGACTTTTTAACCAGCTTCCAAAGGACCTCAGAAACGTTATAGGAGTCAAAGTTGAAGTCTTCAAGAGAAGAAAGACTAGATGCCTGGCTTAGGACGGTACCAGATGAGCAGGGTGTACCTTGCTAGGTACGGTGGAGAGCGCAAGAATGCAACTCGCTCCACCACCAAACCAGACCTAGAGTCGGAGCCACCAGCTTGACCTTCGTGTGAAGAGAGACCAACGCACGGAACACCAACGAAGGTAACAACGAGGTTACAGCAGTGATGATGTTGACGGACCTGGAGCCGAGGCTAGAGACGAGCAGTCAAAAAACGTACGAGAACACATTGCGCACGTATTATAAAGTAGCCTACCTCATACATTGCGGAATAAAGGATTAAATCTTTACAACTTATTGAGTGAGGACCCCATTATAAATTGATCCGATACAGGCGAGGTTATTGTTGGAGGGTCAAAGATACAGGGCTTAAACATCATTGATATCGTGCATGATTTGGTGAATAAGTGGGATAGACCTTCACCAACAGGATGGGGTCCTATTAATACTAGACTACAGCAAATAAACATTCCAAAAACGTTGATAGGTTACCAGAACAGGTTAAAAGACTTGGGGGAAGCAGCGCAAGTACCACAACTGAACATACCTTCGCCTCCATCGGTAACATCTCTGAAGAAGAAGAAGAAGAGGCCATCTGCCAACGGACTACCCTACCCGCGAGCCTCTAAAATACGTAAATGGCTAACATATTAAGAAAAAGTTATTGTGACATTTCTAATCCAGCATCCTACGGTGGTGTTAATAGATTGGACAAGGGCGTATATAATGAGGGAGGAGAGAAAAAACATGTTGAGAGGTTTTTGGGTGAACAGGACACTTATACATTACATAAACCCGTGATAAGAAGGTTTAAAACTACTAAATTGGTCGGTTGATTCTATTTGGCAGGCGAATTTAACAGCCATGCAGAGATATTCAGTGTATAATAACGGGTATAGGTATATTTCGTTCATAATAGACGAGTTCTGTAGATACTTATGGCTAGTCCTACTGAAGAATAAATCGCCTGAATCAGTGGTTAAAGCGAACAAAGCGCTGAAGTTGAAAGAAAACAGTATTCCTGGCTATTTTTTTACAGATTTGGGAAAAGAGTTTATAAGCAGGGCTTTCCAGAACATGCTGAAGGAGTTTAACATCAGTTATGACACGTCCAATTCTATACATAAGGCTTCTTTAGGCGAAAGAGTTCAGCGTATCATAAAGGAACGTATGCACCGCTATTTCACACATAAAAACACATACAGATATATAGACATTCTGGAGCCTCTGGCTTCATCCTACAATCGGTCACGGGATCGCATGATTGGAACATCTATTGGGATTTTAAAGAGAGACCCCCATATAGAGCCTGATAACAGTAGAGCACCACCACGCTCTGGTCTTTTCAAAATCAATGATTACGTAAGACTGTCATGAGCGGGGAATAAGCTCGCGAAAGGCTTTGATCAAGGGTGGACTCAGGAGATTTTTAAAGTTAGGTCTATGAAGTCTAAAAACGATGTGATGCTGTATTACGTTGAAGATTTAAATGGCGAAGAAGTCGAGGGCGGCCTTTATGGAGAGGAGATGCAGAAAGTGATATTTAATTTAGGTAAAAAAGCGTTTAAAATTGAGAAACTTTTAGGCAGTAAAGGTACAGGGAAGGGAAAGATGTATCCGGTGAAGTGGCTAGGGTACCCTGAAAGCTTCAACTCCTATATAAAAGCTCAAGCAATAATGAAACTTAAGTAGTATACAAAATGACACCTAACCACTTCTACGTCACACTGCCAAGGCCGTTTTTCTGGTTCTTAGAAGAATCGATGAGTGTGAAAAATTAGGCATAACTTTAGATGATACTATACGTTCAGTCTGGTTCGGCGGCCTTTATGGAGAGGAGATGCAGAAAGTGGTATTTAATTTAGGTAAAAAAGCGTTTAAAATTGAGAAACTTTTAGGCAGTAAAGGTACAGGGAAGGGAAAGATGTATCCGGTGAAGTGGCTAGGGTACCCTGAAAGCTTCAACTCCTATATAAAAGCTCAAGCAATAATGAAACTTAAGTAGTATACAAAATGACACCTAACCACTTCTACGTCACACTGCCAAGGCCGTTTTTCTGGTTCTTAGAAGAATCGATGAGTGTGAAAAATTAGGCATAACTTTAGATGGTACTATATATTCAGTCTGGTTCGGCGAGACACAATACTATAGTACGAAAGTAACACTATGGCCTGGTCATTATAACACAGCCTCTGATATTGTGGGGTTTTAAATAAGAGTCTTGAAAGGTCATACCTCACCGCCGATTTACTTTTTGAAGTCGTAAACATAGACACACCGGCCCATACTTTGATGCTAAAATCAACGACTACTAGAGATATTAAGGACAATAAACTGTTCCAAATTATACCTGTGAACAGATACGGCCGAGCCTTCTAAAGAGATAATTTTCACGAGTCATAGCATGAGTTGTCCAGCTTACTGTACCAACTAAATTTACCGAAATTAGCCTCTGGCCTCCCCTGCCCCGAGCATGTTATGTTCACAGTGATAGCATGAACCACCAATTTGTTTGTTACGTATTGTGCACATCCCCGATCATAGAGGAAAGAGTTTAAGCATCACATATGATAAGCCTCATTATGTTAAAGTTGTACCTAACCTACGAACCAGTAACTCAATATATATAAGAACGATTGAGGTGAAAAAGTTTCCATTCGGCTACGGGAGCTTATCCGTGAAGATACACTTCCGGTCTGTTGCGACAGAATGACACAGAGGCCATTTGCCATCTACGGAGGGGTGAGGTACCAACGTGGAAGCGGGAGCGGATCAATTTTTTCGACTATACTACACACAGCTGTGCCCTTACTGAAAAGTGGTGCCGAATATCTTGGAAAGAAGGCCATATAATCGGGACTTAACACATTTGAAGCTATAATGTCAGGCAGCAAACCTAAAGAAGCTTTCAGAAAACACTTACGACATACACGAAATGAAATCGTCGGAGATGCGAAGAGAAAAATGCGCGGTGGGGGAAGAAAGAAAAAACAAAAGGTAGCTATAAGAGGAAGAAAACGCACTGTACGACGAGGAAAAAAGAGGAAAGCTAAGCAGACAAATCGTAGTGTAAAGGACTTAAAAAATAAAGAAATATTCTAAGCGTATGAAACAGGTCGTGTACTTATTTTTAAAAAATTAATATAAGGTAAATCTGTTACAGAGGCCTCTCATAGCTGTTTGTACAACTGAAGTGAAAGGGTGCTTTAACGGGTACCATGACTCATTTTATTCACTCTCACAGTTCGGAATGCTGCAAATTCGAGTTAAACCTCTTTGATGTGCCTCCGATGCAAACAAGTATTGTGGAGACCGAATTCTTCACAATTCATCCTCTCAACGCTATTGGGTCAACGACGGCTCCTATTAGAGGGTGGTGTTATTTTGCAAAAGTGACTTTTTCAATGCAGTCCTCCCCCTAAGAATATGAAGGAGGTCTATATGAATTGGGAAATTTCAACATTTGACCAGTGGGATCATGATACCCCCCTGTACATACCCTCTGAAATTTATCATCAGAATTACCCCAAAACTGTCATTTTCACTGGTTTGCATGGGAAATACATTGATTAGTTTATTAGCTATATTATTAGCTATGATTAGTTTAATCTAAGCATAAACATGTGTCATATGTACTGTATGTATGTGTATATAAGGGTGTATGTGTGTGTATTTGCATGTGTATATAAGGGTGTATGTGTGTGTATTTGCATGTGTATATAAGGGTGTATGTGTGTGTATTTGCATGTGTATATGTATATGTGTGCAGACGAATGGGTATATATGTATATGTATATATGACAGGCAGATGATGCCTATCTGAGAGCCGAAGTAAGTATATATATATATATATATATATATATATATATATATATATAAATCTTGTATCTTTGTATCTTTGCAGGCTGAATAGATATGGCTTCTCATGCATCCTTCAAAAGATCACATTTAAAAAAGACACTTGGTGGTGTAGACTATATAGAGCAGAATTTCCACATGGGATGCTTTCAACGGGCAAAGATGTCATACAGAACATGCTGTATTTGCTGCGGCCGAAACGAGCAGGCCAAGCCCAGCGTTCCAGAGATGCAGCAGCTTATTTACTGGTAGAACTGGTTCAGGAGCATTGGCTCTTCTGAAATCTATACACCATACAAACCAAGCTTATAAAGAAAAACATCTTGAAGCTGTATGGTGATTTTGTGACACTGATTCAGACACGGAAACAGCGACAAAATGAGAGTTTCCGTGAAAGATCCAAGGCCTTCAACAAAAGGGCAGAACAGGTGTTGAATATCTTCTGCCAGGACTCTGCAACACGTAAGCAGCTGGAAATGAAACATGGAGTGAAACTAGGGGACATGGAATGGGCCTTTCTCGAGGATCAAAAGACCCAAAGGAAAATGTACTGTGAGGACTTTGTTGATCTGAAGTGGATGAAAACAATGGAGCGCCGGAGGAAGGACTTACAAAGCCTAGAGAAGATGAGAGAAGATGCAGAAAAAGAGAGAGACCTCTGCAAACCCCTTGCCTCTTTTGATGACAGTGAACAGTCAGAAGACTCAGATGATCAGGGTATGGACACTGACAAAACATACTCTGATATACAGAATCAGAGTTCTGCTGAAGAAGATGGCCCCGGTGTAAAGAAGCGGCGGATGTTGTCAGTTACAGTGACTCAGCAAAGCGATGAACTACCACCCAGATACCAGCATATCCGTGAGAGCATTAGAAAAGTGCGACCAGAATTCTACGAAACTGTTGATAAGATCAAGAGCTGCTACCATATGTCTGAACGGCAGGCAGAAGCAGCTGTCATTACAGTTGGCAACAAAATGTTTGGGAGAACATGGAAACACCATGATAAGCCAGAAGCCATTGATCTAGACACCCTGCCAGAATCCAGCAGTATCAGACAAGCAGGCAAAAGCATTGAGGCACTGACATTAGATGAGATTGTCAAAGAAATCATGAACACTAATGAGCAGGTTGTGGTGATTATTCCGCTGATGGTTCCAAGAAACAAGGCGCAGGTTCATTTTCTGTTCAGGGCATCACAGTGAATGGGAAGTGCAGGTCCTTACCCACCATGGGCATTGCTTTCGAGTCCAGAGAGATCTTAGCTGCGCTAAAAATGGCAGTCTTGGAGATCCTGCAGGCTGCAAGTGGTGTCGAAGCCAAAACTCTCTTTGAGAAGATAGACTTTGTCATAACAGATCAGACAGCTCACAACATCAATGTGGATGAGATGGTGGCAGAAAGTCTGGACTCTGAACATGTCCCTGATCATTTGTTCTGCCATGTACACCCAACACTGATGTTCAACAGGGTTGTTACCAAGCAGTGGTCTGAAACAGAGAACACGCTGGGAAGGGACAAGATATACTCAAACTTCTTGGTCAATGCAACGACAACAGCAGCGAGTGTCACTGAGCAAGCCCTTGACTGCACGACCCGGCTGATCAACCATGACTTCGACCACAAGCCATGGAACAAGGACAGTGAATTTGATCTCCACATAGCCCCCAAACCAAACAAGTCGGTCACTCTCAAGGACGAACGCTTCAATCGCTTGACGCTCACCTGTGCTATCTGCGTCTACCATCTGGATGATGTGGCATCGTTCCTGCAGAAGTATGAGCATATCACCAACCAGCTAGCCTGCATCGTCAGATGCTTCCTAGACTTGGACTTCCTGAAGGTCATGTATTGTGCTGGTGCCCTCATTGGACTCTACCTGGTTGAGCCTTACCTGTCACTAACAACGTCATCAAAAACAACGTACTCAAAGATAATTCCTGCATTCCAGGAGCTGTACAAGGAACTGACAGACACTGATCCTGCTAACCTCCTAAATATAGATGAGCCAGCTTCAAGTTCGTGTCCAAGGACATGTTCCAACACACGAAGTATGACCAGGATATCTGTGAGGCCATAGTCAAAGTAGCCACCTCACTTCAACCCCAAGTGATCAAGCTCCTGAATATGATCTCCCCAAGTTGGCTGCTGGAATCCAGAAACAGAAGGGGGATATTTTTGGCTTTGGAGACTATGAGTCTTCAGAGATGTCCCTTGCCTACATGGACACTCAAAAGCTAGAGAAAGCACCAATCAACAACCTGGCTGCAGAGCGCAGTGTTGGCTTCGTGAATTATGAGCTCTCAAGGAGGGGTGCCAAACAGCTTGGTAGTGCATCTTCAGCCCAAGTGAAAGCCAAGTCAACAGATCTGATTGACCAACGGCACCCAGGGTCATTCAGGAACTATAGCAATATTGTTAGAAAAGGAGGTAGAATACCAGAAATCATGCTGGCATGGAACACTAAACAGAAAGAACTCAAGAAGCAAGGCCTACAAGACAAGGAAATTGCTAATCTGACAGTAGATCGCAGGAGAAACAAGGACCTTGAGGTGCTGAAAACCATGGGAGGTCCATTTACATCAGCTGATGCAGTTGATGAGTACGTAGCATCAGACATCGATGGCAACACCAAGTTATCACGTCTTTACTGGAGGTTCGCTACGCTCGTGACACGTCGTTTTCACTGCCCAAAACAAGCGATCTGCTCCGTTTCATGAATGACCACAGGAAGCTTCCAATCAAAACCTATGCAGTAAACCTGAAACTGTACTTGAATAACATCAGCAGAGGTGACACTGGAGGATTTCAGCCAGGCGATGGACACACTTCTGAGCAAAGACAACTAAGACACCTACAGTTGCAGTGAAACGCTACCCTTATGAATCACAAATTGAACAATGCTAACAGAAAGTGTATATCTCATTGTTTGTTGCAGAGTAAAACGCATCAATATAATTTTCATATTGATTTTCAGACTTGTCATCCCCATTAGAATTCCATTTTGAGAGAAAACTGGCAAGTTTTGGGGTGTGTGAACTTCGAGGGGTACGTACATGGGGTTAGAATAGACTACTGGGTCAATGGTCATGCAGTGGTATCTCCACACTTAGATAGGCCATCTCCATATTTTAAAATGAGGACCTGAAAAAAAGTGGCACTAACACCACCCTCTACTCCTATAGAGTTCGTGATTTCTTCGTCAGGTAGTCATTTTTTCGACCCTTCCAACGTATTTCTTTACACTAAACTAAGTATTGCGCATTCGAATGGTACAGATTGCGAAGAGGGTTACGCAGTACACCCTGAAAGCAACTTCCTACACTCACCGATAAGTCAGTGTGATGTGTGCCTAAATCAAACTAACGTTTTATCTTGAGCTAGCCATCATCATTATAGAGCCTATTTAAAAACTCTTAAACTTTACGAGAGATGCAAAAGAGACACATTTGGCTGCTTAGGGGTATTATACCCGCCAATTGATGGCCAGCGTAACAATATAAATTTAAAAATTCTAAAAAGAAAATATACAATTGCTTCGCGAAACTACATTCGGATTTTTTATCGCAAGATAAGTTGTTTTTGAACGGTGTTGAAATGAGGATTAAAATTACACGTACAGCCCCCGATATATGTTTAAATCTGGATGAGGGTAGCGACCAATCTGCCAAACCTGTTATTGTACACATTTTAGATACGTATCTTAGAGTTCGTCACGTGAAGTTAGCTGCTACGAGGCAGATGGAAAGTGAAAAGCGCTTGCTGAAAGATACAGCTAAATACCCAATGAGGCGGGTGATTTTAAAAACGCATACCGTCACGGCGGGTGTAACCACCAAACAGATAGAAAATGTAGCCTTGGTTATTCTCCCACAGCGTGTTCTTATTGGCTTGTTCGACCATAAATCCATGGTTGGCGACTATAAGAAACCAGCCTTCAAATTCCAAAATTTCGGCTTGAAGAGCATAAATTTACATATTAACGGTGCATCTGTTGATGGTGGTTTCGAAGTGAGATACTCTTTCTTTATGTTCACGCGCGTACTATAATCTATTCTGCGATATTAATGGTTGTGATGTGTTTCTCGGTGTCACTATAGATGAGTTTATAAGTGGAAGCACATTATACGTATTTGATCTGTTAGCTGACCAGTGTGGCAGCGTGACCACGCGTCTGAATCCCCAGACATACGGCAGTCTCGGCGTAAGATTTAAATTTGGTGAAGCATTATCCAACCCTATAAGTGTACTGTTTTACATGGAAAGCCAGAGCGTCATCGAGATTGATCGCTTCAGAAGCGTATCTGGCGATTTTTAAAAATAATGGACGAAATGACGATACGCGCAGTTATGAACCAGGATTGTTTCACACGAAACATGTTCATCGGGACTTATGCAAAATATGAAAAATTGAAACAACCGATCACGAAAAAAAATGCTGCATTTATAGTAAACAGACTCGTTGGTAGCCCGGGTACCCATTGGTTGGCGATATTTGTTAGAAATAGAGAGTGTGTCTATTGTTATGATTCTCTAGCAATAAAATTGTGGCTCGACCCCGCAATTATGGATTTTATAAAAAAGCTACGTGTATAGAGAGTTGTATGGAATCCATAAAGATATCAATCGCTTTTCTCAAAAATGTGTGGGCATTATTTCATTTCTCGCTCGCAGGAACAACTATTCAGACTTCTTAAGAAACCTAAATTTTTGTGATTATGAGGCTAATGACAACCTAATGTTTAGCGAGGTAGTCCGCAGGTTCCCCTTTGTAAATGAAACTCGTATTGTATGGAGCATGTATGTATAGTACGTGCCGATGCAATAACCTGATATCACGTAAAAATGTGTTAATTATGATGTGTGGTTACAAGAATTATACTTTAATTTTAAAATGTTGGCTGATATTAATAAAATGTTGAAAATATTTGGTTTATTCTTACCCCCGACCCACACACACGTACAAGAAAAAAGAGTTAAAAACTTACATCACCTCATCGACAATCTTACATTCGGGTAACGCCGGCTGATCTTCCCTAGAAAGGAAAAAATATTATACAGTTGGAGCATCCTTAAGACTATATACGTTTAATTATTATTATTATTGAAGTTTAAAGATGTTTAGTTCCGTCTTTCAGCAAAAATGTCGAGAATAAAGAAATTTTAAAAATAAAAACGAATTCTCACCCGGTGAGGTCATTGGTTTGAGGATCCATTGTTGTTTCGTATTCCTATACACTCCGAAGGTTCGCGTCAGGGCTATTAAAAATAGAGGATGCAATAAATATTTTACAGCTAATTCTCCTAAAACTATATATATATATATATATATATATATATATATATATATATATATACATATATTACGCGAAATTTATAGACCACTCACATTGCGTAAGCTATATCTTTTAAATACAGAAACACCTTAGCGTCATTAAATGTTATTCAGTACACAAAAATAAAAACTTGCATCGTTTCTCCTATAATTTCACATTCAGGCTGGACGTCCTTAAAAAGGAAAACTAATATACAGTCGGAGCATTCCTATGAATAAAAATATTATTGACGGAGTTTAAAGGATGTTTATTATAAATGTTCTCTTCATTTTAAAAAAGGTTTTAAGTAAGGGAAAAGCCGTATGAAACACACCTTAATAGACTGAATTACTTACACGATGTAAGCGACGCCGCTCAAGCCGGGGTTACTCTCGTAGTGCGATTCTTGTAACGCTGCATGCTCTAACGCCTGGGACGAGAATGTGCTCCCGTCATCTACTAATCCCATGAAATGTACGCACGCGTCACCACTGTAAAATAACGACGCATACGTATAGAATGGGTATTATATATATATATATATATATATATATATATATAGAGAGAGAGAGAGAGAGAGAGAGAGAGGGGATATATAGATAAAAATAGGTACTCACACTGTATCACCACATAGAAACACTTCAGGTGTTGCAAGTTCTCCTAGACATCAAAGTATGGAGGAATCCGACCTTTCAGATAAAAATAATAATAGATTAAAATTGTGCACTCACAAAAAACACACTTCTACATAAATGGCGACGCAGTAGAAATAGATTCCATATACTTCACTGAGAGCGAATAAGTTTATTCGCGTAGGGCACTTACATGACAATATTCGGGAATTAGTCTGACGACATTTTCTTTGCTTATAAATTTGTACCGTTTGAAAGCTTCACTAAACTGAATTGTATATGGCTCTGTTACGCATTTTTATAGGAGCGGGGAGAAGCGCACCCTAGTATGGGGCATGATGAAGAAGAGCCTTCCCCCCTCCCCGCACTTTCAGAGAGCAGAACACTCATTGGTCGATCATGTTTTAGTGGGCAGTTACTGAGCGGGGGGGGGGGGGGGGTTCTGTATCACAAAAACCAGTTATGTTGGGCTGAGGAAATTTAATTAAACTGCTGCAAAAACTTTCAATGAAGAATTAATTCCCTTAGTTAAGTATTTCATTCCTGGTTAAAAAGGAAAACAAAATTTGACCGCGAGATATGGTTCTCGTGCGGTACCTGAAAATCGCTATTTTTCAGTACAGCGTAATTTCGCTAAAGGGTTTGTTTACAATCATTTGGCTACTGTATCATATCGTGTGTGTTTTTACATTAGAGGTAAATAAAATGGTTCAGACTCGCGCAGCTGATAGCGTATACATGCATATGGGGCTATATTAAGATGCGATGCGTCAGATTTTGGTGATAGTTTAATGCACAGCTGTTCGTGAAATGATATTATAAACTGATTTCGTTCTATATACTTAAAGATAACTAAAGAAATATAATTCTTTTATTGATCCAATAAGGCCTTGTCCACATGTTTCCTTAATCGTTTTATTATACAGGGTGCTTTTGTACGCAATATGCAAACTTTTGCAAGGGAGCGTAAATGCTTCTTTCATAAAGAGAGTGATGTGAATTATCATTCAGTGTGCCTTAAAATTTTCTCGCTGGGCGAGAAAGATTGTAAAATGAGAACTTGTGTTTTGTTTGGAAAAGGAGACGTACCTTATTAACTCAAAATCTATATACTTACAGATATCTAAAGAAGTATATTTCTTTTGATGTTCCATCTCAAATGTAAAATAATTGTTTTGCGGCTATCCGAAATGTTTTATTTGATTAATAATTAATATAATTTTCCCGTTTTGACTGTATATAATAATATTATTTATGCGCTTCTAATGAATTTGTTTGGCGACAAAATAAACAGTTTGAACGCACATAAACGATTTAGTAATATACGAGATGTTGGTTTGTGTGCTTTGTCTAAATGATTGGGTGTTTTATTGTTAAATATTTGTTTGGGGATATTATTAAACAGAATGATATGCTTTGAAGTGAATATATAAATGATTTATTATATGAGAAGCAAGTGGATATATAAATGATTTAGTTATATAAGAAACAAGTGTATATATAAGTGATTTAGTTATATAAGAAACAAGTAGATATATAAATCGAATTATTTATATACAAAGTGCATTGAAGTGAATATATAAATTATTTAGTTATATACGAAGTGCTGATGAATATATAAATGGATTTTCTTTTCTGAGTGATTCAGGCGCTTTTCATTGAATATATAAAGCGATATTCAAGGTAAATATTATTTTTGGTGCATGTGTGCATGGATAAATAAATATATGTACCTTAAAGAAGTATAATTCTTTTGCTTTGGGTGTTTTAATTGAAAGTTTCATCTCAAATATATGCGTCAAATAATTGTTTGGGGATATTATTAAGCAGAATGAGATGCTTGAATGCATATAAATGATTTGGGTATTTTAATTGAAAATTTCATCTCAAATAATTGTTTGGGGATATTATTAAACAGAATGATATGCTTTGAATGCAAATAAATACTTTAGTTATATACGAGGTGCTTTAATTCTCCGATTTATGATAACTTTTCTGATTTCTAAGCTGATTGAAGTTAAAGCCATCTACATTTTTGTATATTAATATATATATATATATATTATATACATATGTATACACTATGCTAAATGGTTGATTACGCCCTCTAAGCCAACTGATGCAAAAGGACGATCTTCATTATATGTTGAACCGTGGCAGTGAGAACATCTCCATTAATTAATTAATAGCGCAAAATTATTCTTGCACGCTCTCCTCTCCTTTAACGTATGTATACTCTCCTTGTAAGCCGATTAAGCCAACTGGCTCTGATACTAAAGCCGACCAGGGTGGCTGGGGTGACTCTTCATTGCGTTATGAGCCACGCCAGTGAGAACATCTCCTCTCTCCTTTAATATATGTATACCCAAACAAAAAACCCACGACAAAAACCCACCAAAAACCCGACCTAAAAACCCACATCAATTTACTTCTCATAAACTTATTTTTAACTTGGCATTTTTTATAATATGGTTATGCAGTCTTATATATTAACAACTATAAACTATAATTAATATAAGGCCAATATAAACTAAAATTTCCAGAAACTATTTATTTGGCATGTTTCATTATGAACCTTATATCTAATGCTGTATCTAATTTATCTATCTTCTAATTGGCTACCTATATCTAAAAATAAATCATGTTTCTTTTCAGCTTTATAATTTAAATAATTTAAGTGGTACCTAATATTGATTATTGATCAGTATGTTCAGCATCTTTTGACCTTAGGTGGCGGTAGATTCGAACCAACATTTCTGCCTTTTCCTTCCCTAACCTATTTCGCATTTTACTCCATACCAAGCCAAACGTTGAAAAAAATCTTTCCAATGATCCGGAACTGGCCGGACAACTATGAATAGATCTCATAAATTTAGCAAAACCTAATGGTAACCTGGTCTCTTTTTTTCTTTCATTTCAACAATTTTCCACCAATTACTAGCTGATGTAGAGCTCACTATACTATCTTTGAATAAATAAGGAGGAAAAATTAGTGCGTCTTTTAAGCGGAATGTATAATATTCTGCCATGTAATCTGAATTTATTTCAATCAGCCATTCTTCAGCCTCTTCCTCTTGAACTCTATTCAGTTTTTGTCCTGAAAAATAATAGAACTGTGTGGAAACAAAAATAAAGCTAATAATATAGATTATATAATTTATGTTATGGTATCTAATTTATGCTAATTGTTATCTAATATGGCAATGCCAGATGATTTGATTCAGATTAGAGAAAACTCCTCTGCCCATACAGTTGAGTTACCTATGTTTTATATATTGATAGTAGTTAAGCATTTAGGTCCTTTTTACCTTCATACTTTGGGTCAGTTATATTTGCCAAAAGATGACATGGCTCCATAGCTTTTTTAAATCTCTTAATAATACCTTCTTTGTATGGAGCTAATTTTTCATCTTGGATTAAATTGAGCCAAATTTCAACAGCATCAGATGATGTTGTATTATCAGCCTGCAACTGTAACAAAAAAAACAACTATAAAGTTATATATGGTTGAATGAAAACATCTGTAAACATTTAGAATTATGCATTGTTAGAATTTATTTTTTGGTGTTACAAGTTACAACACATAAAATGAAGTGTATTTTAATTATTTATTAGTAGTGCTTTAGTACAGGATTCTATAAATAAAATGTGCACTATAAGTCTATAAAATATCTTGAAATTAATATTGGTATTTAAAGTTAAGTAATTTTAACTGCATAATATAAACACACCTTATCTAGAGCATTTCCAACAAGTAAGAGTTGTGACTGTAAATTGAGTGCCTCTCTCTGTATAGATAAGTTATCTATCAATTTTCTGATGTTGTGATCAATGTCTTCAATATGCTCTCCTCTTATTTCTATATATATAGAGTAATTTGACAAATAGGTTTTTATGCATTCTAACTGAGAATTCCATCTGGTTTCATTTGGTAGTTGCGGCATCATACCTCCTTTCTCCAGTAACCAACCCGAAAATATAAATTTTTATTACAAATATTGCTGGATTTGACAGCATAAATAAATAGCCTATGTAACTTATTAGGATTCACACTGGTGACAGTGCTAATGCTAACATTGACAGTGCTAATGCATAAAAGTAAAGCTGACAGTAGCTAATTTATTGGATTTGTTTTTAGCTTACATGAGGCTGGTGATGGTTTCGGAAATATTTGTTAATTTTTACAACATGCTTGAGAACTGATTTTGGGGAGACATCTTTTTCTACCAAGTTTAGATGGTGTGCTGAACAGTCATAAGTAATAAGACTGTAGTTGTCCTCCTTAAGAATTTCTCTCATTCTTATCATTTTGTTTTCGTTATCAGTGCATATAGCAAATACCTGAAAATAAAATGTCATAACTCATAAGGAACTGAGCATTTGAGTATACCAAGGCGGAGAATTCCATTCAGTTTATAACTAAAATAAAATGTACCTACAAAATAGTTATACTTACATCAATGCCATATATTTCTTTAGTTTTTGTTATTGCTTCTCTAGCTAACTGTGCTGTCTTTTTTGTACTTCCAGCATCTACTGCTGAAATCAGATATGGCTTTTTTCCATTATGAATACTGTGCGCAATAATAGGATCATTACCTACCTTCATTTCATGGATTACTTCATCATTAACTTTTATTAACAGATCAGATGCCAACCTTTTCCTGTTTGGTGGTTCATATCCTGATCTTAGACCTTTGATTAATTTTATAAATTCTTTATTTTCCAAAACGTTGAAGGGTATGTTAGCTGAAAAAAAGAACCTTGCAACTTGTAAATCTAATTCTTCCTTTTGGTCCACAGTCGTTCTTACCACAAATGGTGTAATTGATCTTTGCCTTTTATGCTTTATTGGTGTTGAATGACAGAATGTAGATGATGAAGAACCTGCACTGGTGTTACTCATTTCAGACACATTTTCGCCTATAATCTTTGAATCATCTTTGCCAGAAGCCAAAGTTGGAGGAAGTGAATCAGTTTCAACTGATGCTCCAAATTCGAGTCTCGGCATACCTCTTGCCTCATTTTCAAAACATTCCACTTTTCTTTTACTGCATTTCTCTAGATGATGTTTCACTCCCTCAATTTTTCGAGTGATACTTTCTTTGCAATAATTGCATAGTACTCTAGTAGGTTAATCACTTAATAAAGTCACCTCGTCCCATTCGCTAGCTTTAGATCTTCCACCTCTATAACTCTTTGAGTTTGGCATCTTAAAAATTTAAATTTGAGTTAGGTCTAAATAAAGCTGAAATCTGTTGTTAAGAAATAAAGGAAAGATCTAAAATTAAAATAGAGAAAATTCTAATATGTAATTATTATCTCTCATATCTGAACTTTCTGTGAAATAAAGATGTCTTTTTAATATATATTGTAGATTAGATAAATAAATTAATAAAATAATAGATGTATTAGGCACTACATAATTATCGAATCTTTCTAAAAAAATTTCAACCCATCAAAAACCAAAAAACCCAAAACCCCAGTTTGGTTGTTTTTTGTGTGAAAAACCCGGGTTTTTTGACAACCCTGATTCTCAGCCAGCTGGCTGATTACACCTTCTAAGCCAACTGAGGCTGTCAATAACTTCAGTATGCGACGAGATATGCCAGCAAGAACATCTCCTCCTCCTTCTCTCTCTTAGGTTAGGGTTAGGTTAGGTTACCTCTTTCGGGGAAGGTCATTCTCCCGTGTCTCCCCTCAAACGTCCTCTCCCTTTCATGCATCTTGGGGGATAAAATCCCTCCCCCTTGTTGCATACCCCCTCTTCCCCCTTTTCAACATTGACCATCTTGCATAGCAATTGATTTACACTCTACATTTTTGCGGGCATACTACTGAAGGTTCCCATGTATATATTAAATTTATTGAAATTTTGGTATTCCCACCAATCTTTTACCGTTAGGTGGGGCAATGTACTATCCGAATGTTTTGGCTCCTTGCTCTCTCCTATAGTGTTTAATGTGTATATTGACGGATTAATTGCTTCACTTAATGAGGCAACAGTGGGATGTTGTATAGATAACACATGGATAAATAACTTAGTTTTTGCCGATGATGTGGTGTTAATAAGTCCCTTTGTTAAAGGTCTGGATCGGCTACTAAAAGTTTGCGAAGTGCATTCTCAGAAATATGAGTCTTTTTAATGATATTCTTTTTAATGTTACAAAAACTAAGATTATGCAATTTCATCCTAAAAGCTGTAATCAGCCAGCTGATGTTAGGTTTAAAATGAGAGGTGTAGTAATTAAGGAAGTACGAGAGTTTAAGTATTTGGGTCAAACTATCACCAGCTCCTTGAGTGATGACTCAAATATGAGAAAACAATCTCAAAGCCTTTGTGCTAAAGCGAATATGACTATAAGGAACTTCCGGTTCTGTACAAATGAGCTAAAGACACTCTCTTTCGTACTTTCTGCAGTAATATATACGGACAGCAACTCTGGGTGAATTATAAAAAAGGTTCTGGCAGAACCCTAAATTTGCTGTACAACAGGTCTTTTAGACTCTCACATAAATTACCCCCGAAATGCTCAGCTTGGCAAATTTTTGCTACCCGTAATGTCCTGAGTTTCCCGGAGGTAACAAGACGTACTCAATACAGTCTAATGCAAAGAATTAAAAACTCAACCAACCCGATTATCCAAGCTATCCATGAGTCCTGCCGTTTGTCTCTAAGCTATGGAATTCTTGGTACGAAAACGTCTGTCTGTAGCACCACTTAACCCCGACATTATTGTATTATTTCTAATCAACTGAATATATTTCTATCCTTAGTATGTCAACTGTCATTGTATTATTAATAATTGTCATAATTATGGATTATAGTCTGCCTATAAACCTTTTCATTTTCACTCATATATATATATTCCGGAAACTCATCTACCCACTTCGTATGGGGGACAGTGCCCCATAACTCACCTGAGAATCCAACCAAGGAGCCAACAGCAGGGAGCAACAATCCAAGCAGATAACACGATAGAAATACAGGCAGTTAATATTAAAACACGCGCAAAACACAACACCACACTAATCAATTTACATCCCACCAGATAGTTCACCTCAGGTGCCAGCCAATTACAATCCACAGTTACACAATCTGGCCTCTCTCACTAATGTCATCTTAGGAGGAGACTTCAACGCTAAAGACACTAGTTGGTACCTGCACAACCAAAGCAACACCAGAGGCGCCAACATAGCCACACAACTAAACAGCCTCTTCATTCTTAACAATAGAGAAGAACATACACACATACCACATCAAGCAGGATACTCAAACTCCTCCCCAGACATAACGTTCTGTTCCCCCTCACTAGCAACACATACACACTGGAGAACAGAAAAACAACTGTCATCAGACCACCTGCCTATCATCACAACAACACGTTCTACACTCTGCTCCAATAGCCTTAGGCACACTTACAGAAATTACAAGAAAGCTGATTGGGAACAGTTTAAAATACAGACTGAGGAAAAATTCACCACATTAAACAGCACACCCATCATAAACATCAATACAACACTCAAGACATTTAATCAGATCATCAATAATGCAAACAAATATCATACATACCCGAGGGCAACATTAGGAAATACAACCCAAATTACACTAGAGAAATAGTCCACCTCATAAGGCAACGTAACAACCTCAAATAATAACACACAAACACCACACACAGAAGCCATAAAACAGCAGATACAACAGCTCAACACAGAAATAAACAACAAACTCAAAGAAAAACAAACAGAAACATTTAGGGGATTCATAACAACACTAAACCACTCCACAGATACATTCAGGCTATACAAGACTATAAACAGCATTACCCACTCTAACAGCGGCATTCACACCTCACACGGGGCTATCTGTCGCAGCCAAAATAATATTCCAACATACACACAACAAGCTAACATTCTAGTTAATCACTACGCAAAGGTAAGTCACTTAAACAGAAACAACAACCAGAAACACGCAGACAGACAAACAGCCAGACACAAGAAAACCTACAGACTCGACAGGACCATTACACCTTTCAATACAGACCAGACCAACAACATCATCAAAAACATTAAGAATTCGAAGGCTAATGGACCAGACAACATATCTAACATACACCTTAAACACTTGGGCCCACAGGGAATACTAGCTCTCACAAACATCAGCACATATTCATACCAACACTGTATTATTCCTGACATATGGAAACAAGGTAAAATTATTACACTACTCAAACCAAACAAAAATCCAACAGAACCAGCTTCTATAGACCCATTACTTTACTATGCACACCTTCCAAAGTAACAGAAAGACTAATCTTACAAATCACCAACCCACACATACCACTATCACCTACTCAACATGGATTCAGCCCTCACCACTCAACTACGACATTACTCACTAACCTCACGCAGCACAGCATGGATGCATTAACTCCAGACGACCAACTCAACGTACACTATTAGCAACAATAGACATTAGTAAAGCATTTGATGCTTCCCACGCTTCCCTCTCATAAACAAAATACTCAACACAAACATGCACAATAACACGAAAAGGTGGCTGAGCAACTATCTTTCAGGAAGATACTCACATGTCACATTTAATGGCAAGTCATCCAAAAACAATCTTTTTCCGAACGGGGTCCCTCAAGGCTCTGTTTTCTCACCAACACTGATCAACTTTTACATGCATAACATTCCAACACCCATAGATAACAAGCTTACCTTATCATCATATGCAGATGACATCACTCTAACACCCACCCAGAACAACATCGACACCGCTACAAATAACCTACAAACATATATAAACAGCATACAAGAATGGCTCACACACAATATACTCAAAATATCGCCCATAAAATCAACTCCACAGCTTACACTAAACAACACCAACATTCCACACACTCACAGGATCAAAATACTTGGAGTCACATACAACACATCATTATCTTTAGCAAACCACATTCAGGACATTAAAAACAAATGTACGTCAAGACGTAACACGCTTAGGGTACTAACAGGCACAGACTTTGGACATCAGCAGGAAACATCACTCATATACAAACAATATATTCGCTCACTTATGGACTATGCTAGCCCATGCTGGGCACCCATTATCTCAAACACACACATAAACACCTTACAGATAATACAAAACAACGCACTTCGTATCATTACAGGATGTACTCAAACAACACGAATAGAACACCTGCACACAGAAACAAAAATACTGAAAGTTAGGGAACATTTAGACATGAGGGGAACACAATTCATGGCAGCAGCGACAACTAACCTACAACACCCTTGCCACTACATGTACAATCATGCACCGACACCTCGCACCATTAAGGTAACACCAGAGAGACATTATAACCAAATACTCCATTCCATACCACGCCCCACAGACATCACACACTACAGAAAACACATACATACACACCTAACCCACAAAGCACTGACACGACTCGGTCCGAACGCGGTCCTAGATGCGAAACCGCCACCCATTAACAGGTCAGAGATCAGCCTGAGCAGATCGGATCGAGTTAACTTAGCCCGATTCTGATGTGGACATCACCCCACCCTGCGTGCCGCCGGCATGCTCGATCAGGGTGGGCTGATCGGCTAAACAACAACAACAACAACAACAACAGCAGGGAGCGAGCCCAGAGCCTCGCTAGCCCAGAGTCCGACACCGAGAGAGACCACTGGTCTACCGAGAACCCGTTTATATATATATATCATCATATTCATCATATATTCATATATATATATATATATATAATATTTAGGAGAAATCCAATGACAAGGAGAAATGTAAATGCCATGAAAAGTCTTCTTTAATGCGCAACGTTTCGAGCAATACGCTCATCTTCAGGCTGTTTAATAACAATGTGAAATTAAAATCAATATTGAATGAAAAACAAGACAGAAAATTTCTATAACCTATTCATAAAGGCAAATTTTAAAAGACTGAGAAAAGAGGGTTAAATTCTAAGTTATACAGATTTACATATAAAAATTAAGAAGCTATTTTTAAATACATATAGTAAATGTGAAATTAATACACTGGAAAAATTAACAATAGTACACTGGAATAATGAAACTAACTAACCTTTCACTGCAGTTTCCGAGGCTAACTGATTTAAGCAGAGGCAATACGGGAAAACAAGAGATGGCGAGGGCGATTGGGGAAGGGGGGATTATAAGGAATTGGGGAAGGAGGAGGGATTATAGCAAATTTAGGGGACGGCTGAGGAGTCAACATTTAAAGTAGGGGACAATGTTTTAATGAAAAGCGATTCCAAAATTCTTAGTGAGTTGGGACAAGTATTACAACCAAGAATTTTAAAATTGTCTAAAGTGACATCAGTTTTACATTTTATACTGTGTTCTCGAATACTCGAAACTTCCTTAGTTTTTAAAATTTTACCTGTTCGGCCACTTATTCCCATATGCGAATAAAATCTAGCCATATATATATATATACCGTCTGCCAAAAAAAAGGGTTCACTCTAAAAACACCCATGAAATCAACATTTATTAACCAATCATAATGAAACTCATACAAATCAAAACTATGTAAACCCTATATATGTACACCAATTTTCAGATTATTATATTCACAATTAATGATTTGATGAAGCTTGTTTATGTTTAACAAATTTTGTTGGTGAACATCGCTCCAATTTTGAATTCTGAGTCCACAAAGGCGGTAAAACTTTGGTAATAAAATTTTTATTCTCATTTTACTTATAAAATACAGTACATCATAAGATTTATAAAATATAGGAAATGCCTCCATTAAAAAAACATGAAAATAAAAAAAAGGATTTTGAATTTCGAAACAACTTAAATCCTAAGTTTACAAAAGAAATCAAATTAACATTTTACTCTTTTGGAATTCGTATTAAAAAAATTGTTCAATGTGTTTCCCTTCTGTTTCAACAATTTTCTTCAATCTTGGACAAAATTCATCAATGGTTCGATCGATCTGCTCCTGTGGTATCTCTTCCCACTTCTCCACAAGAAGCTGACGTGTGATAAACATTTCTCACCCTGCTCCTGTAAACTCTCTGTGCCAAATTTTCCCAGATTCCATAGTCAACAGGGTTCAAGTCAGGACTGTTAGGTGGCCAATTTTGGGGTTCAAGTAATTCTGGGACATTATTTTTTAAGTATTCCACAGTTGCTATTGCTGTATGGGACGTTGTTCCGCCTTGCTGAAAAAGAGATGGTGTGGTGCGGGATATGGGGCAACAACAAAAGTGAGTCCGGCTGTGGACTTTTTCACGGTTTTGGCAGAGCACAGTTTGAGCAGCTTCTGAATTTGGCAGTCAAGGATAACTTTTTTAGTTTTCAATGGGTAGTTTACCGTCAGCTGGATGGAGTGGGGATGGGGAGCCCCTTGGGTCCCGTTTTTGCGAATATTTTCATGTCGCATCTTGAGGAAAGGGCCTTCTGTGAGTGCCCCCCTCACCTTAAGCCCAAATTGCACAGATGTTATGTTGATGATACGTTTGCTTTATTCCAAACGGATAATCAATCAGTTCAGTTTCTAAGTTTTCTGAACACACTGCATAAGAACATTGTATTTACGCAGGAAAAGGAAGTTGAAGGTTCTATTCCTTTCCTTGATGTTTTGGTCTCCAAATCTGGCTCGACCGTTTTAACTTCTAACATACCGGAAGCCTACGTTTACGGGTTTGGGTTTTAATTTTTATAGTTTTTGCGATTTTAATTACAAATTAAGTTCCATTCGCACTTTGGTGCATAGAGCTTATAATATTTGCTCGAACTTTGCTCCGCTTCATAATGAGTTTGAATTCCTTACTGATTTTTTCTTTAAAAATGGTTTTCCACGGGATCTTGTAGGAGGTATTATTGGTAAATTTCTTAATAATGTATATTCCCCCAACCTTATCCCAACGTATGATGTTCCTAAGAATTGTAAATATCTTGTTTTACCTGAGCTCTACCATTTTAACACTTTTGTGAAAAAGCAATTGTTGAGTGTGGTGAGGAAATTTTATTTTCACACTGATTTTAAGGTTGCTTTTGTAAATAATAATACCCTTGGATGTTTTTCCCGATGTAAGGACGAAATCCCCCCTGCGATGAGCTGTTCTGTTGTTTATTTGTTTACCTGCCCTGGGTGTTCCCAGGGGAACTACGTTGGCAGCACAGTTCGTTCCTTGCAGGCGAGATTTTGCTCCCATATGGGTATTAGCCATAGGACAGGGAAAGTTTTAGCGAAAAAGAAACAGTCTGCTATTAGAAATCATTCTATCAAGTGTAAGGTTGACATTTCTGTTAACAATTTTAAAATTCTTAAATCATTAAAATGCCCGTCCTCCCTCCGTATTTACGAATCTTTGTGCATTAAATATTTGAACTCCAGTTTCAATATTGATTCTAGCTGTTTCCCCCTTTATATTAATTAGAATACCTACAAACTAAATTTTAATTTTTTTTTTCCCTTGTGACCCTGTCTCCTTTTCGCCTCAGGTTTTTGAGGCTGTCAAGTGAGCATGGTATGTTTGGTTTACTGTTGTGGCTTTTCGTTTAACTTTTTTTTATTAGTAAAGTTTTTTAACTATTTTACGTTTGAATGTTTTTAGTTTTTAAGTTTTATTTTTATCATTCGTATATTTTTGTTATTTATATAATTTTTACTTTTTCTTTTTGGCTTATGCCTGTTTTATGCTTTGTAATTCTAATTTTTATTCTTGAACAGTTTTAATTTTGTTTTAGTTCTCGACATTTATATATTTTTGTCATGTATTAATTTTAGTTTTTATTTATTAGGCCTTGAAAATGGGTAGAGTTGCCCGAAACGTCGGCTGCAGCCAAATAGCCAAATATAATGACTTTTATGCTCTACGTCTTCGTTTTTATCCTAAATGTAAAACTACGTATCCTAAGGAGGGATCCTATTTCATATATATATATATCGGGTCCGCAAAAAAAAAGGAGCATGACGAAAATGTTTACTGTACATTTATTTTTACACATAATGACAAATAACTTATTTTAGGCAAATAAGCAACAAATAAACTAAGTTAGTACCAAATTTCATGTCAATACGTCAAAAATTAAAGAAAATATAAAAGTTTTACTACAACATGTCATATAATTTTACAATTTCCAAAGAAAACGAAATTATAAGACTATAAAATTGTTCGATATGTTTGCCAGAAATGTTTAGTGTACATTTATTTTTACACATAATGACAAATAATTTATTTTAGGCAAATAAGCAACAAATAAACTAAGTTAGTACCAAATTTCATGTCAATACGTCAAAAATTAAAAAAAATATAAAAGTTTTACTACAACATGTCATAATTTTACAATTTCCAAAGAAAACGAAATTATAAGACTATAAAAATTGTTCGATATGTTTGCCAGAAACCTCTACAACCCTTCGTAATCGGGGCCTAAATTGATCTATAGCTTTATCTACTTGATCTTGGGTAATTTCTTCCCATTTTTGTACGATAACTTCTTTCAAATGTTCGACATTTCGGATCTTATGCTTGTACACTTTCTCAGCCAACATTTCCCATATTCCGTAGTCTACGGGATTCAAATCTGGACTATTAGGGGACCAATCTTTTGGGTAAAGCAATTCAGGAACATTATTTTCTAAAAATTCAATAGTTGACTTAGCGGTATGCGCCTGAGCGCCATCCTGTTGGAATAAGAAGTAACCATTATTCGCCAATCGTCTCATTTCGGGCAGCATTTGTTCCAACAAAGTTTCAGTGTAATAGCGGGCGTCTATTTTGATGTTTGGCTCTACGAAAAAAACAGATGTCTTGCCTAGTTTAGACACACCGACCCATACCATTACGCTGGCAGAAAAATGATTACGGGTAGCATAAAGTCTATCATCTGGTATTTCATTTTTACGATTAACTCTTGAATACACTCTGTCATTTTGGGAATTTCGCGGTGGTTCTACCGTAAACTTCTTTTCGTCAGTAAAAAAGCCGAGGTCTACTTTTTCGGGAGTGATATTTCTTAACATGCGTTCAGAACAAACAACTCTTTTCTGTTCGTTAATTTCAGTTAATTTCTGCCCGTGTATCCGTTTATAAGGTTTTAGTTCAAGGTCGTTTTTAATAATGTTTCTGACGCTACTTTCGGATATGCTCAACTCATTAGCAATTCTGGACGGTGTCACGTGAGTCCCTGGTCTGCCTTCTTGACTACAAATTCTTAGTTCCACATCTCTGATGTTTTCTTCGGTTCGAACTGATCTTGGCCTCCCGCTTCCTTGTTTCCTTTCAGTACTTTCAGTTTCGTCGATTTTTCTTAACAGCTTGTCCAAACCTCCTTTCGACCATGATTTATTCGGAAACTCTTGTAATAATTTTATTGCGCCATAATTTTTATCAAGTCTATAATGTTTTATTAATATTTTATCTTCTTTAGAAAAGGGCATATTATCATTTTTATTGATTAAAATTATTTAGGCATCTGAAAAATAATTTGTAATGAGAAAAACATTAAATTTTTACGCGGAAATTCACTTTTTTTAGTCATTGCACGTTTGTGGCCATAAAATCTTTATTTTATGACCGATTTTGATGAAATTTGTTTTATACAACTCTGGGCTCTTTTATCTTTAGCTAGATATATAACATTTAAGGATCCGGCAAAAAATGCGGGCGTGAGAGCAATTTTCGTCATGCTCCTTTTTTTTTTGCGGACCCTGTATATATATATATATATATATATATATATATATATATATGGAATTAATTTACAATTAAACACGCGAAATATATATATATATATATATACATACACACACTTGGGCAACAAAAGTAGTTATGATTTATTAATATATTATTGGTTGTGCCACACGGAGAATAACTAGAATCGATAAAGATTTCAGTATATAAAATTATTCATATATTAACTGCCTTCAAGCATGCTTTTCTAAAATTAGTCACTTATATGCAGGCATATGTTACATTATATATATATATATATATATATATATATGATGAATAAAACCTCGAAGGGAAAAGAAACACAAAGGGGTTTTATTCATCATAAATATTTTTCACGTGTCACTTTCGTGAAATAATTTTTCATATATATATATATATATATATATATTATGACTATACTACTTGGTTAAAAGAACCGTAGGAAATTCATGGCTATTTTACATTTTATTTACATCCAATTATATATATAGGGAGTCACAATCAGTAAATCACGGTTAACTCGATTAAGGTTGAGTGAGTCACGGATAAGCGCATGAGTACTGTGTTTATTTTTGACAAGGTGTAATATATACCATCAAAAACTCTGCAGGAATATAACAATATTTTTTTAATGCTGGAAGGACGAAGGGCAAATGTCTGCAAAACTCTGCCTGTACTCTTTGACTCCTGACGTTTGCGCCACCTTGTATATAATGTAGGGGATTATGCTCCCATACTACTGCTAAGTGTAACCGAAAGACAGACACTGGTTTTTATTATTATTGTTAATAATAATATATATTAATATATCAATATATTAATCCCTACCTTATATATATATATATATATATATAAGCAAACAACCACAAGGAAAAGGAAACACAAAGTCCGAGCGCTTTCGTGATATATTCACATTATATTCATATTATCTGTTCCTCCTTGATAATGTGAATATATCACGAAAGCGCTCGGACTTTGTGTTTCCTTTTCCTTGTGGTTGTTTGCTTATTAATAAGGTCACGTGTTATTTTGTGATTCTAGTGCATATATATATATATATATATATATATATATATATATATATATATATATATATATATATATATATATATATATATATAAAACCTCTTTGTTGTTCTGTGCGTCGGTCTCTCTTCACACGAAGGTCAAACTGGTGGCCCCGACTCTAGGTCTGGCTTGGTGGAGGAGCGAGTTGCTTTCTGTCGCTCTCCACCGTACATAGCAAGGTACACCCGGCTCATCTGGTACCGTCCTGAGCCAGGCATCTAGTCTTTCTTCTTTTGAAGACTACAACTTTACCACTGTAACGTTTCTGGGGTCCTTTGGAAGCTGGTTAAAAAGTCTTGGCTCCCTGACAACCAAGCTATTTTCCTTCAGTGTTGAGGAGGTCCTTTGTCGGGCCTTTAATTTGGGAACACTACACATTTTAACTTTCCTATTTTCCAGTGTTGTTTGAATGGTAATTGGGTTTAGTTTGAGGTTTGGTACCAGTTTTCCCGATCATTTTCCATATGCAGATTATGGTGTCCCTCTCTCTCTTCTTTCCAGGGAGAACAGATTTAGTTTACGTAGTCTTTCCCAGTAGTTTAGTTCCTTGCAGCCATCAATCTTGGCTGTGAAATGTCTGTGCGTTTCTTCTAGTTTATTAGTTTCTTCCTTTTTATATGGGGACGTCAAAACTGAGTAGTATTCAAGTTTTGGTATAATCAGTGTTTTTAGCAGGGGAATCATTACTGTCCTGACGCTTTTTTGAACGTTCTTATTACCTGTCCCGCGACTCTTTTTGCTTTATTTATCGCTATCTGATTTTGTTTTTCGAATTTCGCATCATCGGTCATTATTACCCCCAGATCTTTCGCTTTCGTGCTTCTCTGAATTTCCTGTCTATCTGGAGCATAATATGCAGTATGTTCAAGTTCCTCTTTTCTACCGTATCTCAAGAGATGAAATTTCTCGGTGTTAAATGTCATGTTGTTGTCTTCTGACCATTTGTATATTTTGTTCGTGTCCCTCTGCAGGGCCTCCACTTCATTTATATCGCTGATTTTTCTGCGGATCTTTGTATCGTCTGCAAAGGATGTGACTACACTGTTACTGTTTACTCCGCTATTTATGTCTGTTAGCATGGTAATGAACAGTAGTGGGGCCAGTACTGTCCCTTGTGGTACTGACCTGCGTACTTCCGATTCTGATGATGATATACCTTGAATTTTGACGACCTGTAGACGTTCTCTGAGGAAGTTGTAGATCCATTTTCCCACTTTGCCTGTTAGTCCCATATATTCAATTTTATGGTGCTATTATACCATGGTCACATTTGTCGAAAGCTTTAGCAAAATCTGTGTATATGACATCATCGTTGTCATTGCCTTCCAGTGCATCTAGGATATTGTTATAGTGTTCTATTAGTTGTGATAAGCATGATCTACCTGATCGAGAATCCGTGCTGATTTTCGTTGAATCTTTCCAATGTCTCCAAGAAATCATAAATTTTCTCTCTAACTATTCTTTCAAATACTTTGGCGAAGTGGGACGTCAATGATACTGGTCTATAGTTCTTTGCTTGAGATCTGTCCCCTCCTTTATATAGAGGGACAATGTTTGCTCTTTTCAAGATGCTCGATATTTCCCCAGTGTCTAGGGATCTTCTCCATATCCAGTATAAAGGTGTAGCTATTTCATTTTTACAGTTTTTAATCAATAATGCGTTCCAATTGTCCGGACCTGTAGCTGAATGTGGTTTCATTTGTCCTATAGCTCTCGCTACATCTTCTGGGGCAAAATCAAAGTCTGTTATACACTCTCCTTGTAATTTCTCTTCAAAGAATGCATCAATGTCAAGTCTCGCTTTGTCACTTTTTGGGTACTAAAAACTGATTCATACTGGGCTCTCATTGTTTCAGATATTTCTTTTGGATCGTCGGTTAATTCATTATTTCTCTTCCTTCAGGGCCCAATAACGGCGCCCGTTTTTGTTTTCCTTTTCGCATAGCTATAGAAGTATTTTGGATTTTCCTTTATTACTTCTTCCGCCTTTTCCTCTTCCCTCTCTGTATGGTCCTTAATCAGAGCTTGTACTTCCCGATCGATTTCCCTATCGATACCCTCCAGTTTTTCTTGTATTACTTTCCTGGCATCATCTCCGGAGTTGGCTAACTTCACCTCCACTCTCTTTTGCGGAATATTCTTCTGTTTTGCTTCTCTAGCCAGCTCCTCTTTCCTTTTGGCTGTGATTTCGGAGCATATTTTTCTAAAATTCTCAGCGTTTTTTCTTCCAAGGTTGTTAGCATTTCTTCAGTTGTTTTATTCTCTAAAACTGTTCTCCACTCTATTTGGGTCATGTGCGATCTGATTGCTTCCTACTTTATTGTCTTGGAGTTTAAGTTAAAGGCCCCAAATTTGCTTCTTTCTTCAATATGTGTATTGTCTTTTAATGTTGTTGTCATATTTGATATCTCGATTAAGTTGTGGTCTGAGATAATGGTTAGAGTTATTTTTATATCAGCAATCAAGTTCGTGTTATTCGTGAATACCAGATCTAGGCAGTTATTTTTTTCTAGTATTTTCTGTTATCTCCTGTGTCAGCATAAACTCATTTGTGAGAGCCATTAACATTTTTGCTTGCTCTTGGTCTTCTCTTTGCCCCCCCCTGTTCCTGGTATATATATATATATATATATATATATATATATATTATATATATATATATTCCTATCCACTATTTGTATTTTATAAATGGGAAGTTAAAGTCTCCGCAGCTCATTATATTGGGGGATAGAGGGTTTATGGCTTTTATTAGCTTTCTGATGTCATCAATGGCCTCCGAGAATTTTTCGGTTTGGGTGTTTGGAGATCTATAGATGATTATTAGTATCACGTTTAGTTTTTCTATTTTCACTGCTAGGAGTTCCACAAAGCTGTTTGATGTACTTATTATCGTCTCTGTCATATGACCTTCATGTACATATATAACACATCCACCTTTACGTCTCGTTGTTCCATCCGCTCTTAGTAAGTTGAAGCCCTCTATATTTATCTATTTCTTGTCAATACAATGTTCGCAGTTCTCACAATTTCCTTGGCAATCCTTAAGATGAGTTTCTGTGAGGCATCCATAAATCCTTTCAGGTACGAAACTTTGTTGAGTGATTGGTTTGGTCTTATTCCTTGAATATTAGCCGGGACAATATTTATGTTCTTTGTTTTTCGTTCCCCCTTGTGCATTTTAAGTTCGTTTGCCTTCGTTTTCGCTTGTTTCGTTGCCATATGATCCTCCGAGAGAGATCCGTTTCCGCCTACCTATTCTGGTAGCTTCTTGCCAGGAAGCGGTTTGGCTCGGGGGTTTCGAGCTGTCAACTTCATGCGTTGGATGACATTTAGCAGCCGTATCGTGTCTGCGATGTTGAGAAATTTTTTTTGTTCGCTTATTGTGTCCCTATTGTTATTGTTATTCCTATTGTCATTTAAACGTTGCCCTTTGTTCTTTGGGTTCGTCGGATGTTGATCATAGCACTTTTTCCCGTATTTGCAGGTTCCACAATTTGCGTAAGTTCCGCAGATGTCTGGGTGATAGAATTTGCATGTCTCCAAATTTACAATGACCATTATTATAGAAGAAATTGTATATTGGGGAATGTTCATATATACATTGTTCTCTTTTAAATCTGCAGTTATCATTTATATAATATCTGCATATAATTCCTTCCCCATATTTACTCGTGGCCTTTGTATTTTGCTCCTTATTGGGGGACAGTTTCACTCCGTTTTCTTGATTGCCCTCTTGTCTTTTCCTATTTGTGCTATTTGTATTAATGTCCTTCGTTGCCCTTATACTATCTGTTGTCTTTATACTCTCTTTCGACTGCATGGTTTCGGCCTCGTTGTGTGACGGAAGTAGTATGACCGCAAAATGGACGAGTGCAATGCAATTGCAAATTTTGCATAATGTTGCAAGAGTGCCACCCCCATTATTGCAAGGGGGGAAACCTCTTTGGGGGAGAAGATGGGACGGCCTCACCGCCCCAAAGGGGCATACCTAACCTAAGAGAGAGAGAAAGGAAGAGAGGAGGAGGGGGTTCTTCGCTCGGCGAGAACCAAGCGCATATGAAGTCTTCCGCCAAGCCTCACTCTCTTATAGGATCCATAATCAGCCAGTTGGCTTAATCAGGCAGTGGGCTTAGAAGGCTGAGTTGCCAGATTGCGCTATGTATTTAATTATTCCATATATTAATCAGCCAGTTGGCTTAGAAGGCTGAGTTGCCAGTTTGCGCTATGTACTTAATTTTTCCATATATTAATCAGCAAGTTGGCTTAGAAGACTGAGTTACCAGTTTGCGCCATGTATTTAATTAATCCATATATTAATCAGCCAGTTGGCTTAGAAGGATGAGTTACCAGTTTGCGCCATATATTTAATTAATCCATATATTAATCAGCCAGAGCCAGCGGGCGCCACAGCCAGTTGGCTTACAAGGCTGAGTTGCCAGATTCGTTATTTATTTATTTAAACCATATATTAATCAGCCAGATGACTTAGAAGGCTGAGTTGCTAGATTGCGCTATGTATTTAATTATTTAATTAATCCTTATATTCTTCTGTCATCTGGCTTAGAAAGTTGAGTTGTCAGCTTCGTTACTTATTTATTTAAAACATATCCTGGCTTTAAGATCCATTTGGCTTAGAAGATCGATGTGACAAATAGCAATTAATTAATTATTCTGAAATCCGCTTAAGAAACCAAGCAAATGATATAATTGTGTACAAACAAAAAGGAATAAATAAAACGCCAATACATCATTCTGTTTAGTTTAGCTGAATTAATGGATATACAATGGGACATATATATGGTCAAATAATAGCATCATGAATGGAAAATATATAATCATACAAAACGGTGCATTATCAAAATATTAGTACAGAAAAAATACAGTTATATTAAAAATATTGAAAATATACAAAACGTATAATCATATTAGTACAGGAAAAATGTACAATACGTATAATCATATTACAGGAAAAATATATATTGTCTTTACGTTCTACGGTGCAAAACGCTAAACTCGCATGTGATAGAGTCTATATCCACATCGCCATTACTTTGTACGATGTGGTAAAACCGTTCAAGCAACACTTCACCGTTTAACTGATACGGCGGTCTATACTCGATATAAATGGCTTTCATATCGTTCAATACTATTTTTGTGCCCACTTTACACTCGGCGGGCAAGTTATCTTTAAGCACGGCTAGAACACAATCAAAAGCACGCACAAAGAGGTCATCGTTAACCACAACATTAAATACAAGTTTATAATCATGCCTTTCCGATCGGGGATATTTTCTTAATGTCCCGAACATTTCAATCGTGAACTCTTCTTCACTCGGTATAGCGGCATTGGAAATAATCTTCCAAATCGTAACGACACCTATCCACTATATAGAGGTACAACTCTTCAGGGTGAACAGTGTAGTAGAGCTCAGCTCTGTATTTCTCAAGTGCTTTGTACCAAAGCTCAGGATATTTCGAAGAATCTGAACCTTTTAAATATGCATCCAGATCTAGACCGTTCCCCTCCTGTTCATTCCTACATTCAACAAATCCGTCGAGCAGGGCGGTGTATGCGTGTTCAAGAACCGTGTCAAAATAAATCATGTCTGTAACACGCGAATCTAATATAGGCTTCAGCTTACGGAATCCAACGATCTCAAACATTCTGTCGAGGATGAAACGGCTTCGTGTAGGAACAAGAACGTCATTATCAGATGTGTTCTCCCACATCAGTCGTATATCAATGCAGGGTTGTTCGTTATTTACACACAATGTACAAACAATGGTATATGAGGAGGCGTCACTAATCATCTCTCTTATTGTACCTACGTCAGCTGGAATTTTATAACGGTTCTCAGCCCACCTCTCAACTACCATGAAGATTTTATGCATCTCAACACTTAAATAAATAACGTTGCGTTTGCTTGCATGCCTGCAGATCGTTTCAAGCACACAGTTAATGGTGCCGGTTTCTCGCCTGAACACGCGCAACGACTTCGTCACGGAGATGTACGAAGGTTGAGAATGCTTCTTAAAGGGAGTTCCATCGTATTCGCACGTTCACACGGTTCAGGCTCTGAGATGACTATGACACAACCACTCGGTGCAAGCTCTGAGATGACTATGAGCCACAGGAGGCAGGCAGGATCGGCTCGACGGGCGGGTGAGTCACGCTGATGAATCGTGAATGGGTTTGTTCGAACTCGTACGATCCGTGAGGTACACGGTTGGGCGGCACGGGAACGCGTCACACTGCTAAGCGTGTACGACTTGTTCGAACACTCTTGGACAAACACATTTTATGACGTTTTTAAATGTTTTAGCACTCACCATTTCCACAAACTAAACATCTTCACAAACCGGTGCGCTATTAGAGAGAAACATATGTTCATATGTATCCTTTTTGTTTAACAGGCGATACTCATCTCTAAAATCTGTTAAAAACTCACACAACCCATTAGCCACAACCTCACTACAAACCTCATCATGATATATATTAATGTAGTGGTAAAAATACTTAAGATTGTCCATGATGACAAGATTTACATTTTCAGCCGTAGGGTACGAATAATCGATATGGTGTAACATGATGTAATACCGCTTATCACACCACTCATCCACAAGACTCACTACCCGTAACTGTTGTCTATCTTCTGAGCGTGTTGCTTCTTCTACTACGCGGTATATGTGAGCCTTTATAAAGCTTAGTTCTATAACATATTCAGTACATCGTCTGTACCGCGAAATCCTACAATCCCCTCGCCAGAATATTCGTAGAGTATTTGAAGATCTTGATCCTTCGCACGATTCAATGCAGCCTTAAAAGAGGCAAAGGAGGTGGGAATAGGGAGTTTTTCAGTATCCAATACATCTATGCACTTAGCGGAATACCACTTCATAAATGTTGAACGCGCGATATTAAAGGTAGCCATTACTATTTTTCTTCTATGCGAGAGAATACGCGCCTGAGCTCAAGGGTATACAGAGGTCAACTGAGAACGCAGGGATAGAGGCCTGCTCAGGTTGCGGCATGATTCACGTCGCCGGTCTTACAGTGGTAGGGGCTTAACTTTTTACTGTACACACGCACACACGCAAAGTAAAACGCTAGGTGAAACACGATTTATTTAATAAACGAAATATTCAGGATGTATATATTTACAAATACGTGTAATAAATAAGTTAGCAATAGACATATCAAAGATTATGGTATACAAAGGGCACGGTGTCATAGGTCCCAGGCACCTGGTAGCGTTTCCTATAAGTGTTACGGCATACCTTTGTACCCCTAAGCTCCTTCACGCCCCCCAACTTCTGCGCCCGAAAATTGTGGATGCCTACAGTCAGTTGGGGTGAGCGGTCAACCTCATCATCTTCCAAGCACACTAACTCCTTCAACGAATCAAAGTTAACGACCTGCCGATTCGCTTGGTTAAGCGTGATACCCTTAGCCTTCACGATATACTTCGTATCATCCCCTATCCTCACCCGTACCCCATAGGTTTTTGGTCCTGTTGATATAAACGAGTCGCCGTATGCGCTGTCCCCATACTCATCCTTGATCTCGTCAGTTAGCTCCCGGAGGAACTCCCCAATAGTGGGCATGTATTCACCCCTCCTCGCTGTGAATATCACGCTATCTATATCGGTATACAATACCCGTCGCCCAAGAGAATGCAATAGGTCCCAAACTTTGATGCGTGCTTAGGCTGCTGTGAGGCTGGCTACAGGAATGTTTGTAACCCGTGAGGTGTCTGTGAACAATTCGGTGTTGTACTTTATTATGTAAGTGTTACCTACATTCACAATCTCCATGACCTCTTTATCGGGTGCGTTGGCGTAATCCCAAACTTCACTATAACTTTGCGCCAAATGAACGTTCCCTTTACTGGTATTCTGCGCAAACTTTCCCCAAAGACTGTTTAGGCAAACTTTGCACTAAAGCGCTTCCCAGGGTTCTTTGAAATTTGGGTACGATCAAGTTGTATACCTTTGTGGTCAAGGTAACGCTGAATATAAGACGTTTTTTCATCTTCGGTTTCAACCCCTCGCGGATATCCTGACGCCTCTACTTTATCCTTCAAAAATGCGTTTATATATGGTGTGAAAAGGTTGGGTAGCTTCTGAAACCTCCACACCTCATGTATCTTCATTATTCTATACCTATGACGAACGGCTAGGGCCAGCTCAGAGTTTGTGTATACACCTCTAATCTTACGCTAGTGGGGTATATGGTTACAATCACCGTTGTTCTCATCCGCGCACTTCACGCACAAGGGAAACATAAGTTTGTGATCTGTAACGACGGGTAAGATCGACATCCATAAATCGTGAGGGGGAAGCACGTCTACCAAAGAAAGGCCGAAATAGTACCCGTTCAAATTTCTTGAGAACTCGCTGATGGAGGGTAGGTCAGGTCCCACCAGTTTCTCAGGTGCATCTACGGGATACGGATTGTTCTTCATCACGTAGGGGTATAAAGAACAGAAATCGTAGTAATGGAGTTTCACGCCCTCCGTAGGCGGAAAGTATAGCTTGAAGGGATTTGTACGCCCTCCGAACAAGCTATCACCGCATTTGAGAGGATCCAGTACCATTGAACGCTTAATCGTGTTTATTTCTTCACGGTACTGTCCGTCTGTCTCCATCCGTGCGATTCCACACTCAGGACGGGGGCATCCATGCCACCAGCAACCGTTAAAGGAGTACACAGTCTTCTCGCCAGTGGTACGGTTTTCACTTAGACCATCAACCCAAAAAACACGGTCATTAACCTTAATGGGTACTTCACCCGTATTGCGGGTATGCTTTATGTATACGCCCGTCTGCTGTTGTAGGTGTATGAGCCAGTAAATAGCCTTGTGCCCATAACTGAGGGGATTGTTTCTGTGAATAATGGCTAAGGTGTCTTTAAGCATGAAGTTATTCTTGAACACCGTAAAACATAATGAGGTGATGGTGGTTGCGACTTGTAGCGGATTGCATTTGAAACGACATATGTACATCCTTTTAAAGGCCTGGAAAGATACTCTAAGCACGCGCACATTATTCACGCAATAACGCTCACATTCATCAGCTATATTATAAGGATTACATTCATTAAAGCTTTTGTAGTATCGGTCAAATCTTCACGCTCATCTATGCTCATACAATCATAGTTAAAGTAATGTTTGGGTCGAGGTAGTCCTACGTAATTTAAAGTTTCGCTAGTGAGGAATGTGTAAGGGAAATATCCTTTTAAAACTTCAGCTGCTACGCCCATCACCTTGGGTAGCTTTGCTAATTTACAAGGTGTGAATAATAAAGTGTCTTTAAATTGTACATTACCGCTTATTTGCATCTGTATTAATTTGTTGCCTCTTTTCAGTGGATCACCTGTAAATATCTCAGAGGACTCGTGCTCAAGTAGTTTCTTATAAAGGAACTGTGTCAAATTTTGCCCCGTTATGGGTGAGAATGTACACAGTAATTTTTTTTAACTTGTCCGCTAACTTGACAATATAGGACACAAATAGTTTCGCAGGGCTATCGTGGACATTGTTTTTAAAAACGTTTGTCCGTTTGCCACATTTGTGACACTCATCACACTCGCTCTCCATACACTCACAGATAGTCTGGTTCACAAGTAAATGTGGAATTACCTCTTTGGTTTCAGCGTTCGTGTATGTTTCTTTATTGTAGTACAGTTATACAAGGGTTGTTTTTAGGCTTGGCGTCTTTCATATAACATATATGCTTTACACCAACCGCTCTATATTTCTCATGGCATGTAGAACAGTGAATTTCATCACATTTATGGGTAAACTTTCCCCAATTATCCATCATGTGAAACATACCACATTCACAGATTCTCATTTTCCTGCACGTGCCAATTGATTTATGGAGTTCAAAACAGATATTATTGAAAAATGTGCGTCTACACACATTACATTCTCTCATCTCAGCTTCAACTACACGGCTTTCGCATTTGGCGCTTTTACACTGCTCATTAGGGTGGCCCACTTTTCAATTTTTTTTGAAAAGTATAGGTGATCGTGGTTTTTCCAATTATGTGGCACTATACTAGCACATTAGTACCATTTTTACAAAAATTGATCAATATTTAGGGATCTCGCATCGACCTTGAAATTACTAGTTTTTTTTTTTAAATGCTTACTTTTTAACTTTTTACTGAATCAAGATAAATCATTAAGTAGGGATGTTTTCTGAATCCTCTTGATGAGAGAAGTCGTTTGGTGTGCCCTCCAATGTCATATGACTAACGGTTTAAAAGTTGTGCCTGTATACAGGTAATACCTTCCCCGTGTTGGTGGAAGTGGTGTCGAAGCAGAGTCCGATGACGCTCTCCTCACATCCCCAATCTTCGAGAGCATGTATGGTTGCCCGCGCCTGCGACAGTCCGGTGCCGTCAGCAACAACTGGGACTGACAGCAACTTCCCTTCTGTGCAATGAGGAGCCCCGGAGATGAGAATTGCTTGGCGGTGCTCCGCCGTTCCAAGGAAGTTCTGAAACACATGCCATATATTTCAATTTCATGGTTGTAAAGTAACCTATTTTTGTTCACATTCAGTTCTCTTTTTAATTGACATTATGCTTCATGAATCTCATTACTAAATTGATAGCTATGAAAACTTAATCAACTGACCTTGACCATTTTGCCATCCCAGTGGACAACAGTGTGCCTCGGTGGCGTGAAGGAGTCCTTCACAGCCGTCGCCACTTCACGGCGATGTGACACTCTTCCCCGGCGAGCCGTTTCTTTCGAGATGCTGAACTGATTGAGGTCTGCTGGTGGATCCGCCGAATGTGTGATAGCAGCCACAATGCTTACTACCTATGTAGAGAATGGAAAGTGGAAAAGAAACTGTTAAGAATACATGTGGGTTACGGGACACTTTAAAACTGACGCTATCGATGAATACTATACACAATACGCACCTGATTATTGGACATGCGGAAACAATCAGCCACTTCCATGACAGCAGGTGCATTAAGGATGCGGCGAAGAAGATTGGCAGACACACTTGGCTCTTTCGGCAGGGGGAACGCTAGTTCTGTCTCCGACTCTCCTGACATGCCAGTATCATCATTCTCCATGGCCTCATCTCCGGTTTCGTATGCACACTTTGAGGTTTGCGGCTCCTGGCGAGGACGTTTTCTTCCTTCCTGTAGCTTTCTTTTTACAGCGAAAACTTTATCGTTCCAGCTCATCGTTGCCACCCGAGGACCACGTTGATCGAGGTAGAAGTCAATGTCTTCTTTCTTGTCCTTGTCGGACAGCAGTCGATTCTTCTTTATATCTTCGACAGCGTCAGATGCTCCGATATCCCACAGCTTGTCCACACTGTCCGAAAACTTCTGCCGTTTTCCTCCGGCGTCAGTTTCTCGTTTTCTGCTCTTTTGGAGTAAGTGCCACTCTTTCCACAATGCCTCTAGCTTCCGTTCGCAGTTGAGCTTTGTGATTGTTTTAATGCGGTTCATGTTCCAAAACTTTAAGACGTTGTTTACGGTTTCTTTGAATGCGTCTTTCCTGTTAGCAGTGTACTGGATAACACTGAAGAAGTATTGCAAAACCTGCCGTGTTGTTGGCAATTTTCTACCACTGATGGAGGACGACGGTTGGCCAACTAAAAAAATTTCTGAGGCCGATCTTAGAGAAGGTAGCGGTTATTTTCGCCTTTCCTTTTGATGACTCTCTATTTGTAGCTTCAAGAGTTCTTCCAGTTATGGTTGCCATCGATTTGTCCATGACAAAGGATGAGGAACTCAGACAGAATTTCAAAATGTTATGATCTGCAAAAAAAGAAATAGGTTAGGTACCTGGCACAGGCATAGTGCATTTTCTAATTACCTATATACATTATACATTCCGCCCCGGTATGGTGACTCATTTTTTTGAAAAGTATAGGTGATCGTGGTTTTTCCCATTATTTGGCACTAAACTAGCACATTGGTATTACCTGTATACAGGCACAACTTTTAAACCGTTAGTCGTATGACATTGGAAGGCACACCAAACGACTTCTCTCATTAAGAGGATTCAGAAAACATCCCTACTTAATGATTTATCTTGATTCAGTAAAAAGTTAAAAAGTACGCATTTAAAAAAAAAAACTAGTAATTTCAAGGTCGATGCGAGATCCCTAAATATTGATCAATTTTTGTAAAAATGGTACCAATGTGCTAGTATAGTGCCAAATAATTGGAAAAACCACGATCACCTATACTTTTCAAAAAAAATTGAAAAGTGGGCCACCCTAATGAGCAGTGTAAAAGCGCCAAATGCGAAAGCCGTGTAGTTGAAGCTGAGATGAGAGAATGTAATGTGTGTAGACGCACATTTTTCAATAATATCTGTTTTGAACTCCATAAATCAATTGGCACGTGCAGGAAAATGAGAATCTGTGAATGTGGTATGTTTCACATGATGGATAATTGGGGAAAGTTTACCCATAAATGTGATGAAATTCACTGTTCTACATGCCATGAGAAATATAGAGCGGTTGGTGTAAAGCATATATGTTATATGAAAGACGCCAAGCCTAAAAACAACCCTTGTATAACTGTACTACAATAAAGAAACATACACGAACGCTGAAACCAAAGAGGTAATTCCACATTTACTTGTGAACCAGACTATCTGTGATGAGTGTATGGAGAGCGAGTGTGATGAGTCACAAATGTGGTAAACGGACAAACGTTTTATAAAACGAATGTCCACGATAGCCCTGTGAAACTATTTGTGCCTGTATACAGGTAATACCAAAGTGCTAGTATAGTGCCAAATAATGGGAAAAACCACGATCACCTATACTTTTCAAAAAAATGAGTCACCATACCCGGGCGGAATGTATAATGTATATAGGTAATTAGAAAATGCACTATGCCTGTGCCAGGTACCTAACCTATTTCTTTTTTTGCAGATCATAACATTTTGAAATTCTGTCTGAGTTCCTCATCCTTTGTCATGGACAAATCGATGGCAACCATAACTGGAAGAACTCTTGAAGCTACAAATAGAGAGTCATCAAAAGGAAAGGCGAAAATAACATCGCTACCTTCTCTAAGATCGGCCTCGGAAATTTTTTTAGTTGGCCAACCGTCGTCCTCCATCAGTGGTAGAAAATTGCCAACAACACGGCAGGTTTTGCAATACTTCTTCAGTGTTATCCAGTACACTGCTAACAGGAAAGACGCATTCAAAGAAACCGTAAACAACGTCTTAAAGTTTTGGAACATGGCCCGCATTAAAACAATCACAAAGCTCAACTGCGAACGGAAGCTAGAGGCATTGTGGAAAGAGTGGCACTTACTCCAAAAGAGCAGAAAACGAGAAACTGACGCCGGAGGAAAACGGCAGAAGTTTTCGGACAGTGTGGACAAGCTGTGGGATATCGGAGCATCTGACGCTGTCGAAGATATAAAGAAGAATCGACTGCTGTCCGACAAGGACAAGAAAGAAGACATTGACTTCTACCTCGATCAACGTGGTCCTCGGGTGGCAACGATGAGCTGGAACGATAAAGTTTTCGCTGTAAAAAGAAAGCTACAGGAAGGAAGAAAACGTCCTCGCCAGGAGCTGCAAACCTCAAAGTGTGCATACGAAACCGGAGATGAGGCCATGGAGAATGATGATACTGGCATGTCAGGAGAGTCGGAGACAGAACTAGCGTTCCCCCTGCCGAAAGAGCCAAGTGTGTCTGCCAATCTTCCTCGCCGCATCCTTAATGCACCTGCTGTCATGGAAGTGGCTGATTGTTTCCGCATGTCCAATAATCAGGTGCGTATTGTGTATAGTATTCATCGATAGCGTCAGTTTTAAAGTGTCCCGTAACCCACATGTATTCTTAACAGTTTCTTTTCCACTTTCCATTCTCTACATAGGTAGTAAGCATTGTGGCTGCTATCACACATTCGGCGGATCCACCAGCAGACCTCAATCAGTTCAGCATCTCGAAAGAAACGGCTCGCCGGGGAAGAGTGTCACATCGCCGTGAAGTGGCGACGGCTGTGAAGGACTCCTTCACGCCACCGAGGCACACTGTTGTCCACTGGGATGGCAAAATGGTCAAGGTCAGTTGATTAAGTTTTCATAGCTATCAATTTAGTAATGAGATTCATGAAGCATAATGTCAATTAAAAAGAGAACTGAATGTGAACAAAAATAGGTTACTTTACAACCATGAAATTGAAATATATGGCATGTGTTTCAGAACTTCCTTGGAACGGCGGAGCACCGCCAAGCAATTCTCATCTCCGGGGCTCCTCATTGCACAGAAGGAAAGTTGCTGTCAGTCCCAGCTGTTGCTGAAGGCACCGGACTGTCGCAGGCGCGGGCAACCATACATGCTCTCGAAGATTGGGGATGTGAGGAGAGCGTCATCGGACTCTGCTTCGGCACCACTTCCACCAACACGGGGAAGGTATTACCTGTATACAGGCACAACTTTTAAACCGTTAGTCATATGACATTGGAAAGCACACCAAACGACTTCTCTCATCAAGAGGATTCAGAAAACATCCCTACTTAATGATTTATCTTGATTCAGTAAAAAGTTAAAAAGTACGCATTTAAAAAAAAAACTAGTAATTTCAAGGTCGATGCGAGACCCCTAAATATTGATCAATTTTTGTAAAAATGGTACCAATGTGCTGGTATAGTGCCAAATAATGGGAAAAACTACGATAACCTATACTTTTAAAAAAAAATTGAAAAGTGGGCCACCCTACTGCTCATATACCATGTCACATTCTTTACAATGTTTCACTATTCATCCGCAAACTCGAGACACCCCTTACACAAATCATGATGTCGTCTATATTTTTTACTTTTGTCATAACTCGCGTAAAGGTCCCTTATATTATGGATGGGGAGATACGTTGTCCCTGACAGCCCTAAAATAAGTAGGGGTCTTGTACGATCTCTCACACAGCTTTTAAAAACATACACAGTTCTACGACGATCATCCAGGCCAAATACAACTATACGAACATTCACTTCCTGCTCTACCCTTCTCAGCTCCTCAGGGCCCATGTTACAGTCAAAACTCAAGTTCACAGTCTACAGCTAGTTTACGGGTACGCTCCACCACCGTAGGCAACCAAATGTTTTTGATCCGTGTATTTAATACAGTAAACATACGAGCCAAGACTACTGCTATAAAGCCGCAACCACGATCGACGTTTATATGCTGTCCAAAAATCGCCTGAGAATTGACCCGCAACACGGAATACACGGTCAATATTTACCGTGAAGTTGTCCATATTGAAGGCTATACTACTTTGAGAGGCCTGCATTATACGACCTAATATATACTCTACATCTTCAGTTGCCAAACACCTGAATGGTACTACTACCCAAAAATCATCTACATCACCGTCATCTGACCCGAATCCGAAGGACAGCCTCGTCCTGACTTCACGCTCGTCGCGGTTCTGAAGGGCAAACTTTAAAATACGCTCTACTACGCGCCGTAGTCCGTGTTCAATACCGTTGCTATACATGGATCTAGAATCAACCCTGACTATATACCGATTTCTAGTCAAGGCCGGGGTGGGGGTTGCGGTGCGCACCAACTCGAATGTTATGCCATCCTTAACAGAACGGGAACTTCTGTGGAGGTTGTACCAGGAGCTGAACAAGGGGCTATATTTGAGGAAGGCACTATTGTGGGGTTTGTGTCGTAAGACGTTGAGGGTTGGGGATCTATTACTGCAGCCTCAACAGAACGGGGAGCTGCTGTGGAGGACGAATAAGGGGGTATATTTGCGGAAGGCGCTATTGTGCGGTTTGATGCATAAGACATTGAGAGTTGGGGTTCTATTACTGGTGTTCTAACAACCCTGGGACGCTTTATACCTGACGTGGAGGGTTCGTCATCACACCTCCCCTTTGAACTGTTTCGTGCTACAGGTGTCGCTAGTGAGGGCTCATCGGCGGGGATGGATACTGTAGATGCACGGCCAACGGGTTCATCCGTGATATCAATGATGGGGGGCTGTACATCATCGTCATTCACGGTTCTGTGGAAGAAGAAAACAAAATATAAGGAGCAGCACTCGTTATTTGTAATATTTTGTAAATGACCCACTTATGGGTGTGACGTGTTAGAAATGGAATCTGTAGAAAAATTCAGGTTCACGAGACCATCCACATGTATTATATCTGGACCTACAGGATGTGGTAAAAAGGTGTTTATGCTTAAAATCATTAAAGAAAAGGGGGGAGATGTTCTCAAAATTTGTGTATAAAGTTATATGGTGCTATTCGACGTATCAATCAGTGTTGAACGAGTACCAAGATGATGTTTTGTTCCACAAGGGGGTAGAGATATGTCACAAATTGGGGTATTAGCCAATCAAATGTTCCCGAATCAGCGTAAGGAGTTTTTGGATGTTTATATAGCGGTCACAAACCAGCGTTATGGCTATTTAGTATGTGACCTTCACCCGCGAAACACGTTTAGGGTGCTTCTAAGAACGAATATACTTCCAAACGAACCTGAAACCGTGTATATTCCAGAATGACGAATAGGTTAAAGAAATACCGCGAATTAATAAAAATATATCAACGACTGCCTCGGGCATTGCAGCAGATGTTTGTTAAAAATATCGACTCTGACTTTTTAAAATGCATCTGTGAAATCTGTCTTAATGTTATAAAATGTAATGTACCAATGAAACCCTCTCAGAAGACTCGCTTACGTCGTTACAAGAACATAATACGGACGCTCGCTCATAAAAGTCAGACTGTGGGTAAGAAAAAGCGCATTATTGTACAAAGAAGAGGATCGTTCCTGCCCATCTTATTTTCAGTTCTGGGCCCTTTACTGACTAGCTTAATATAATGAAGAAGGTGGTTGTGATTTTGCACGAAGTGTATGCTTCATTACAAAGTTCAAAGACTCCAGAAGCGGTTCTAGAGCCCCGTAAAAGTAGGCTTAAAAGAATGGAAAGTGAGTAGCTAGCCCTATTAAACAGTGAAAAGGCACCTGATGAGAAAAGGATCTTGTACCAAGAGGCTTTGCAGAAATTTCTTCATGAGTACGAAGATTATAAGCATCCTAGAGAGCTCCCCGTGAGGCACAGCTCGAGTAGCGCTCAGCATAGCGACACAGGACCTGGGCAACCAAAGAGCAATGGAACACAACACATCGAACATGTGCTAAAAAACAGCCTCCCCCATACATTGAGGAATAAAGGGTTAAATCTTTATAATCTATTGAGTGAGGACCCCATCATACAGTGGACTGATACAGGCGAGGTCATTGTTGAAGGAACAAGGATACAAGGGTCCAATATCATTGATATTGTTCATGATCTGGTGAGAAAGTGGGATACTCTCTCACAGGATGGAGGCATATTAAAGCAAGACTACAACAAATAAATGTCCCCAAATCATTGATAGGTAATCTGAATAGGTTAAAAGACTTGGAACATGCATCGCACGTGTCACAACTGAGTACACCTTCGCCCCCAGCAGCTGCAGTGTCTCTGAAGAGAAAGAAGAGAGCAGGCGGCCAACCTTATCCACGTTCCTCTAAAATACGCAAATGGCTAACGTATTAAGTAAGCACTATTATGACATTTCCAACCCCGCATCCTATGGCGGCGTTAACAGATTGTACAGAGGTGTTTATGGTGAAAGGAAAAAAAGATGTTGAGAGATTTTTGTGGGGACAGGATGCTTATACACTTCATAAACCGGTGAGAAAAAGGTTTAAAACAGCCAAGACAACAGTCGCCACGATTGACTCTATTTCGCAGGCAGATTTAACAGACATGCAAAGATATTCAATGTATAACAATGGCTACCGTTACATCCTATTCATAATAGATGTATTTTCTAGATACCTGTGGTTAATTCCCCTGAAAAATAAATCGCCTGAAACAGTTGCTAAAGCGGTAAAAACGCTGATGTTGAAAGAAAACACGATTCCTGGCTATTTTTGTACGGATATGGGAAAAGAATTTATAGGACGCGCTTTCAGAACATGCTGTCAGAATTTAATATCAGCTATTACACTTCCAATGCTATACATAAGATTTCTTTAGCTGAAATAGTTCAACGTACCATAAAGGAACGCATGCACCGCTATTTTACACATAAAAACACATACAGATATATAAACGTTCTCGGTTCATTGGCTTCATCCTACAACCGTTCATACCATCGTACGATTGGTACAACGCCTAACGATGTTTTAGAAAGAGGCAAGCGCCCGAGAAGAGATGGAGTCCCGCCTCCACCACCACACTCTGTGCGTTTCAAAACCATTGACTATGTAAGGATGTCACGTTCGGGGAATAAATTCGCGAAGGGATTTGAGCGAGGCTGGACACGCGAGATTTTTAAAGTTAGGGCTATGAGATCTAAGGGCGATATAATGATGTATTATATTGAAGATTTGAATGGAGATGAGATCTCGGGAGGCTTTTACCGCGAGGAATTGCATAAAGTGGCATTTAATTTAGGAAAAAATGTGTTTAAAATTGAGAAAATTTTAGGAAGCAAAGGTACAGGAAAGAGAAAAATGTACCTGGTGAAGTGACTAGGTTACCTAGAAAGCTTCAATACCTATATAAAAGCTGATGCAGTAATGAAGCTTAATTAGTATGCAGCATGACTCCTAACCATTTCTACGTCACACTCCCGTCCTCCTCATCCCTGTCTGTACACCCTAACAACACACTAGCCAACTTTGTAACAGAGCTCCATGGACCCATTGAATTGGGTCGTGATTCGTATGAGGTGGGGATATGTGAAATTCAGCTGGACACCCTCTTTTTAAATATTGATTATAAAGATACCGTTTTTACGATTCTTAGAGACTGGTTAACTAAGAACCGGGTTAACTCGGAATGAAACTATACGTATCACCCGGACTAAGGTTGCACCGTTTTACAGTACAGAAGTAACACTAGGGCCGGGTCGTTACGTTTCGGCTGAGGATGTTGTGAGAGACTTAAACGTGAGTTTAAAAAACTCAAATCTTACGAATGATTTATTATACGAAATCGTAAACAAAGGAAACCCTGCACATACTCTAATCCTAAAATCAAAGGTTAACAGAAATCTTAAAGACGGAAGTGTTCAAAATTATAACCTAGGGGCGATATCGATCAGCCTCCCAAAGAGACACCTTTCACGAGGCACAGCATGACTTGTCCACCTTAGTGTATCAATTGAAGATGGAGAAATTGGATGAAAGCTCTGTCTCCAGACATGTGCTATATTTACAGCAATATAGCGGAACACCAGTTTGTTGAGGATACCCAGGCACCCCTGCTACGCATAGCTCACATCCCCAACCATAGAGGAAGGAGTTTGAGTATTACATATGACATACCCCATTATGTGAATGTCGCAACTAATCTAATAACCAATATCTCAATATATATAAGAACTATTGAGGGTAAAAATTTCCCATTCGGTGACGGGAGCATAACAGTGAAGCTGCACTTTCGACGCACTGAGTTATAATGGACAGAAAGCCTTTCAGCATCTATCAAGGGGTGAGATACCAGCGTGGTAGTGGACTTGGGTCCATTTTTTCAACCATACTACGCACCGCTGTCCCACTGTTGAATAGGGGAAAGAAGAGATCTGTCAGGAATAAGTGGTTACCAACACGTGGCGGAAAGATGAGATCTGCTAGGAAGAAGGGGTTACCATCACGTGGCGTTAAACGCAAAAGGAAACCAAAAAAGAAGTGCTCTAAGCGTATGAAACCTATGGCTGATCATTTTTTTTATCTGATATAAGCTGAGGACGCTACTCTCACGAATCATAGATTAACTAATACTCGCCGAGGGAGGTGGCGCTATTTCTGACTCGTCATGGCACGTTTCATCCATCCGTGTAGTTCACAATGTTGTAAATCTGAACTGGCCCTCTTTCATATGCCACCTACCCAGGTCTCTATTGAACATAGTGACTTTATTACAATTAGTTCACCCAGTGCCCCTATAGAATTCGTGATACCCAGCTCAGGCCCTTACTTTTTTGACCCGAGTTGCATGCACATGTATGCTAAACTACGCATAGCCCATTCTGACGGAACGGACTGCGATGATAGTTACGCTGCCTACCCTGAAACCAATTTTCTGCACTCCATATTCAGTCAGTGTGACGTATATTTAAATCAGACTAACATCTCGGCAGGCACGGGGTACTATCACCTACGAGCATATCTGGAAAATGTCCTCAACTTTTCAAAAGAAGCGAAGGACACCTTTTTAACCGCCGAAGGGTATTATCACACTAAAGATGAAAATGAAATAAAGGGTAAATTTAAAATTTCTAAAAAAAAGATATACGAATGTTTTGGACACCTGCATACAGACTTTACATTCCAGGAGAAGTTGCTTATGAACGGGGTGGATATGAAATTGAAGCTTACCCGCACGAACCCTGAGATCTGCATAAATTGGGGACTGACCAAGAAGAAGGCGCGAAACCCGTTGTGATACACATCATGGAAGAGTGAAATTAAGCTCCCCGAAGCAAATAGAAATTGAGAAAGACTTGATACACTCCACAGTAAAATATCCAATTAACAGGGTACAGATCAAACTGTACACGATCCCCGCAGGGCTGGCATCGAAGCAGCTAGAAAACGTTGCTCTTGGAGTCCTACCTAAAAGGATATTAATTAGAATGCAAGACCACTCATCGACGAATGGAAAATATAAAAAGAGTGCCTTAAAATTCGAGAATTTCGGCCTTAAAAATATTACTCTATACGTAAATGGCATCGCTCTGGGTGGGGTAATGAATATGGATTACTCAACAGATGCTGTGTTCCAGCTCTGCGCGAGAGCATATAGTAGTCTTGCTCATAATACAGGCGCGTGTGATGAACTTGGTTTTGGCATAACGCTGAAAGAATTTGTGGAAGAGTTTAACATTTACTCATTTGACATTACGCCAGCGGAAACATCTAAGTGAGGTTGGAGTTTACCAAACCTATAGACGCGCCTATAAGTGCACTCGTGTATCTAGAATCACAGGCACTAATAGAAGTTGATCGTTTCAGGAGTGTCACCACAGATTTTTAAAATGGATGCGAATACAATTCAGAGAGGGATGAAAAGTGACCGCTTCACGCGTTCCAAATTTATCGGTGTTTTTGCAAAGAATGAAATATTGAAGCTGGCTAGTACGAGAAAATGGAATGGGGTTATCGTTAACACCGACATTGTGGGTGATGAGGGTATTCATTGGTTTGCAATCTATTTTAAAACTAAGGAAAGAATGTACTATTTTGACTCACTCGGATTTCCGCCGTGGAATGACTCGGCAATTGTACAGTTTATCGCGCAGCTAGGCGTGCCAGAGATTATTTGGAATCCATATCGTTTCCAAGGATATTATACTGAAACATGCGGGTTGTATTGCATTTTGTTTCTCATGCATATGTCACGTGGGAAGAGTTTTATGAATTTTTAAAATTATTCGATTTATACGACACAAATATGAATGATAAAAGTGTATGCAGACAGATAAAAAAATGTTCCCATATGTTAGCACCCCTGTAATGTGTAAGATATATATCTATATTGTGTAAAGCTGTATATACATTTGTAACTGTTGCCATTAAGATTTATGTGACGGGCACTGACCCTTTTTGTACATATTTTCTGCTATTTAATAAATGAAAATATATTGGGTTTTGTTCTTATCCTCAAAAATATACTTACATTAGCTCCTCTACAAACTGGCACTCGCTTGACCGGATGTGAGTCAATACCACGACTTCTGTATCCAGATCGCTGGGTTGGCTAGGCGGGGTGGCTACCACTTCATTTATCACCCTTTCGTCAAAAGTGGCTATAATACGATCTAGCTCCGTTTCGGCCCTGTAATTAAAATAAATGTCACGAGTTTGAATACAGATAATTCATTTTGTGTCCAACAGCATCGTTAGCTTAACGAGAAAATTATTATTAAAACTCCAATATATATATATATATATATATATATATATACATACCGAAATAATCATGAAGCAAACAGACAAAAACAATGGGAATAATTTTACGTTGTAGAAAAATCAGAATAAAAGGAAATTAGGCTACCAATTATAAACGAGAAAATACATCTTTAAATTATCGAGAAAAATATTATTGATGCTCCACCATATATATATATATATAACAGGGACATAATATAGCCTAACCTGTCGTAGCCTAACCTGACCTACCCAAACTTATTGTCCACGATTCCACAAGAAAAGTAAAAACATACATTAGCTCCTCTACAAACTGGCACTCGCTGTCCCGTGCCAATACCGCGACTTCTGTATCCAGATCGCTGGGTTGGCTGTGCGGAGAAGCATCCATAGCATTTATTCTCCTTTCATCAAAAGAGGCTCTAATACGATCAAGTTCCGCATCGGTCCTATAAGGAGAAGTTAACATGATTAGTTCATACTAAATTAATTAAAGTTAAGTAAAAGTAAATTAGTTTAATTAAAGAGTTACAATAAGAGAAAATGCCACGAATTTTAAAAACTATAATAAAAAAGCAGATATCCTGAAACCTTTCAAAAGTAAGAGTGCTAAGAGTGCTAAGAGGAATTGTACAAAGACAGTTGGCTCATGTGTAAATCACGAGCGGGAAATGGACGAAACTGAGTCTCTGCATCGAGATTCTCCCTTTATAAGGGGGCATATGACCAACCCACAAGCGCGACCCTTACCACCCTATTGGCAGGCGATGAAATTTGGGCGGGGCTTGTCGTGTAGGCCTGCATGGCCCCCAACCGAGTTCCTGGAGCCGATCCACAGTGTCGTGATTGGTTGACTCCATGAAGTCTGGGCATATCAGCGGTGGATTTTGGGCGGGGCTTGTCGTGTAGGCCTGCATGGCCCCCAACCGAGGTCCTGGAGCCGATCCACAGCGTTGTGATTGGATGCCCCCATCAAATCTGGGTGTGCCATCTGTTCCAAGCGTGGACCATTATGTTGACACTATTTTATTTTTCTATGAGGGTCTTAAAGCATCTAATCTAAAGCAAACCTTGGAAAACTTATAGCAAATATTGATTTAAGATTTGAGAGACATCTGCCTCTTTTTAAAATTATAATTAAACGCGGTTGACCCATGAAATCAATGCTTACGCTCAGATTAGGAATATTAAAATTTGTCGTCCTGTCAGAAATTCTTATCATGAAGCTACCGAGTGCTATGTTTGCGGTTTTATTTACTCCAATATATATATATATATATATATATATATATATATATATATATATATAGAGAGAGAGAGAGAGAGAGAGAGATAGAGAGAGAGACAGACAGATAGACAGACATATGTATCGTTGACACTCGGTACTGAAAAATACAGGTGCATGATTCTTCAGGTGCGTGATGCACCGTGTGTTTCCGATAGCGTAACTTTGTTATTATTATTGATATTATTATTATTATTATTATTATTATGCTTTGGTAAAAATATTGTGAATGTAATTTCTAGACAAGAGTCGAGAAGTTGCGATGAATTTGGCTTTGTTTATTTATATGACAAGAAACAGAAATCATGATGAGGTTTGTAGCTGGTGATTGTACGAGCTTTTATCAGTCTTTAGAGCCCGTGTATTGTTTGTTAAACAAAAAGGAGGTTTCAGCTTTGCTTGCAACTTTTAGTTTGATTATCGTATCGTAAACCTTGGAAGGCATGAACATCCAATAAATCAACAGAAGTATCAAAAATATAAAATTGTATCAAGATTTGAAAAAACATCTGTTCTAAAATTTGTCTTTCTTATCACGACGTAGACCCTTGGAACAATCGTAAATACATTTGGAAAACAGCTATGGGTCATTTCAGTTCGTACTATTATCTATCCCCCCTTTCTGCGCAAACAGTGGAAGATATTTGCATTTAAAAATAGATTTGAAAATATCTGTCTCCACCACAGATTAAGTTCGAAAGAGACGACATAAAACTTGCCTTTTTCTAAATAAATAAATATTAATATTAATAATAAACCTTAAAAAAATAATAAATGTTCCCTTTTATAATACAGTTAACAAAAATAAGTCACAGATCTAAAACTTTACTTTAAAAATAAAATAAAATAAACTATATATATATATATATATATATATATATATATATATATATATACAGGGCGTCCCAAAAAAATGTATACACACTTTAACAGCTGATAGCTCAATTGATGTTTCTTTCTTTCCAAATTAAACCCATTAGAATTAATAATGGCAGTCAGACTAAGCTTTGAACAAAGGAAATTCATTTTAAAATGCTACTGGAAGTGTGAAAACGCAGTTGAAGTGCAAAGACAGTTTAGGAGGGAGTTTCAAACAGATCCACCAACGCGACTTACCATCACTCGAATTAGAGATAAGTTTGAAGCCGATGGAACTGTTCAGAATGTCCACAAGAAGCGTTCCGGAAGACCACGGACATCGACAAGCCCCACAAAGCAAGAAAGAGTACTGGAAACGTATCACCAAAGTCCAAGAAAATCTGTGCGGCAAGCGAGTCGTGAGGTAGGAATTTCAGAATCGTCTGTCCAACGCATTTTGAAGCGCTGTCAATGGAAAAGTTACATTCCAAGATTAGTCCATGCTATTAATGAAGATGATCCGGACCGAAGAGTGGAGTATTGCGAGTGGTACTTGGCACGATGTGGATGTGGATTGGACGAAGGGGTTTCGTAGAATACCCTCCGCGTTCACCAGACCTCACACCAGTAGTCTTTTTTTTATGGGGATACTTAAAAGACAAAGTCTACGCTATAAAACCTGCAACAGTCGCTGAATTGAGAGCAGCCATTGAACGAGAATGCACACAAATACCAAACGAAATGTTTCGTGATGTTTGCGATTCCATTGCTTCGCGTTATCAGCAGTGCCTGGACCAGAACGGACGTCAGTTTGAAAACAGGCGTTGACAAAACAATTAAATAATGTCTGTAGATTCTATTACATTTTGAAAATGAAATGTATTTTAATAAACACTGCCTTTATAAGTATTTAAAGTGTGTATACATTTTTTTGGGACGCCCTATATATATATTATATATATATATATATATATATATCAGTAGTAGTAATAATAATAATATATATATATATATCAGTAGTAGTAATAATAATAATAATAATAATAATAATAATTTCACACTTAGAACCGAGTATTGAAAGTCCTATCAATGAAAGTGTGTGTGTGTGTGTGTGTGTGTGTGTGTGTGTGTGTGTGTGTCCCGCGGATTTTTCTTTCCCTACGAGTTGTTCGTTTATTTCGTACGAATTGTTTTATCCTCACCTTAGACCTGCGGTTATTATTAAGGATTTATTTTCCGTACGAATTGATCATTTATTTCGTACGAGTTGTTTTATCCCCACCTTAGACCTACGGTATCGCGGAATTATTTTCCGTACGAATTGTTCATTTATGTTTATTTTTCCGTACGACGTGTTCGGTGATTTAATTACTTTCTTTTTTCGTACGAATTGTTCATTTATTTATTTATTTTTCTTTTCCGTACGAAGTGTTTTTATTTTTTTATTTCGTACTAGTTGTTTTATCCCCGCCTTAGACCTACGGGATCATTAGGGGTTTATTTTTTCTTTCTTTTTCCCCCGTACGGATTGTTTTAGCCCCGCCTTAGACCTACGGGGAATCATTAGGGAGTTATTTTACCCGTACGAATTGTTCATTTATTTTTTATTTTTTCGTACGGATTGTTTTATCCCCGCCTTAGACCTGTGGTACCGCGTAAGGTCGGTACGGGGTCGAACCCCATTTAACGCGCGACGCACACCGACTGATGACCGGAGGCGATGATGCCCTGAGGCACTGATGCCCAGAGGCACTGGCTGATGGGCTGATGATGCCCGAGGCACTGGCTGATGGTACCCTGAGGCACTGGCTGATTAGGGGCCCTATACGAGAGCGGCAGGGTGGCTGAAGGTCTCATATGCGCTTGGCTCTCGCCGAGCGAAGACCCTTCCTCTGGGTCTCCTCTCTCTCTCTCTCTCTTAGGTTAGGTATGCCCCTTTGGGGGTGAGGCCGTCCCAACTTCTCCCCCAAAGAGGTTTCCCACCCTTGCAACAAAGGGGGGTGGGGTGCCTTGCACCAAAGGGGATGGGGGTGCCTTGCAACAAGTGGGGTGGGGTGGCACTCTTGCAACATTATGCAATTGCATTGCACTCTAACATTTTGCGGTCATACTACTGACGGGATTTGATTTTTTTCTACTTCGTCTTTCTTCGTTTCTTCTGTTTTCCTCTGTTCTTTATTCCCACTTTCCCCTTTCATTTTCTTCTCATAGTCTCTTTCTGCTTTAAATATTGTAAAAGAGTTTATTTCGGTCATGCAATCTTCGCAGAAAAATTTTATCCCATTAAATTGCTTCGAGTTCGTTATAAGGGAGGTTTTTTTTCTAGGCATCTAAAATAAAAAAGCAGCTGACAAAAATTGCACCTCATCGCCTTTGTCTCATCTGTTGCATCATTACAGATATTACAGAGTTGCAGGAATTTACTTACCACTCCATTTCCACGTTACTGATAGAGGGTAGCCACTGGTGCACAAAATTGACTCAAAAAGGGTATTATGGGAAGTATTGGGTGGGGGTTGATTCAAGATGAGTGAGGAAAAAGTTCTCCGTTACTCCAGGGGATGGGGAATGTGGCACGCTGTATACTTCTCACTGATTGGTGCTCGCGGTTGTGGCTGCGGGGGGTAATGGTGGGGTATTTGTAGGAATTTCAATAGGCAGTTAATTTTCTTCACAAAGAAACACTCGGAAAAATGCTGTACAGATTAATTCGCTTCGTTTTCATTTACTTTTTTTGATATATGCCGCGATTTTTACTTTTTAAAAAGAAATACCATTATGCACTATCAATTAATTCACAATATCGGCACCGTTTAAACTGATTAACTGCAAGATTTTTACTGTAATACCGCTTTTATTCGGACTTCAATCGAAACACGTGTAACCATCACGCCAGCAAAGCATATATATTATATAATATATATATATATATATATATATATATATATATATACACGAGTATATGTTAAACACAGACCGTGCATGGAACAAGAGTTCCTTGTTCCATGCACGGTCTGTGTTTAACATATAAGTTTCTCAGGGGACCATTCTGAGTTTGTGTTATATATATATATATATACAGATGTGCCTGGAACAAAGAACTCATTTGGGAAAATTAAATCCACTATAGTTTTTTCTTTTTCATGATGTTAGCGCAACGTGGCAACGGGTCACTCGCAAAGAAGCCCGAAAAATATAGCTTCCCTCACCAGCTATCTGCAAAGCAGATAGGATCCACCTTTGGGACAGAATCTAGGGGTTACAGCTACACCTAGCCTACTATATTCAGAAACTCAACATAAGCAAAAGACTCGTTGTTGGCTAAAAATACGATAGTTATCCCTTTTTCTTTGATGTATTCAATCCGACGTGAATGCAACGAGTCTTTTGCTTATATTGAGGTCCTGAATATAGTAGGCTAGGTGTAGCTGTAACCCTTAGATCCTATCCCAAAGCTGGATCCTATCTGCTTTGCAGATAGCTAGTGAGGGAAGCTATATTTTTGGGACCTCTTTGCGAGTGACCCGTTGTCCACGTCGGGCTAACATCATGAAAAAGAAAAAAAACTATTTTGTCATTTACCATTACATATTCGGACTATAGTGGATTTAATTTTCCCAGAAGAGTTCCTTGTTCCATTTATGGTCTGTGTTTATCATGAAAAAACCTCAGGGGACTATAATGTCTGTGAGCAAGGAAGAACGAATCCAGATAATTCTACTCATAGGAAATCGGAGTCAAAGAGAGGCCGCTGCTGAATTTAACAGACTGCATCCAGAACGCGAGCCAATAACACAGAGTTGTGTTAGCAGACTTGTTGCAAAGTTTAAGGAAACAGGATCCATAGAAGATAAACCACGCAGTGGACTTTCAAGGAGACCACTGACGATGATACAGCGACTGCTATCCTGGCTTATTTTAACAGAAGTCCCAATAAGTCTGTTCGGCGATTGTCCGCCGAGACAGGAGTGTCGAAAAGTAGCATCCATCGCATTCTTCAGGCTCACAAATGGCATCCATATAAACTTCAGATCCTACAGAAATTAAGCGAAGATGATCCCGACCGGCGAATGGAATTTTGTGAATGGGCTACGGAAGAATATGCTCTGGATGCCAATTTCCCGTCCACCATTCTGTTCGGTGACGAGGCTGTTTTTTTATGGAAATGGTAAGGTAAATCGACAGAACACCCGCTACTGGTCTCAAAACAACCCTCACTAGTATACCTCTTCAAAGGAACAAGGTGCATCTCGGGTGATGGTATGGCATGGCATTTGGAAGGATCGCATCATAGGCCCCCTCTTTTTCGATGAACATGTCACTGGAGGCACCTACCTACGTATGCTCAAGGAAGAAGCATTTCCCAGTGTCTTGAACGAAGAAAGAAATTTCCCAACATGGTTCCAGCAAGACGGCGCTCCTGCACATTACAGCACCCAAGTAAGGGAATACCTGTACCAACAATTCCCTGGTCATTGGATAGGACGTCGAGGGCCTGTGGAATGGCCAGCTAGAAGCCCGGATCTCACGCCACTAAATTTTTATGTCTGGGGCCACTTGAAAGCGCTGGTATACGCAGAGAAAATTAGGAGTGTTGAACATTTGCGGCAGCGCATTATTGGGGCATGTAACACCATTACTCCTGACATCATTCACCGTGTGCTTGCTGACTGGGTATCACGTCTGAATTTGTGTATTGAAAACAATGGTGGACATATTGAGCACGTTCTGTAAATAAAAGCTTTTGTTTTGCCTTTTTTTAGTATTTTTCCTGTGATGCCGGACTTATGGGACACCCTGTACATATATATATTTCATATATCTATTTCATGCGCTTCGGTGGGATAATGGTTAGCGTCCCTGACTGCGAATCCATCCGGTGACGGCAGGCAAAACCCTGCTGTTCATCCTTCCACACAATAAAAAAATTGGTTGGTAGATAAATGGGCACCCTGTGTAGCCTAGTGGTTAAGACGCTGGGTTGCTGGTGGGGCGTGGTTCGCATTCCACGTTAAACTTTAGGTCTAAGGTGGATTGACAAGCTTGACCTTCGTCAGAATGAACAATTCGGGCGCAAGCAAAAACCAAGGTTTTGAAGGTATATATATATATATATATATATAAGGTGTAAAAACAAGCTTTATTTTCTTCAGAATGAACAATTCCGGCGGAAGCATGCTGTGCTGATTGTGCTATAACCAAGTTCATATCTTTTCCATCCGACCAACTACATTCTCTCTCTCTCTCTCTCTCTCTCTCTCTCTCTCTCTATATATATATATATATATATATATATATATATATATACACACACACACACACACATCCTTTATTTTAGTAAAGAAAATTAGTAAATGGTTTTAATGAACCGTAAGAGCGATTGTTTTGTTGATGGCACCAATCCATTGAGTGATTATTCCTCACCCGAAGCAGAATAATACCCAAATTCTACCCACAATACCATTCAAGGGATAGGCCTAAGTTTTACAGAAGGCTTGACAAGGCTTTATAAGGCGGTTTCAAAGGCCTCCTTTGTTCTTTGTTGTTTTTCCACCCTCTTTTTGTTTATTTATGAAAAGAACTCAGTCTGTGTTAAATGCAATATTATTTTAGAGACTTCCACTTTTTTGTTCTCTTTTAGTTTGTTTGGTTTTAGCTGGGCTCTATGGTGGTTTGTTGGTTTTCACACAAAGACGAACTATGCAAAATAGGCTTAAGCCTATCTCTTTTATATTGATTTCATTATAGTAATTTGAGATCGTTAACCATAAACCTACTTTTTTACAATAGGAAACATATCTTTCTCTGTCTGACAACTGTCCTTAATTTAAAAACTTTCTATACTTCTATCACATGTCGTTTCTATTCATTTATATACTGCGCGGTCATTGCAGTATATATGTATATATATATATATATATATATATATATATATATATATATATATATATATATATATATATATATATATAAATATATATGTGTGTGTGTGTGTGTGTGTGTGTGGATAATGTGTGGATAATGTGTGTGTGTGGATAATGAAGATGATGATCTACAGATCTACAGAAGCTAAGGCTAACAAAGACCCTAAGATCCACTCTAAGGTTAGCCCGAGAGAAAAGAAAGAGTAGGGGGTTAAGAGAAGAAAATAATGATGATGATGATGATGATGATGACGATGATAATGATATCTGTTTGTCTGTTTTATGTTCGTTTGTACACGCCTAAATTTAGTATACACATTAAAGGAGAACCGGGGAAGGTTTTAGTAACACACCCGCCCATACCAATCCCCTTTCAATATGTTGTATTTCGTTTTTTTGCTGCACAAAGCGCAGCGGGCATTCTAGTATGTGTATCTGTCTGAGTGCATGAACCAGGACAAGGTTCCTTTGGGCTTTTAGATATCCTATGTACATTAAGAACCTTATATATATATATATATATATATATATATATATATATATATATATATATATATATATATATATATACACACGTTTAGCAATTAATATATAGTGTCAAAGAATTGTATGTAGTTACATAATCAGGAAATAAAGATGCAAACGTATACTGTACTCGTAAGTTAGAGTTCTATACAGACCTAAACAAACGTTGACATTTCTCTCTCTCTCTCTCTCTCTTTATATATATATGTGTGTATATATATATATATGTATAATCATAATTTTTTTTGTCATTATTTCGGTGATAAAAAGCTTCATCTTTCCTAAAAAAAGCTCCAACTCTTGGCCTTTTTAACTCTGATACGCAGAGATAAGCTCTACCCTATGGTATTTAAAGAAATGAATTGCGCAATAGTCTCTCCTCTTTCATTTATAGTTGGCAATAATAATAATAATAATAATAATAATAATAATAATAATAATAATTAATAATAAATCTTGACAGTCTGGAGAAGTTCCGTTCAATTAGAAACTTGCAAACACTACGCCAATATTTAAAAAATGTTCTGGAGTGGTTAAATTTTTAAACTATTATACATGTTTATCAGTCATATCTCTTTAAGAGAAAATTAATATTGCGCCCGTGAAACTCAAGGAATTTAGAGTTTACGTATAATATTGATAGGTAGGTAGATAGATAGATAGATAATTATATTGGTAGATAGGTGAAGATAAATATGAAAAGTATACGCACAAATGCAGTGTATGTTGAAATTAATAATTGTACTGTATTTATTGCAAAAATACAAAATACACACACACACACACACACACACACACACACATATATATATAATATATATATATATATATATAAGCAAAGAACCACAAGGAAAAGGAAAAGGAAACACGAAGTCCGAACGCTTTCGTGATATATTCACATCTTTAGGGACAAGAAATAAATATTTCTATTTCTTTCTTGTCCCTGAAGATGTGAATATATCACGAAAGCGCTCGGACTTCGTGTTCCCTTTTCCTTTTCCCTGTGGTTCTTTGCTTATTAAAAATATCACGTGTAGCTTTGTGATTTCTTTGCATATATATATATATATATATATATATATATATATATATATATATATATAAACCTTTGGTTAGCTTCCGCCCGAATTGTTCATTCTGACGAAGGTCAAGCTTTTCACTCCACCTCAGACCTACAGTTTAACGTGGAATCCGAACCACGCCCCATCAGCAGCGGGCTGTCTACGGTTGGCCAGACTGGCAGTCGACGGCCTGTTGCGTGGCACGGTCAGAGTGCCGATCGGCTCCCGGGGCCGGACCTATTCTCAGCGTGCTATTTTTTCAATTACAGGGAACAATTGCGTGCTCCCCGAACTACTCTTACTCTCTGGCGACATTAAGACTAATCCAGGCCCCACTACAACTTACACATGTCACCATACACAAAGACATAGACACAATAGCACCATGAGACACATACAGAAGTATAATATTAACATATTACAGTACAACGTAGATGGCCTCACAAACAAAATCATGCAGCTTAGGGAATTCGTACACAAACAAAACATTCACATAGCACTTATACAAGAAACAAAACTAAAACGCACACACAAAACACCCACCATCCCTGACTTCACGGCGATCCGTCAAGATCGTACTGGGGGTAACGGGGGTGGACTCATCACTTACATACGTAAAAGCATTAGCTACACTGATGTTACCCAAAACATTACAAACACAATCCAAGCAGATAACACGATAGAAATACTGGCAGTTAACATTAAAACACGCGCAAAACACAACACCACACTAATCAACATTTACATCCCACCAGATAGTTCACCTCAGGTGCCAGCCAATTACAATCCACAGTTACACAATCTTGCCTCTCTCACTAATGTCATCTTAGGAGGAGACTTCAACGCCAAAGACACTAGTTGGTACCTGCACAACCAAAACAACACCAGAGGCGCCAACATAGCCACACAACTAAACAGCCTCTTCATTCTTAACAATACAGAAGAACATACACACATACCACATCAAGCAGGATACTCAAACTCCTCCCCAGACATAACGTTCTGTTCCCCCTCACTAGCAACACATACACAATGGAGAACAGAAAAACAACTGTCATCAGACCACCTGCCCATCATCATTACAACACATTCTACACTCTGCCCCAACAGCCTTAGGCACACTTACAGAAATTACAAGAAAGCTGATTGGGAACAGTTCAAAATACAGACTGAGGAACAATTCACCACATTAAACAGCACACCCATCATAAACATCGATACAACACTCAAGACATTTAATCAGATTATCAATAATGCAAACAAATACATACCCAAGGGCAACATTAGGAAATACAACCCAAATTACACTAGAGAAATAGCCCACCTCATAAGGCAACGTAACAACCTCAAACATAACACACAAACACCACACACAGAAGCCATAAAGCAGCAGATACAACAGCTCAACACAGAAATAAACAACAAACTCAAAGAAAAACAAACAGAAACATTCAGGGAATTCATAACAACACTAAACCACTCCACAGATACATACAGGCTATACAAGACTATAAACAGCATTACCCACTCTAACAGCGGCATTCACACCTCACACCCGGCTATCTGTCGCAGCCAAAATAATATCCCAACATACACACAACAAGCTAACATTCTAGTTAATCACTACGCAAAGATAAGTCACTTAAACAGAGACAACAACCAGAAACACGCAGACAGACAAACAGCCAGACACAAGAAAACCTACAGACTCGACACGACCATTACACCCTTCAATACAGACCAGACCACCAAGATCATCAAAAACATTAAAAATTCGAAGGCTACTGGACCAGACAACATATCTAACATACACCTTAAACACTTGGGCCCACAAGGAATACTAGCTCTCACAAATATCAGCACATATTCATACCAACACTGTATTATTCCTGACATATGGAAACAAGGTAAAATTATTACACTACTCAAACCAAACAAAAATCCAACAGAACCAGCTTCCTATAGACCCATTACTTTACTATGCACACCTTCCAAAGTAACAGAAAGACTAATCTTACAAATCACCAACCCACTCATACCACTATCGCCTACTCAACATGGATTCAGACCTCACCACTCAACCACGACATTACTCACTAACCTCACGCAGCACATCATGGATGGCATCAACTCTAGAAGACCAGCTCAACGTACACTATTAGCAACAATAGACATTAGTAAAGCATTTGATGCTATCCCACGCTTCCATCTCATAAACAAAATACTCAACACAAACATGCACAATAACACCAAAAGGTGGCTGAGCAACTATCTCTCAGGAAGATACTCACATGTCACATTTAATGGCAAGTCATCCAAAAACAAGCTTTTTCCGAACGGGGACCCTCAAGGCTCTCTTCTCTCACCAACACTCTTCAACTTATACATGCATGACATTCCAACACCCATAGCTACAAGCTTACCTTATCATCATATGCAGATGATATCACTCTAACATCCACCCACAACAACATCGACACCGCTACAAATAACCTACAAACATACATAAACAGTATACAAGACTGGCTCACACACAATAGACTCAAAGTAGCGCCCACAAAATCAACCATCACCTTGCTTACAAGCAACACAAAAGAACACCAGGTAATTCCACAACTTACACTAAACAACATCAACATTCCACACACACAGCACCAAAATACTAGGTGTCACATACAACACATCATTATCTTTTGCAAACCACATTCAGGACATTAAAAACAAATGTACGTCAAGACTTAACACGCTTAGGGTACTAACAGGCACAAACTTTGGACACCAGCAGGAAACAACATCACTCATCTACAAACAATATATTCGCTCAGTTATGGACTATGCTAGCCCATGCTGGGCACCCATTATCTCAAACACACACATAAATACCTTACAAACAATACAAAACAACGCACTTCGTATCATTACAGGATGCACTCAAACAACACCAATAGAACACCTGCACACAGAAACAAAAATACTAAAAGTTAGGGAACATTTAGACATGAGGGGAACACAATTCATGGCAGCAGCGACAACTAACCCACAACACCCTTGCCACTACATGTACAATCATGCACCAACACCTCGCACCATTAAGGTAACACCAGAGAGACATTATAACCAAATACTCCATTCCATACCACGCCCCACAGCCATCACACAGTACAGAAAACACATACACACACACCTAACCCACAAAGCACTGACACGACTCGGTCCGAATGCGGTCCTAGATGCGAAGCCGCCGCCCATTAACAGGTCAGAGATCAGCCTGAGCAGATCGGATCGAGTTAACTTAGCACGATTCCGATGTGGACATCACCCCAACTTACGGACATATAAACACAGACTAGACAACTCCATAGACGACACCTGCCACCTGTGCCAAGACACACCACAAACAATTGAACACATTATGACGGACTGTACCACTCTAGCACAACAACGAACACAACACAACATCACGAGTGCGCTGAACCTCTGGTCCACTCCGGAGAGGGCGATCGGTTACCTGCGTGCCGCCGGCTTGCTCGATCAGGGTGGGCTGATCGGCTAAACAACAACAACAACAACAACAACAACCACTAGGCCACCTAGGGTATCCATTTATCTACCAACCACTTTCTTTTATTGTGTGGAAGGATGAACAGCTGGGTTTTGCTGCGCGCCGGCTGCCGTCGGGTCTCAAACCCGGGGCCGATGGATTCGTAGTCAGCGACGCTAACCACTACACCACCGAGGCGCATATATATATATATATATATATATATATATATATATATATAGAGAGAGAGAGAGAGAGAGAGAGAGAGAGAGAGAGAGAGAGAGATTCATAAAAATTGTCTGTCTGCCCGTTTAAGCTGGTCAGCAATGGGCTTATAATAGGTTATTGATATGGAATAACGTAAATCCATTTTATCGCGTGACTCACAAAAAAAAACTAACTAACCAGTTATCCGATTTCTCTCTTATTAATGGAAAGAATATATTATAATTATGTTAGGAATAAAAAAGTAGGTTTGCGGACTATTGGTCCACTCATAGGCGAAAACAACGAACAAATTTACGATGACTTACAAATGACAGAAGTTTTGAATAAATTCTTCTCTTCAGTGTTCACTAACAACATACCCGTTCCCGTAATCATGCTCAATGATGATCATTCAAAACTTCACGATTTTACCATTGGTGAAAGCGAAGTACTCTCGGCCATAGGTAAAATTAATTCTAATAAAACTCCACGTCCGATCTGCGTGTCAGAGGTAAAAAGCGCCAAGTAGACATTTTTTCAAAAAATAAAATTTGGGAAAACGTATCAGGGGGCCCTCCCGCAGCTTCCGAGAGGTCAGTCTGTGACTTGGCGCTGACAGGGAAGGTGTTATTCTCAGTATAAAAAAGCGTTTACGGTGAAATTCGAGTTTGTTTCGGTGATAAAAAACTCCATCTTTCTCAAAAATGCTCCAGCTATTGACGCTTTTTAACTCTGACACGCGGAGATAAGCTCTAATTCTACGATATTTAAAGAAATGAATTGCGCAATAGTCTCTCCTCTTACATATATATTAAATAAATTTTTACATTATGCCAATATTTAATTTTTTTTTTTTAAATTCAAAATTTAAAATCTTTATTCAGAAAAGAATACAAGTGCCACAGTTTAGATATTTAATATAGCATTAATATATTCACAGTACTCTAATCTGAATATGCCGTTCAAAGCATGGAGGCTTTGCAGGCAAAATTAATGGTATTTAGTTTATTATTACATAAAAAAAGTGAAAGTGACAAGTAATAGTAATAGTGATAGCAAATAGTAATAATAATAATAATAATAATAATAATAATAATAATAATAATAATAAATACAATATAAATTTACAAAATGCTACATAATTTTAAATTAAATGATTTATTGTATATTTAGTAGAAAATAAATGATGCGTAATAAAACAGTAAAAAAAACAATAAATTATGAAATTAAGTGATTAATGAAATGAGCAAATTTTACATAGTTGATTATAAAATGGGACCTTTATTACTATGGTAAAAATGGCAGTCGTGAACTTATACATCAGTAGGAGATAATGAAGTGGTTTTTTTCAGTGATTTGGGAAATACATTTAGTGATGAAGCCTGCCTGATATGCATAGGAATTACAGTCCATACATCTCCTCCTTTGAAAGAGAGTGCATTTCCTGCAGTTTCTATTATATAGTTAGGTTTATGTATAAAATCCCACTAGTTATCGCACTGTCGGATAAATTATCTTTTAATCTGATGTGCTGATGACTATTTGACAGATATGATTTAAACCAATCGAGGATATTTTCTCTTATTCCGTATATGTGAAGTTTATTCAATAAGATTTCATGCGAAAGTGTATCAAATGCTTTTGACAAGGCGAAGAAGATGAAGGTAATGTGTTTTTTGTTATTTAAGTTCTGATACACATTTTCTAATAGCATGTTTATGGCATCTTCCGTTGTATGCCCACCTCTAAATCCAAATTGTGTTTTAGTTTAAATACCGTATCTGATTAAGAATTTAGTAAGTTTATTGTAAACGACTTTCTCAAATACTTAAAGTTGGCAACAGGGAAATGGGGCGATAAGTGGTTGGAGTGTTTGGGTTTCCAGACTTCCTTCATCCTGCCAGGGTATATAATTATGTTACTGATTCATTCATTAGCTTACTGAGTTGTATTGCAGTTTCATCGGATACTGATACTAATTTGTATATTTTTACAGGGATCGTGCTGATGTCAGAATTTTAATTTCTTAGATTTTTTACTGCTAGAGAGACGTATGGTCGGACTGGATCAAAGAAAAATGAGTTTGAATTTGGTTGTGGCATGTATTGTCGGTAGTGAGTGTCTGTAATTTGGATCGAGGCTGCAGTATTGGAACCGATATTTGCAAAGAAGTTGGTTAATAAATTGGCTATGTCTTTGGGAGTCACTGTAAGAATTTTTGCCTTGTGTGAGGGAAGACAAGGGATTTGTTTTAACCTTCTTTGTGTTAATTAACTCTTTCAGCGTGTTCCATAGCCTTTTTGGATTGGATTTTTGTTCATCAACTTTTGAACAATAATGATCTGCTTTTACTTTTTTAATGACTGCGTTAAGTCTGTTACAGTAATTTTTGTATGTTTGTTCGGTAATAATATAATTTTTCCATAATTTAAAGGGATTATGCTCGCGTTTAATACTCACAATGAGTGCTGGAGCGGTTGTATTTAGTTTTAGATATTACTTTTGATTTAAGAGGAAAGGTTGTGCTTCGTGCTTGAGAATGCTTGAAATTTCCTTCCAATGTCATGTTTACTTTCGGTTATTCTAGTCCAGTCAAAAGCTGTTATTTTCTCAGGAACTTTAATTTGTTATTTTAGCTGAAAGAGCTAAAATTTCTGCAGAGAAATGGGTGATTAGCATGGTGTATGAGGCAAGTGATCTGTGATATTTAATATAATTATGCCCGAGAATCGAGATGCAGTCAAACGGGTACTGCACCAGTTGGTGGTCGGTAAATGCCTAAAATTGAATGTGGGTGTTATGAATAAAAAGGGGACAAGTCGCTTCCCGGAAATTATCGTTCCATTAGACTGACTTCAATAGTTAGTAAGTTTATGGAGACGAAAATAGTTAATCACTTAGAATTTAATAATTTAATTGAAGATTCTCAGCACGGCTTTTGCTCGACTTTTTTAATAATATTGTAAATATATATGGCGAGAGTAAAACAGATGTTTTATATTTCGATTTTCAAAAGGCGTTTGATAAAATGCCACATAGGAGATTACAAAAGTCTGCATTTCAAACCAAAGTACGAGATGTTTTATTTCTATTACATGATCTTACACGATTTTGCCATGCTGATTTCAAATTTCACAACCATTTTTATGTATCACGTCAGAATTTTTCACAAAATATAAGTCAGATATATTCATAATAAGTATAAAACAACTAAATTTCCAAGAGTACAAAATTATAAGAAATACTTAATTGATATATAATAGATCAAGCATTGGAAGAAATCGTCTTTTTTGCTCGCTCCTTGTACTGCATTTCTTCCGAGCCTTCCCGTTTCAGAGATCAGCAGTAGTCTGCCATCATGTTGACATCCCACCTTCCTTGGTATCTTTTTTCCATAGCCTTGATATCCTGGTGGAGCCTTTCTCCTTGTTCCTCACTCACACTACCCAAGTTTTCAGGAAAATAGTCCAAAATACAAAATGGGTGATAGGTATTTGCCAGAAAACTGTACGTTAGGGTGTCCCGTAATCCCGTTAAACCCGAAGTTGGTCGGGTACAGCATTAACCGATATAATATCATGAAGTGGATTACTAAGAATGCTCACACAAGTTTTTAAAGTCCTATCTGAAAAATTCATGCATCCCCAGCGGTTTACATTTTACATCCCCGATTCAGACAAAAAAATTGGCATTTTTTGGCATTTTCTAGTAAAATATACTATTTTAATTAAAAGTAAAACACATTTACCACTCTATATGCATTTCTGGTAATGTATACTAGCTTTATAAATGTCAATGCTAAATGTGGGCTCCATAGGGCCCAATTTAACCCCCTTATTTCATATTTTTAGCGATTTTTACTAACTAATCTAACTTTTTTTCAGGAATTTCTAAATCTAGGTACCATAATACCTATTTAAATTGATAAAATGGCTCTAAGCAAACCATTAACTAGAAGCAAAACAGAAATTCCCTTTCTAGGTCAACCTATAGCCTCCATAACGACTACAGCTGTTCCAACCAACAAGCAAGCACTCAAATATTTCCATCATATTAAAGCTTGCAATCCTCATTATAATCAGTCCCTTGTTAAAAGAAAACTTGTAAGTCATCAAGCTGGCATGGTAATAGATCATGTGTTCTCCTTCTGGAATAAATGCAATTTACCTTCTAGTAGCAGACAATATGCCGTTAAAAAACTTCTTAAGTTGCACCAGGAATGGTATGTTCTAACAAAACATAAATATAGAAAAAATGAAGATCACCTAAGTTCAGTAAACAAATTTTATGAAAAACTTGAAACAATATTTGATGTCGCTCACCCATTTCCTGAAAAAGTTCTTTCAGAAAAGCTAGGGAAAGCTGAAGTTGAGGAAGATCTGGAGTTTTTAAAGATGCTGAGAGAGGGATATAAAGTTACACTGGGTTCAAGAGATAAGATTTCAGAGCAAAGAATAAAAAATATAATAAAAAGACTAGCAACCAATGAACGTTTACGTCAGAAAGAACAAGAGAGAATAAGCAAACCATCTAAAGTGAAAATAGAGGAATTACAATGTGAGGGAGATAGTTCTAACGATTATGATTACCTCAATAAAAGACTAAAAACAACTAAAGAACAAAAGTCTGCCTACCTACCTAGAAATGTACTTAGAGTCTATTGTAGCCAGTGCTATAGACAGAGGAAATGTATCTGTTAGAACAGCTACATTAATAATTTCTGCTTTAATTAGAGCCGGCGGTGGAGACCTAAACGATTATGCAGTTTCAAAAACATCTACTCATACAGCAACACAAGAAAATAGGGTAAAAACTGAAAATGAAGTCAAAGAATTATTTCAAAATACCAATATAAAACATCTTGTTGTCCATTGGGATTCAAAACAGATTTTAGGCTTAGAAAGGCTTGCTGTTGCTGTTACTGGATCTCCTGATATTGATAAAATTTTTGGAATACCTATTATTCAAAATGCTACTGGTGAACAAATATCTGAAGCTACATTCAAGCTCCTTACAGATTGGCAGGTCACAGGAAAGGTGAGAGGTATGTCATTTGACAAGACGGCCTCAAATACAGGTATTAACAAAGGAGCTTGCATTTATATAGAAAGAAATCTGAATAGATCATTATTATATTTAGCATGCTGTCACCACATTGGCGAACTTATTGTAAAATCTGTTTGGCAATGCATCTTTGGAAAAAGCACTGGTCCCGATTATCCCATATTTGAAGAATTTTCGAAAAGCTGGTCCAAAATAACATTAATCCCAAACTAAAGAAATAAATATAACTGAGCCTTTGTGATGGATATTAAAGAAAGTGCAAATATAATTTATAATTCTTTATTAGAGAACAAAAATTATTTCAGAAATGATTATTAGAATATTTAGAATTAAACTGTTTATTGTTGGGGCACAGGTCTTCAAAGATACATCTTCGTAAACCAGGAGCATGCCATCGAGCTAGATTCATGGCACCTCAGCTGTATTCAAATAAATTTGTCTTATTTAGAGATCAGCTTAACTATGAACCAGAAGTAAAAGAATCATTTGGAAGATTTGTCAAGTTTACATCTTTAGTTTATGGCCCTTATTGGCTAAAGACTCCATTAGCTGCAGAAGCACCACTCAATGACCTGCGATTTTATAAGCAATTAGTTAATGTCTGGCAGTGGATGCATTCTTAAGACATAAGAGGTATTTAAGTCAAGAACTTGTAGTTTTATCTCTTTTTAGTAAAACTTTAGATGAGAATACAAAAGCAAGTATCGCAGCTCGTTTATTAGGAACTGAAGTTCCAGATGAAATTATTATAGGAAAGCCAGAAGTTCCAGAACTACACCCAGATATACATCTGGTGGATTTGATAGGACCTATTCATGGAAAATCTTTAAAATCATGAATTTAGAAAGTTGTTGGTTCAAAGCCAATGGGAGAATGGTGCTCAGATCCAAACTATAATGAAATGGAGTTTGTGAGTAATTTGAAGGTTGTCAATGATTGTGCTGAAAGGGCTATTAAGCTTATAACTGATCTGGCTCCTACAGTTAAAGATGAAGCTCAGCTTCAACTAAAATTCAAACCACAGAACTTCATAGAAAAAATGTAAAAGAAATCAAGAAAAAGAATCTTCGTAATTACTAGGTAAATTATTAGTTTAAAAGGAGGATTAATGCAATTTTTTATCGAAAAAGGAGATTTATGCAATTTTTCATAAAAAAATATATAAAAAAATTAAAAATACAAAAAAGTAAAAAAAGATTAAAAAACCTAAAAAAAAAAAAAAAATAGAAAAAACAAAAAAAAAATAGAAAAAACTCCAGAGATTCCAATCGACCTTGACGTGATTCTGGGGTTTCCTACTAACAGATTGGAAAAAATATTTATGTAATTTCTAGCTTTAATGGGTCTTTTAAAGGTCAAAATGCTAATATTTTGGTCTGAATCGGGGGTTCAAAATGTAAACCCCTGGGGATGCATGAGTTTTTTAGATAGGACTTTAAAAACTTGTTTGAGCATTCTTAGTAGCCGATATTATATCGGTTAATGCTGTACCCGGCCAACTTTGGGTTTAACGGGACACCCTACTCTACGTGATGAGAAAGAATGGATGTGATTTTTGGATTCAGCACACCTGAATTGATAAAAAACGGTTATGTATGTTGAAACATCAGATATGTGGCATACCAGTGTTATTAGCTAAAGTCCATTCTGACGGAATTGATGGTAATGTTCTGAAATAGGTTGAAAATTGCCTTAACGGATGTAAATAAAGAGTGGTCATTAGTGGCAAATCGTCTAACTGAAGAAGTGTAACTAGTGGCGTGCCTTAGGGATTACTTCTGGGACCAGTTCTCTTTATTATTTATATCACTGACATCAACATAGGAATTAACAATATAATTTCAAAAGTCATTCGAATAAAATAGGGGACAAACAAAATCAGTGGCAGAACGTTTGCAGATTCAAGAAAATATTAATAAGTTACTCGAGTAAGCTAAAACCTGGCAAATGAACCTTAATGTAGATAAATATAAAACGTTGCACATCGGTAGAAACAATGCTAAAGAAAGGTATTCTTTGCGCGACAAGACACTAACGAGTGTTACGGAAGAGAAAGATTTAGGTATTATTGTTGCCGACACTATTAAACTGAGTAAGCAATGTTCGAAGCGGTTAGGAAAGCAGTGTCTTTGGATTTACTAGTAGAGCATTTGAACTCAAGTCAGATAAAACAATGCCAGCATTACATAATTCCTTGGTACGCCCCCACCTGAAATACTGCGTGCAGTTCTGTCCCCATATTTACGGCAATACAAACAGAATGGAGAAAGTGCAGCGACGAGCTACAAAGATGATTCCCCAAACTTATTCTCTCTTATACTGTAGAAAAGCAGATTCGAGGCGATTTAATTCAGGTGTTTTAAATGGTTAAAGGTTTTGATAACGTCGACGCCGAAAATACCTCACCTTCAGAAATACAGATAGAATTCTCGGTCATTGTCCGAAATTTGTCGGTAAACATTTTAATTCTAATGAAGTTAAGCATTTTTTCTTCAGTCGTATAGTTAATTTCTAGAAGAGATTGCCAGCTAGTGTAGTTCAAAGTAATTCGGTCGAGTCCTTTTAATAGAGACTAGATGCTTATGTTACCTTAAACCCCACGTTAGAAGCACTTGTTAGTGCATAAAAGTATTGTAGAATTTTCACCCCGATTCTCTCCTCTTTGCTTTAAAATTTTCACTTATTTTTAAATTTCCCTCCTTTCTTTCAACTTCCCTTCTTTGCTTTACTTTAAAATTTTCACTTGTTTCTAAATTTTCTTCCATCTTTTAACTTTCTTCCTTAAACAGAGCCTCGTAGGGACCAGCAGGTCTGTTGCCAATTTCGTGTCCTTCGTATTCCTTTGTATTTAAACACGACTAATATATACCATCCAACCGAAAGTATAAGACAATTTTGGCTTGAAAATATGAACAGAATTTTACTGTTATAATAAAAAGGTTATTTTAAGTATGGCACACAAAGCTGTGTTGTGTTGGTAATATCAAGTGAAGGTTAACTTCATACGCCTAACCTAATTGGATGCACATATTATTTTAATTAATTATAGTAATTTTTGAGCTGTGTTTCGAAAACAGTATTTGAAGTCATAATTGGTAATAAAAAGTATTTTCTCTCTCTCTCTCTCTCTTTTCAAAAGCATGAAGCATGTGTCGGTTATACAGTAAATGAATGATACTAAAAAAAATAAATAAATTTTTTAAATTCACTAAAAATTCTTAATGGACGACACTTTTGTTTATCCAGTAATAAATGTGTTTATTAATTTGTTTAGTTATACAAATGTTCATAATTTATACTCTGTCCTTCTTGTCTAAATCCGTCGTTTTGAATTCGTTCAGAACGGATTTAGACAAGAAGGGCAGAGTGATAAAACTTTGGTAATTTTCCCTTATAAATTTGTATGCTCCTTACAATTTTTGTTTTTCGATTTATTTATTTTTTTTTTTGTGACCTATATATCATTCAGGCATTATCTATAAAACTGGTTGTAAACAATCCATTTGATCTTGTGTTGAATTCGGGCAAAGTGGTAAAATTAGTAGTTTTCCTTACAAATTTGCATGCTCCTCCCACAATTTTTATTTCTATATTTATTATATATATATATATATATATATATATTATTTAGGATAAAAACGAAGACGTAGAGCAAGAAAGTCATTATATTTGGCTGCAGCCGACGTTTCGGGCAACTCTACCCATTTTCAAGGCCATGCTCACTTGACATCCTCAGTTGTTTGAGGATGTCAAGTGAGCATGGCCTTGAAAATGGGTAGAGTTGCCCGAAACGTCGGCTGCAGCCAAATATAATGACTTTCTTGCTCTACGTCTTCGTTTTTATCCTAAATGTAAAATTACGTCTCCTTAGGAGGGATCCTATTTCATATGTATATATATATATATATTTTTTTTTTTGGTAACCTATATATAGTCTTGAACTCTTTATTTACTTCAGTGTTCCTGAGGATGTCATTAGACGAAAGCGCTTGAGCACCACTCTGTTTCCTTTCCTTCGTGGTTTTATTCATCATATATATATATATGGGCTACGTCGTGGTGGATGTCGTAACACCGCTTCCCGGAGATTAGCGAAGTTAAGCGACATTGGGTCTGGGTAGTAGTTGGATGGGAGACCTCCTCCGCGCCCAGATTATGTAGCGACCCGTGGTTCGGATCCCACGTAAAGCTGTAGGTCCCCTCCGTCATATGACCTTAGATGTTGCGAAGGAGGTCAAACAACCCCAATTAAAAAAAATGTATTATATATATATATTATATTATATACATATATATATATATATATATATTAATATATATATATATATATTATTAATATATACTGTATATATATATATATATATATATATATATATAATGAATAAAACCACGAAGGAAAGGAAGCAGAATGGTGCTCAAGCACTTTCGTCTAATGACATCCTCAGGATATATATATATATATATATATATTATATTAACGTAAAGAACGACGCTTGTGAGGAGAATATTCCACGCAAGATGAGGAGAGAGAACGAAACAAATGAAAAAATGAGGTAACCACCCGGGAATCGAAACCGGGATCTTCCGATTGCTGGTCAGATATGATAACCATTACACAACGGGCCTCACTCGAACAAATGCCGTAATTCTCCTACATACGCGCAGAAACCAATGCCCCAAGGGGGCACCTCCCGCATGCCGTAAAATTATATACATTTTAACTGCAAACACGCAGTATAATTAACGTAAAGAACGACGCTTGTATAGGAGAATATACCACGCAAGATGAGGAGAGAGAACGAAACAAATGAAAAAATGAGGTAACCACCAGGGAATCGAACCGGGATCTTCCTATTGCCGGTCAGATATGATAACCATTACACAATGGTTATCATATCTGACCGGCAATCGGAAGACCCCGGGTTCGATTCCCGGGTGGTGACCTAATTTTTTTCATTGTTTCGTTCTCTCTCCTCATCTTGCGTGGAATATTCTCCTATACAAGCGTCGTTCTTTACGTTAATTATACTGCGTGTTTGCAGTTAAATATATATATAATATATATATATATATACGAACATCATCAATTAAATTATGAATGCATTGAGGAATGAATATATATATATTATATATATATATTATATATATATATATAATATATGTTAACCCCTCCGTCTATGGCCCGGGGTGGTTCGAAGTCGACGGGGGTTCTAGTTAGGTGGCAGCAACGGATGTGTGACTTGCAGTAGTTTTCTTCTATATTACTCTCCGAGTTCTTCTATAGTGGCTCGGAGGACTCTGATAGACTTACTAAAAATGCTGAAGGTTCCGGATTCTTCTTATAGCGTATCCGGAAAGTTTAATGACTAAGTTCTTCTGAAGAGAGCAAGGCTCGAAGGATAAGATAAAAACTATCTTCAACTGTAAATTTACTGCTAAAATGTACAGGTAGTGCCCAGCCTCTGAATTAGCTTCTGAATGCCAATGGAATATTTTTAGTGGGTTTATATACCCAAAAACTGCTAACATCATTATTATTAAATGTTAAAATGGTTGTATTATTTTTGCACAATATTCGAAAATAAAGTAAATTTTTAGCTGTGGTAAGGCTTGAACGAGTAAACAAAATATTTGAAGACGAAACCATATTTTTATCTTAAACCGCGACTTTTCAGATCTGATGTTATCATGATCTGCCAAGTTAACTAAAAGTGGAAATCGGACTATGCATCTTTACACTAAAATATGCATATGAGTAAAATTTTAAGGTTTAAGATGTACAATTTTAATGCTTAGGCAAGACATGATCTCATCTTTTATAACGAAAGGAATGTATACAAAATATGAACATTGCAAAGCTTAAGCACGATTCCTTATTAAGCGAAATCTATAAAAATGATTATGAGATTTTAAAAAAACAACAGGTCACCAATTATTTGGCAAAGTAGAAAGCAAATCAACAATTTTATCCAAACTCGCGTTGGGCGATTTTGGTCCTTATGTAAAAATGAATACACACACGTACATACATATGAGTATAGGCATTATATAAAGTTAAATATATAAGAATATACAGGATTATATAAATACATGAACCATATAACATGAATTTTTAAAATGGATACTTTTTCTTAAAATGGATACAAGAACTATATAAATGAATACAAGAATTACATGAAGAATAAGATAGTATAGGAATATGGGAATTATTTATGGTTCATTTTTACAGGGCTCTTCCCTCTAGAATGATATTAATATAATAATGTAACATCCTAACTAATGCTAACTAGATGATAACTATGGGTTTTATAATACAGAGTTATATATACAACGTAAGTCGGGTGGTTAAGTCTAGTTCACGTGGTCTGGGTACGCACTCTTGGTCGTGCATAAATAGTTTCATGTTCCGTGTCACTTGGTTTTCTTTGTTCCCAGAATGATCTTTTCACCACAAATATACCGAGGATAATAGCACATACAATAATGATACTAACGGCAGATGTTGAGAAAATGGTTACCGGTTGTAGTATTTGTATGAGGTTGTTTTGGTTATCATCCGAAATTTTAAACCGGCTCAATTGATCATTCCATTCAGGGGCATGTAGTTCGGATAGGATGGTTACTAGGGTGGTCCTTAAAATTCAAAGTTGGGAAGTTTCAGCTCCCACCCCCGGAAATCATTCGAATGGTTGAGAAAACTCTCTAGTTGCATTTTTTATTAAATCGGACAACGTTTACCCCTCCCTCATCGACCTTGAACTTTTACCCCCGGAGTTGTTGCCCGGTTGCAGTTGTTGCCGTTGTTGCCCGGTTAGCGATCCTGGGTCTGTAGGGTTCGCTTCCGAGAGTCCGGAAACTGGCAGCGGTGGCGAGCGACGACTTGCAGGAGGAACTGGAGTTGCTCCTCGTCGTGGGTCAGTGTCCGGTTGTACTCTTGGACGAGGGCAACTCCTCGCTCGGCATGGTCGTTGATTACGGCGAGCCCTCCCACACGTGCCGCCGCTGTCTTGAAATCTTCCCCCTTCGGCCAGGTCTCCGGGTCGACCTCGAGGAAGCCGTCCTCCAGTCGAAGTTTCTCGAAGAAACCTCGTGTGTTGGACGACGCCAGGTCTTCCAACTGAAGCCCGGCGAGTACTCGGTTTGGCAGCGTGGGCCGCTTCGCCGGGGACTCCTCACCGACCCGGTCGTGGAGAGAGGCGATGATCTTCCTCTTCTGATCGACGGCGATCCCGGATCGAACAGCGCCAGCGCCACCAGCTCCTCCGACAGGTACCAGAGGTGGTTCTGGAACTTGGTCAGCGCCGCCTTGGCCACCGCAGGGTTGATGTCAGAGTAGGCCAGCAGGTCCTTGAGGAGGCGAAGTAATTTCGGGGGGCAGTTGCGGCGATCGGAGCCTCTGTCCACGCCTTGGCGTAGACCCGACAGACGAAGATGCAGATGCTCCGGAGGCCACTCTCCTCCCTCGCCGTGAGTTTGAACTGCTGTCGGAACATCCAGACCTTCAAGGTGTAGATTGCCTTCGCCATCCAGCGGGCGTGGTGAATCGGCCCGGGAGCTCGGAAACGCACTCCTCGCGGGGGACGTGACCGACGAAGAGGAGGGTGAGCTCGAGCAGCTCACGGTAATCGTCGAGCAGGTCCTTGCGCTCGACTATCGCCTTCTCAAACCACTCCGTGTCGACAGTGGTGAGCAGAGGAGCGACATCGGGGTGCGCAGCGCCGGACTCGTACTGGCTTCTGTCCAGGAAATCCCAGCGCTCCTGAAAACGCTTGAAGAGGGTCACGTCAGGACCGGACGTGGGGCCCATCACAGCCGTGAACGCCGCACCGAGGAGGAACTCCAGCACATGATGGCGGCACGCGAAGTAGAGCAAGTCTTTCGCGAGGTGTTGCTCGATGAGGACGCACGCTCCGTTGTTCCGGCCGGTGTTCGAGGCAGTGGTATCGAATGACAAGCCACTCACTTGCTCAGTGAGCTCCCACTCCTCCAACGCGTTGAGGACGGCCTTGGCCATCTCAGAGCCCGTTCCACTCGGCAGCTTCGGGACGCCCAGGAGCTGCACCGCGCCGTTACCGGAGACCAAGATGGGAAGCCGATCGACTTGCTCCTTAAGTCCTCCATGAGCTTGCCGTCCCAGTGAACGACAAGATTGCCGGCCCTCAGCTCTTCCTTGAGCGCCACATTGAGCCTGGAGCGGTGCCTGCGCCGGTGTCGGCGGATGGAGCTGCGGTTGATATTGAGCTCTGCGACGTCGTGCCCAAGCGACCGGGCAACCTCTGTCAGGACGTAGACAGCTCCTCGGTCGGTCACCTTCGTGCGATCCAGCGACGACGCCACAGCCGCCGAAACGATGTTCGTCGTGCCCCGCCTGGAGCGCTTCGGAGCCCGAGGGCTCCCTTCTTCTCCATGGTCGTCACTCTCCGCTGCGCTTGCGGCACCACTGGAAGAGGACGAAGACCACTCGAGCTCCACTCGGGCCGTAGATGTCGTCGCTTCTTCCTCGGCTCTCTGCCTCCGTCGGTCTTCTTCCCCTTGGCGTTGAGATGCGCAGGCATCGACAGCGGCTAGCGTCGAGTCGACGGACCCCAGCTTGCCGCGCCGACGGGGTTCGCGCTGAGCGAGGAGGAACGCCTTGTCCTCCTCGTTCTTGAGCAGCTCCATGGCGTTAGCGGCAGCGACGTCGAACAGGTTCATCATCCGCTCGCTGAACTCGTCCTCCCGCTTCGCTTGAGCGCCAGCTCGCCCCTTGTTCCTCTTCACATCATTGAACTCCATGTGGAGCTTCTCAATCTTGGTGACGATGTGGTCCTTCCGGCGGAGGGGGATTCGCGCCTTGGACCACACCTCGGTGACGAGCTCGACGACCTGGTTGGCGGCCTCTCGAAGTGACTTCTTCTGGACGTCGATCCTGTAGACCGTCAGGGCCAAGACCTCTTTTTGCGAAGGAAGTTGCGACCCGGCGATCGATTCCTGCGGGGCAATCAGGTAGCGCAGCTTCGCTGCCATGATCCAGGTTATCTACTTAAAGGTTGAAGGAGTTATTCACTATTCAGTTTAAATTATAATCATTAGAATTTACAGTTTTACACACATTAGTTATCCAACCACTGACGGGTAGCTTGACTTATGGTTAAAGGAGTTATTCAGTTTAAATTATAATCAGTAGAATTTACAGTTTTACACACATTAGTTATCCAACCACTGAAAATCTGGAAAGAATGAAAAAAACAAACATTACAAATTATGTAACATTTACTTGAAAGTCAAAAGATTAGCTTAATGGTAATGCTCAATGAGGGAGGGGTAAACGTTGTCCGATTAAAAAAATAAATCACCTAGAGAGTTTTCTCGACCATTCGAACGATTTCCGTGGGTGGGAGCTGAAAAATGTTCAACTTGAAATTTCACCCCCTAAGCAAGGACCACCCTAATGGTTACGGGTTTTATGGAGAGATTTAAGATCTCTATGACGGGTTTAAATTTAATTTGCGACGGCAATGGGTATGAGTTATTAAGGGTAACCTTATACGGGTTGTATATTTGGAAGGCTTTTGAACGCAAGGAGCAACCAATTGGTAGCCGAATAACCATAGGGATTGTAATGAGGGAATAATTCGATGGACACTCGAGAGTAGCGGCAGTCCTGTTCGCGAAGGAAACCCAGATGTCTGGTCCAATTCGTAGTTGGATGGTTTTAGGGGAATTAAATTTTTTAAATGAACATACGGGGGCATGCCGGTCACGAATTAAATCGATAAAGCAAGACCTAGTAGTTGGAAGAATAACTGGTTTGAGTGGAGGGCAGACGAGTTGTTTATTTGGTTGCGGGAATCGGCAATGCCGGACGTCGCTATCTGACATCATAGAATAAGCTGATAGATCTTTGGTGAGGAAAAGGTAAGGTGGTACGGTGGGTAAATACAATCGATAGACATTAGAGTTATTTTGGTAGGGTGTTGGGAAAGGGTGAAATTTATATACGTCATAAGTGACGACATCGAAAAATGGTATAATTATGAGGTATGTGTAGGGGCGTGGTCCATGTACAGTCCAGGTGTATTCTAGAAATTGAGGGTAATTAGTGTGGTTGAGTGGGAATATGGGTGATAATTTTAATTGTGACTGGGCGGTGTGAATCAAGGACTGAAGTATTTCCCATGGTATTAGGGTGGAAAGAGTGATTTTTCCATGGGCTAGCTGGGTTGCACGCAAAACCTTGGAATGAATCGTAGTTATTCGTTGTAAGTATTTATCGATTAGGGTTACTTGTAGGTTCATTATCTCTATTAATTCTATATATCTTTTGTGTTCTTTGTATTGAGCTAACATGGATTCAAGGTATGTGAATCTGTCCGAAAGGGAGTGGAGGAAGCGATTGTTTTCGTGTAATGACCTAATAGTTTGTTCTAACATGTGTCCATTATATTGTCGATTTCGCGCGAAGAGATTCAATTTAAGTTCAATTCTTTTAATATCTTCTTCGGTTGCTAATCCGAATAAACCTTTGAACAGTTTCCCTCCTATATCTATCAGTCCCCTTTTACTTCTTTGGTTAAAGTTTTCTGAATTTTTAGTTTCAGTTTGTATCCATGGTAAGGCTAATATTTCTGATAGGGCGCGTGCTGTACTGTAGTTTGAATATTTTCGAGGGTATTTTCTAACAGAACGCGACTAATCTGATCTTTTCCTTGGAAAGAATTCTGGACTTTACTTTCAAACGTTTTTAATTGGGTTTGTATCTGAAGGAGATTGATTTTAATTCTAGCAGGGGGTTGCAAATTTATATAAAGGTCTGCGTGCCCTTTCAAAAATTTACCTTCTGCAAGTTTTTCTATAACAACTCCGGTAGAAATTTTAATGCTAGGTCTACAAGAGTAAATAATTTGGAAAATTATAAGGGGGACAATTTTATTCATTTCTACGCCTTAAGTTATACGGAGCTGGGGGTAGTTGTGTGGATACTTGTGTGGATACTTGTGTTTGTGGGCGAAGGGTCGGCCTCGTTTTGGTGGCAATGGGGGTCGACCGTTGAGCTCGGATTCTGAGCGGGTTCGTTTCTTATGTGAAGGTTCTAGTTCACGTGGGTGATGCATTTGCGGGCGGTATGTAGGGTCCGTGCGTCGATCATCAATCGGCGAGGGTGGTGACAGAGGAGATGGTGGAGTTGGAGGAGATGGTGGAGTTCCACTGAGTGATCCTCTCGAAGGGGTTTCTCCAGGGTCTGGGTCCGATGGGACGCTTGGCTCTGGGGCCTCCTCTTGTTCAGAGATTGCCTCGAGTAATGGTGGTATTACGAGGTACCAATCTTCGTCATGGTAGCGGTTCCCGCGGTGACTACTTCAGTTTTTTGATCCCTGCCGATTTGTTAATATCTTGACCTTTTGAAGGATAGGCGGCTCGAACGCCTGGCAGCTGTTTTTTGGGAAGGTGTTGTTCGGAAGCTATCTTCAAATTGTCAGCGTGAATGATCTTTAGTTTGGAATGATCCCGGAGGTCGAGGATTTCATAACGATTTTTTCCGAGGTTTTCCATAATCCTATATGGGCCATCCCATTTTGGGTATAATTTGCGATGAGCACCTGGTGGTTTCACGCTCTTCAGATAACATCGCATACCGACGATTATAGTCCGTTGACGCGGATGACGCCTATGTTGCTCTTGCTCCATCTGTTGGTTTCGTTGGTCGAGGGCATAGCGGATTATGTCAAAAATCTTGAAAGATCGTTCAGCTAGTTGCTGATTTGCTTCTGCCATTTCGGAAGATGTTAGAACTGCCGGGTCGGTTTGGTCGGGCAAATCAAAAGGTAGACGCTTGTCGTAGTGATAGAGAACGAAATGAGGGGTGTCCCCGATGGACACATTGTAGCCATTGTTGATGGCTGTTTGTACCATGGGAAGGGAATCATCCCATGTACGGGAGGATGCATCGACAACGTGGCGCAGGGCTTCCAAGACCTTTCGATTGTGCCTTTCCACTAAGCCGTTTGCCTGCGGATGGTATGCCACAATGTGTGTATTTTTAATTTTACACATGTTACAGAGTGACTCGAACCGTTTGGAAGTGAAACTAAGGGCGTTATCCGAGATTAGGATGGAAGGAGTGGTATGATTTTGGATGACGCGTTCCACTAGGGCTCTTGCCACAGTTTCCGAGGTCTGGTTTTGGGAAATGGTCCCAGTATATCCATTCCAGTTCTTTGCCAGGGCCTTTGGCATACTGGATATTTATGCATCGGAGCTGTGGATGGTACGTTGCCCTTATGCTTTAAACACGACGGACATTCGGCGATGTATTCTTGTACCTTTTTGTTCATCTCGGGAAAGTGGTATCGCTCCAAAAGACTCTTGATGGTGCGATCCGGCCCCATGTGTCCATACAAAGGTGAGTCGTGACAAAGTCCAATGGCTATATCGACGAGATCCTTTGGTATCTCCACGAGGTCATTTCCATCTTCGTTCCTGAAATGTACGAGCCCATCTTTGAGGTTGTACTGTTCTTTTACCTTCGATGGTTCCTTTTGTTCCAGGCGCGCCCGAAGGTTCTGGGTGTGTTGGTCCTGTTGTTGGGAGTATTCAGACACTCGTAGTCGAACACAGGAAGAATTCCTATTTTATTCACTGGGCGTCGGGCTTGAGTCTCGACAATCCGTCTGGAATAACTTGCAGTTTTCCCGGTTTGTATACGATTTTCGCTGCAAAGTCCTGAATCAACAGAGCCCATCTACTCAATCGTCCTTCAAGTAGCTTGTCCTTGAAGAGGTACGTGAGTGGCTTATGATCAGTCTTGATGGTTACATCGTAGCCATAGACGATATTTCGGAATTTTTTCAAAGCCCAATATACCGCTAGGCCTCTCGATCCGTATGGAATAATTCCGTTGAGGTGCAGAGAGAAATTGACTGGCATAAGCAATGGGTAATCCACACCGTCTACGTCCTGCAACAGGACGGCTCCTAGTCCATCGGAGAGAAGCATCTGTGGCTATGATGAAGGGTCTGTGTGTAATCAGGATATTGTAAAATGGGATGACAGGTTAGTTTATTATTAAAGTTTCAAAGGCATGTTGGTGATCGGATTCCTAGTTAAATTTCGAATTTTTCTGGAACAAATTAGTAATGGGTTTTAGCAATATTCGAAAATTGGGGGATAAAGTTCCGATAGAATTCGACAAAACCAATAACACGGGCGTCGTCGATGGTCTTGGGTACAGGGTACCTTTCCAGGGCTTCGAGTTTGGCTGGATCAGGTTTTAATTCCTGTGGACGAGAGTAGGAATCCTAGGTATACCAGGGATTCTTGTAAAAATTGCACTTTGCAAGCTTCAGTTTAAGGTGTGCTTTTCTCAAGTGTGATAGCACATTCTGAAGGCGTTGAAAGTGTGTTTTTATGTCCGAACTGTAGACGATAATATCGTCAAGATAAACGAGAGCTTCGACACCTAATAGGTCGGAAATGACTATATTCATCAACCTAGAGAAATTAGCAGGCCCATTTCGGACTCCGAAAGGTAAAACCTGGAATTCGTAATGGCCTCGGTTAGTGGAGAAAGCAGTCAATGCCCGAGATTCGGGACTGATCTCCATTTGCCAATAACCCGATGCTAAATCGAGGGATGAAAAGAAGTTCGCTTTCCCTGCGTTCGGAATTGTTTCCTGCATGTTTGGAATCGGGAAACTGTCTGGGATGGTAATGTTGTTCAGGCGTCTAAAATCTATACAAGGGCAAGTTGTTCCGTCCTTTTTGGAAATGAGAATCATAGGAGCAGACCAGGGACTAGCTGAAGGCTGAATGACATCCTGCTCCAACATGTCCTTGATGTGTTCCTCAATAGTGACTAATTGGGAATGTGGAACCCGATAGGGAGGAATGAAAATGGGTTTGGAATTGGGTTCCAACTTGATTTCAAAAGGGACCAAATAAGTTCGGCCCAGAGGATCTCCTTTTAGGGCAATCACATCTCTATTTCTTATCAGGAAATCGAGAAGTGATTCCATTAGTTTGGGATCCTGTAAAGCTGGTGACTCCTGAAGGGAGTGCTCCAGACATTTCTTATATTCTTCTTTTAATACTGAAGGATTTAACTCTAAGAAACTGGAAACACGATTTATCATATTGATGGGGAAATCTGAATCTACTTCTACTGTGGAAACAGTTCCTATTTTCTGATTTGAAGTTAATTCTATAGGACTTTTTCCTTTGTTTAAACAAACAACAGGGATAGCTGAATTCTGACTCTGACTAAGGACTTGGGCAATAAGAACATCTCTTTTGAAATTACTTTTCTCTGTAATCAGAGTACGCACTGACTCTAATAATTTTCCTTGACTGTTAACTACTTTTGCTAGGAAACAAATCTTCTCATAAGGTGCTACTGTTATATGCTCGGTAGGGCATATGAAAAATTGTGAATCTGATTCTGGTTCGGCGACTAAAATTTGCCTTATTGGCTGAACTGAAGCTGGCTGACTGGGAACTGGCTGACTGGAAACTGGCTGACTGGAAACTGGCTGACCTGAACCTGGCTGACTGGAAACTGGCTGACTGGAAACTGACTGTCTGGAAACTGACTGTGTTGATCCAACTGGATTCAACAACTGGAACTGATTACCCTGGGGTCTGATTTCTGGAGCGGTTGTCCCTCTGGATGCAACCGGCTGACTTGATCTGCTATCAAGTGGAGGGGGTTTCCTATTTCTTTCGGAAATCTGAACTGAACTAAGTCTATTAGCATTAAGTTCTACAGAAGCTCTACAGAAGCTAAGGCTAACAAAGACCCTAAGATCCACTCTAAGGTTAGCCCGAGAGAAAGGAAAGAGTAGCGGGTTAAGAGAAGAGAAGAGAATAAGGAGTTAAGTAAGAGCAACACCTATCACTCATGGGTTAAAATTCATTCAGAAAAAGAGGAAAAGTGTCTCACCATCATCATCCGCCGGCCACTGCCGACAAGTCAGAAAAATAGTCGGAGAGAATAGGAGAGGGGTGAAAGATGAAAAGAAGTAAAATAAGAACGCTTACAAACCATGCAAACACAGTCTTAACTCACTGTCATACCATGCAAACTACAAACATGCAAGAAAAGAGTTAGACATGCAAAGTAAGGAGAGGATAAGAAAAAAAAAAAAAAAGTAGGTAAAGTTAAACAAAAAGTGGGTTAGTTTACGCTATGAGCTACATCTACATTCGTGTTAGTCTAATTTTTTTATTTTTATTTTTTTAATAATTTTATTGCTGGCATCACACGCTGGCATGTCACAAGCTGGCATTCATCGTCTACAGACTCATCCTCGAGCACCACCACCAGAGCTTCTGTTGCTAACTTTGTTTTTTTTAAATTAAACAACGTTAATACCTTTAAAATGTCTGTCAAGACGGTTCTTAAACATATTAACGCTGGTAGAATGAACGACTGACGCGGGAAGATTATTCCATTTATCAATTACTTTAAACGTAAAGAAGTTTTTAGCGATATTAGTAATAAAACGCCTGCCACGCAACTTAAATCCGTTATTGCGAGTATTACTATTATCAAAAGTGAACAATTTGTCAAAATTTACGTTATCGATGTTATTAACAATTTTGAAAACTTCAATAAGCTCCCCCCTTAATCTCCTAGTTTCGAGTGAATACAGGTCTAACTCATTAATCCTATCTTCATAAGGCTTATTGCGCAATGACGGAATAAGTTTCGTGGCACGACGCTGAACCCTTTCTAACCTATCAATATCCTCACGCAAGTACGGGCACCAAAACTGAACTGCATATTCTAAATGAGGCCTGACTAGGGACTTGTAAAGGGGCAATATAATATCCTTCGATTTAAATTCGAAATTACGCGCTATGAAGCCTAACATCCTATTAGCTTTTGCGCAAGACTCCAGGCACTGGTTCCTAACCTTTAAATCCTTAGATACGCGTACGCCTAAATCTACTTCCTCGTCAACGCTCGCTAACTCCCTATCATCCATCGTATACGCGTAATTATTGTTGCGAGAACCTATATGCAAAACTTTACATTTGTCTACGTTAAATTGCATCTGCCACTTATCTGTCCACTCCATAATCCTATTTACATCGTCTTGAATCCTATTTCTATCGTCCTCGTTAACAACCTTACCGCCTATTTTAGTATCGTCCGCGAATTTTGACACGTTACTAGTCAATCCTACATCTATGTCGTTAATGTAAATTACGAATAGCAATGGGCCTAACACTGAACCCTGTGGGACACCGCTACCTACATCTAACCACCCTGATTCACTACCATTAACTACGACCCTCTGTCTCCGGTTAAAAAAATCCATACCTAGTAGGATGTCTGTCTGAAAGGTGGCGACTGTGTCCACTATACAACATTTCGCGGGGTATGCCGCGTTTCCAACTTCTAAATATAACTCAATTTCTCCGTATGTAGGTATGGGTGTGCCCGTAACTCCTCTGAGTTGGCAGGATGGTGCCTTAAGTTCATATTTGTAATTTGTATTCTCTAATAATTCATCTACACATTGTTTCTTAATTAACGTCGCGTGTGCTCCTGTATCTAGGAGAGCAGTTAAATCTTGGTTATCGGTGCTACAATTTATTATTAAATCTAGGAGGTCCGCACCTATTATCCTGATGGGGAGTTTGTGTGCGTATCTGGGTCATTACTGTAATTTAGGAGGGGAGGTTGAACTGCTGCCTCCAATGTAGGGTCTAAAAAAGGGCTCGAATGGTCTTCTATGGGAGGACCTGGGTCATATTCTACGGGAATATCATACGCTGGAGGGTGTTCTTGAAAACTGTTCTCTGGGGAAAATGATTCCTCCACGGGTACTTCTACGTACCGAACTAGTTGACCTTGCTGGTTGTACTGAGGTTTGTACATGGGGTAAGAGTGTGGTTGACCCTGTGGTCGTGATCTATTGGGTTGGTAGTTCGACTGAGGCTGGGAATGGACTGGTTTCTGGGGATTGGATGACTTTTGGATACGTTTTGGGAACGTGGTTGGTTTGGTTTCTGAAAGTGGGTCTATACCCTGCAGGGGCTTTATCAGCACACTTTTGGCGATCGCCACGGCGATGACCATGTTCGTGACAGTGGGAGCAATACGAGGGGTAATTACATTGACTTATCATGTGCCCAAAGCTATCGCAGTTAAAACACTGTGGAGGAGGGCGTGTATTCTGGGTTTGGGGGGCTTGTTTCTGGGGTGGTGGTCCCTGCATTGGCCTCGATTTATAGGGTTGTTGTTGTTGCTGTTGTGTTGTGGCTGCTGCTGTTGAATGTAATGTACGGGGGTTTCTCTACCTTTCGGTAGTTCTGGTTTGCTAAATCGGGGTAATGTTCCTGTGTTTTGTTTATGGCTACACTTACAGGTTTGTCAACATTTAAAAACTCCTGAAACTTTTTTTTAGGTGCTCCGGGTAGGTTTTGGTAAATGGTTGTGGCTACTATTAGATTTCTTTGTTTCGAAGTGAAAGTTATGCCACATGCATTTTCTGCGGCCCGGAGGGCTTCTCCTACAAGTTTATGTGTACGTGTAATAAAATTGTTTAAATCTTCGTGTTCCTCTTTCTTCCATTTAGCTTGGAAGACTGCTTCTAACGTGGCTAAGGGTTGTGCAAGGTTATTTCTTTAAAAAATTCTAATAAGTTTTGTTTAAAATCGTCCCATGTTGTAGCTTCGCTAATTGATGGGACGTAGGTGACTGTGTCATGAGCATTTCCCTCTTTAGGGTCGATAAATCTTTTTGCTTCTCTAATTTTTATATCATCATCGTGATAATTTTCGCGTAAGAAATGTTGCTCTAAAGATTCAACCAAGGTCTTACGCGTGGTTCAACAAAACGATTATCTATGGTCCCCTTAAAAATTAAAACAGTATGAGGAAGGTTTACTAGTCTGCCTAAGTTAATGTATGCTGGGCGGGGGTTTGAGACTGAGACATATTGGCTTGTGTGTTTGGGAGTATGTTTGAAGGGCGCGGGGTAGGTGGAAAAATGGGTGTAGGTAAATTTTCGATGTCAGAAAGCGCACCGTCTGAATCGCTCATATGTGAAGGTACTTATTAATGTGTTCTAATTAGGTCTGCTTGACCGATCTTAATTTATGGAATGATCACTTAAGGGGTTTTCCTAACTACACTATCTAAAAATAAATGCACAACAATTTGCCTAACTAGGGGAAAATTTGAAAAGATTGCAAACAAAAATAAAAATGTAAACAAAATTTCACTCGAATGTACGTGAAGGTATGGTAATACTATGTTTGGTACATTAAATAAAATTATACTATACTAACTAGAATAGTAAAAATAACTGTGAAATAACTGTGACAATAACTGTGACAATAACTGTGACTAATTCTGTGACAATAATTCTGTGACAATACTGTTTTCAATAAAAAAATGTATCACTGGTGTCTGAAGTGTTCACTGTGTTTTTGTTAATTCTGGCTCAATATTAAATATTAACTGTTAATAATACTGACTTTTCAAATGTTTAGAGATTATTTAAAAAAGAGTTTTGTACTTAACAAGATTCCTACGGCGAAATCCTTAGAGACGTGTCCTGAAGACGTGTCTTGCTGGCCACTTGTTCTTGGATGAAAACTAGGCGTGGAGAACTTGGAGTCGTGACGCACCGGTTCAAGGGTGGATGTGACGAACTAGAAGTCGTGACACGCCGGTCAACTGGGTGTTGGTTCTGGTTCCAGGGTCTGGAAGACTGGAAGAATCCTGGAGTCGTGAAGATCCTGGTTAAAGGGTCGCCAGTTGTTAACCCCTCCGTCTATGGCCCGGGTGGTTCGAAGTCGACGGGGGTTCTAGTTAGGTGGCAGCAACGGATGTGTGACTTGCAGTAGTTTTCTTCTATATTACTCTCCGAGTTCTTCTATAGTGGCTCGGAGGACTCTGATAGACTTACTAAAAATGCTGAAGGTTCCGGATTCTTCTTATAGCGTATCCGGAAAGTTTAATGACTAAGTTCTTCTGAAGAGAGCAAGGCTCGAAGGATAAGATAAAAACTATCTTCAACTGTAATTTACTGCTAAAATGTACAGGTAGTGCTCAGCCTCTGAATTAGCTTCTGAATGCAATGGAATATTTTTAGTGGGTTTATATACCCAAAAACTGCTAACATCATTATTATTAAATGCTAAAACTGTATTATTTTTGCACAATATTCGAAAATAAAGTAAATTTTTAGCTGTGGTAAGGCTTGAACGAGTAAACAAAATATTTGAAGACGAAACCATATTTTTATCTTAAACCGCGACTTTTCAGATCTGATGTTATCATGATCTGCCAAGTTAACTAAAAGTGGAAATCGGACTATGCATCTTTACACTAAAATATGCATATGAGTAAATTTTAAGGTTTAAGATGTACAATTTTAATGCTTAGGCAAGACATGATCTCATCTTTTATAACGAAAGAGAATGTATACAAAATATGAACATTGCAAAGCTTAAGCAGATTCCTTATTAAGCGAAATCTAAAAAAATGATTATGAGATTTTAAAAAACAACAGGTCACCAATTATTTGCAAAGTAGAAAGCAAATCAAAAATTTTATCCAAACTCGCGTTGGGCGATTTGGTCCTTATGTAAAAATGAATACACACACGTACATACATATGAGTATAGGCATTATATAAAGTTAAATATATAAGAATATACAGGATTATATAAATACATGAACCATATAACATGAATTTTTAAAATGGATACTTTTTCTTAAATGGATACAAGAACTATATAAATGAATACAAGAATTACATGAAGAATAAGATAATATAGGAATATGGGAATTATTTATGGTTCATTTTTACAGGGCTCTTCCCTCTAGAATGATATTAATATAATAATGTAACATCCTAACTAATGCTAACTAGATGATAACTATGGTTTTATAATACAGATTTATATATACAACATAAGTCGGGTGGTTAAGTCTAGTTCACGTGGTCTGGGTACGCACTCTTGGTCGTGCATAAATAGTTTCATGTTCCGTGTCACTTGGTTTTCTTTGTTCCCAGAATGATCTTTTCACCACAAATATACCGAGGATAATAGCACATACAATAATGATACTAACGGCAGATGTTGAGAAAATGGTTACCGGTTGTAGTATTTGTAAGAGGTTGTTTTGGTTATCATCCGAAATTTTAAACCGGCTCAATTGATCATTCCATTCAGGGGCATGTAGTTCGGGTAGGATGGTTACAGGTTTTATGGAGAGATTTAAGATCTCTATGACGGGTTTAAATTTAATTTGCGACGGGAATGGGTATGAGTTATTAAGGGTAACCTTATACGGGTTGTATATTTGGAGGGCTTTTGAACGCAAGGAGCAACCAATTGGTAGCCGAATAACCATAGTTGTAATGAGGGAATAATTCGATGGACACTCGAGAGTAGCGGCAGTCCTGTTCGCGAAGGAAACCCAGATGTCTGGTCCAATTCGTAGTTGGATGGTTTTAGGGGAATTAAATTTTTTAAATGAACATACGGGGGCATGCCGGTCACGAATTAAATCGATAAAGCAAGACCTAGTAGTTGGAAGAATAACTGGTTTGAGTGGAGGGCAGACGAGTTGTTTATTTGGTTGCGGGAATCGGCAATGCCGGACGTCGCTATCTGACATCATAGAATAAGCTGATAGATCTTTGGTGAGGAAAAGGTAAGGTGGTACGGTGGGTAAATACAATCGATAGACATTAGAGTTATTTTGGTAGGGTGTTGGGAAAGGGTGAAATTTATATACGTCATAAGTGAGACATCGAAAAATGGTATAATTATGAGGTATGTGTAGGGGCGTGGTCCATGTACAGTCCAGGTGTATTCTAGAAATTGAGGGTAATTAGTGTGGTTGAGTGGGAATATGGGTGATAATTTTAATTGTGACTGGGCGGTGTGAATCAAGGACTGAAGTATTTCCCATGGTATTAGGGTGGAAAGAGTGATTTTTCCATGGGCTAGCTGGGTTGCACGCAAAACCTTGGAATGAATCGTAGTTATTCGTTGTAAGTATTTATCGATTAGGGTTACTTGTAGGTTCATTATCTCTATTAATTCTAGATATCTTTTGTGTTCTTTGTATTGAGCTAACATGGATTCAAGGTATGTGAATCTGTCCGAAAGGGAGTGGAGGAAGCGATTGTTTTCGTGTAATGACCTAATAGTTTGTTCTAACATGTGTCCATTATATTGTCGATTTCGCGCGAAGAGATTCAATTTAAGTTCAATTCTTTTAATATCTTCTTCGGTTGCTAATCCGAATAAACCTTTGAACAGTTTCCCTCCTATATCTATCAGTCCCCTTTTACTTCTTTGGTTAAAGTTTTCTGAATTTTTAGTTTCAGTTTGTATCCATGGTAAGGCTAATATTTCTGATAGGGCGCGTGCTGTAGTTTGAATATTTTCGAGGGTATTTTCTAACAGAACGCGACTAATCTGATCTTTTCCTTGGAAAGAATTCTGGACTTTACTTTCAAACGTTTTTAATTGGGTTTGTATCTGAAGGAGATTGATTTTAATTCTAGCAGGGGGTTGCAAATTTATATAAAGGTCTGCGTGCCCTTTCAAAAATTTACCTTCTGCAAGTTTTTCTATAACAACTCCGGTAGAAATTTTAATGCTAGGTCTACAAGAGTAAATAATTTGGAAAATTATAAGGGGGACAATTTTATTCATTTCTACGCCTTAAGTTATACGGAGCTGGGGGTAGTTGTGTGGATACTTGTGTGGATACTTGTGTTTGTGGGCGAAGGGGTCGGCCTCGTTTTGGTGGCAATGGGGGTCGACCGTTGAGCTCGGATTCTGAGCGGGTTCGTTTCTTATGTGAAGGTTCTAGTTCACGTGGGTGATGCATTTGCGGGCGGTATGTAGGGTCCGTGCGTCGATCATCAATCGGCGAGGGTGGTGACAGAGGAGATGGTGGAGTTGGAGGAGATGGTGGAGTTCCACTGAGTGATCCTCTCGAAGGGGTTTCTCCAGGGTCTGGGTCCGATGGGACGCTTGGCTCTGGGGCCTCCTCTTGTTCAGAGATTGCCTCGAGTAATGGTGGTATTACGAGGTACCAATCTTCGTCATGGGTAGCGGTTCCCGCGGTGACCACTTCAGTTTTTTGATCCCTGCCCGATTTGTTAATATCTTGACCTTTTGAAGGATAGGCGGCTCGAACGCCTGGCAGCTGTTTTTTGGGAAGGTGTTGTTCGGAAGCTATCTTCAAATTGTCAGCGTGAATGATCTTTAGTTTGGAATGATCCCGGAGGTCGAGGATTTCATAACGATTTTTTCCGAGGTTTTTCATAATCCTATATGGGCCATCCCATTTTGGGTATAATTTGCGATGAGCACCTGGCGGTTTCACGCTCTTCAGATAACATCGCATACCGACGATTATAGTCCGTTGACGGGATGACGCCTATGTTGCTCTTGCTCCATCTGTTGGTTTCGTTGGTCGAGGGCATAGCGGATTATGTCAAAAATCTTGAAAGATCGTTCAGCTAGTTGCTGATTTGCTTCTGCCATTTCGGAAGATGTTAGAACTGCCGGGTCGGTTTGGTCGGGCAAATCAAAAGGTAGACGCTTGTCGTAGTGATAGAGAACGAAATGAGGGGTGTCCCCGATGGACACATTATAGCCATTGTTGATGGCTGTTTGTACCATGGGAAGGGAATCATCCCATGTACGGGAGGATGCATCGACAACGTGGCGCAGGGCTTCCAAGATCTTTCGATTGTGCCTTTCCACTAAGCCGTTTGCCTGCGGATGGTATGCCACAATGTGTGTATTTTTAATTTTACACATGTTACAGAGTGACTCGAACAGTTTGGAAGTGAAACTAAGGGCGTTATCCGAGATTAGGATGGAAGGAGTGGTATGATTTTGGATGACGCGTTCCACTAGGCTCTTGCCACAGTTTCCGAGGTCTGGTTTTTGGAAATGGTCCCAGTATATCCATTCCAGTTCTTTGCCAGGGCCTTTGGCATACTGGATATTTATGCATCGGAGCTGTGGATGGTACGTTGCCCTTATGCTTTAAACACGACGGACATTCGGCGATGTATTCTTGTACCTTTTTGTTCATCTCGGGAAAGTGGTATCGCTCCAAAAGACTCTTGATGGTGCGATCCGGCCCCATGTGTCCATACAAAGGTGAGTCGTGACAAAGTCCAATGGCTATATCGACGAGATCCTTTGGTATCTCCACGAGGTCATTTCCATCTTCGTTCCTGAAATGTACGAGCCCATCTTTGAGGTTGTACTGTTCTTTTACCTTCGATGGTTCCTTTTGTTCCAGGCGCGCCCGAAGGTTCTGGGTGTGTTGGTCCTGTTGTTGGGAGTATTTCAGACACTCGTAGTCGAACACAGGAAGAATTCCTATTTTATTCACTTGGGCGTCGGGCTTGAGTCTCGACAATCCGTTTGGAATAACTTGCAGTTTTCCCGGTTTGTATACGATTTTCGCTGCAAAGTCCTAAATCAACAGAGCCCATCTACTCAATCGTCCTTCAAGTAGCTTGTCCTTGAAGAGGTACGTGAGTGGCTTATGATCAGTCTTGAAACTGACTGTGTTGATCCAACTGGATTCAACAACTGGAACTGATTACCCTGGGGTCTGATTTCTGGAGCGGTTGTCCCTCTGGAGCGGTTGTCCCTCTGGATGCAACCGGCTGACTTGATCTGCTATCAAGTGGAGGGGGTTTCCTATTTCTTTCGGAAATCTGAACTGAACTTAGTCTATTAGCATTAAGTTGTCTGTCATTCTCGCGGAGATGGTGTGTCCTATTTCGACTCATTGATTGCTAAGTCTTTTATTAATTTTGAAAAACATAGTAATATTTCCGAAAGTGAGGTGACTTTAGCCAAAGGTTGTGTGTATAGTGCTTTTAATACGAAGTTTGAATCGAATTATCCTTTGAGGTTTGAAAAAGCCCTAAAAACACTGAAAAATAATGATTCATTACATATTACTAAAGCGGACAAATCCAATTCGATCGTCATCATGGACAAAAACAACTATGTTGAAAAGATGAATACGTTATTAAGTGTCGTGACACGTACAAACCTCTAAATAGAGACCCATTGGAGGATGTTAATAAAATGTTTAACAGAAAATTAAGAGAAATATTAAAAAATAACTATAATGGGCTTTCACAGCAGTTTCTTAGTATCAATTCGTCACTACCATATCTGTACGGCTTAGTAAAAACACAAAGTTAATAATCCCATGAGGCCTATTGTTAGCTCAGTGGGCTCCGTAACCTATAAGCTATCAAAATGGTTAGTTAGTTTATTAACACCGTTAGTTGGCTCTATTTCTGAGTCACATATTGTAAATAGCATCGATCTTATTGACAAACTGAAGTTCCCTAATGACCCTAATTTCAAATTGGTAAGCTTCGATGTATGCTCGCTATTCACAAAAGTCCCTGTTGATGACCTACTTGATTTTTTAAAAGATAAGATTTCTGAATATTCTTTCCCTGTTCAACAAACACTCTTATTGAGTTAATTAAGCTGTGTGTCAAAGATTGTAAATTTCAGTTTGAAAATAAGTTTTATGTTATGTCGTTTGGATTGGCTATGGGAAATCCCCTTTCACCTGTACTAGCTAATTTATATATGGAATTTTTTGAAAGTAGAATTTTGCCTACGATTGTTAATTTTAACCTAGTTTGGTACAGGTATATAGATGATATTTTATGCCTTTGGCCTAATAATTTGGATGTGGACTTATTTCTTGGTAGGCTCAACAATTTAGTCCCATCTATTAAGTTTACAGTTGAAAAAGAAAATGATGGAAGCCTATCTTTTCTTGATCTAAAAATTTGGAGATGCTCTAATCAGTTCAAATATGAAGTCTACCGTAAGCCTACTAATAATAACTCTTACGCGCATTTTTATTCTGACCATCATCCTTCGATTAAATCCTCTATTTTCTCTGCTATGTTTTTTCGAGCATTGAGAGTTGTCAGTTCTGAATTTTTAGATTCCGAGTTATGCAATATCATGAATATTGGTACTAAATTATGTTATCCTATTTCATTTTTAGATAACTGTCTTAAGAAAGCCAAGAATAGGTATTATAATAATGTAATTGTAAAGGAATTTCAGCGTAAAAATATCCTTAGCCTACCTTACCATGTTAATTTTCAATACCTTCCAACTGTACTTAAAGCAATTGGCATTAATGTAATCTTTAAGTATAATAATACTGTTAAATCACGCCTAATAAAGAATAGCCCTGATAATGTTGGTTGTGTGTATTCGATCGGATGTACACAATGTAACTCAGTATATATAGGCCAAACCGGTAAAACGTTAGATATTAGGGTAAAACAGCATAAATATGCTTGTAGAACAGCTAATACTTCCAATGCTTTATTTAACCATATGTATAGATGTAACCATAGCATCAAGTGGGATAGTTCTAAAGCGCTTGTTAAAAACAGATATAATAGAACGAAATATTCTAGAATGGGCATTTATTCATTTTAAACAACTTCAATAATAGTGCGGGGACGTATAAAATTGACGATATCATGTTAAAATTTCTTTTGCCTCTCATTAACCCTTGTTAAGTATGTGCTAATTGTTTTGTTTTTCCTGTACATTGTATATATTTATGGGCACCTCGCCTTTTATCTTCATTCCCTGACGAGGTGTAGCTTTGAATACACGAAAGGCCTTGGAATCGTTTTTCTTTTTCCTTGTGGGTTTGCAGCATTTATTCATTTCACGTGTTTTATTTTGAAATTCATCCCATATATATATATATATATATATATATATATATGATGAATAAAACCACGAAGGAAAGGAAACACAAAATGGTGCTCAAGCGCTTGAGCACCATTTTGTGTTTCCTTTCCTTCGTGGTTTTATTCATCATAAATATTTTTCACGTGTTACTTTCGTGAAATAATTTTCATATATATATATATATATTATATTATATATATATTAACAGTGGTGTAGTGCTGTGGGAACGCGTGGGAACGGCGTTCCCTTACTTTTTTTGGTAGACGGAACGGCGTTCCCTCACTATTTCAAATAAATCCGAACTTACAAATCTCTAACGTCATGAAATTTTAATTCCCACCCCTAGAAGAAATATGAGAAAGAATCATTAACTGCTTCATTTCTTTTAGCTTCGACTGAGGCAATGCTAGCCTATAAAGGTCTGGTGAAACAGTCACCACGGCGTACCAGTTGTTAACTTTTTTTTAGTTAATCATTCCAGTTGTTAGCTATTTTTATTGATCGTACTGGATGTCGTATATCTAATGACACTGGAAATACTGCATCTTCAACCTTGGAATATATCCTAATATCCAGTGCATATGACCTCAAAATATCCCTGAAATTGGTCAGATTTCAAAAGATTTCCCGGGGGCTTACAGTGCCCCGGACCCCCAGCTGTATGGGCTCGCCGCGCTCGCCATTGTCCCCCCCGCATCTGAGTAACACTTTCAAAATGCGTTCCCTCACTTCTTTATTTAGCACTACACCACTGTGTATATATATATATATATATATATATGTGTGTGTGTGTGTGTTAACCTCTCGTCTGTGGTCTTCGGTGGTTCGAGGTTGACGGGGGTTCTGGTTAGATGGCAGCAGCGGATTTTTCACTCGGGGGTAGCTGGTACCGTGTAGGAAATCGCAGTAGTGTCTTTTGGACTACACTCCGATTTCTTCTTCCTGCGGATCGGAGGATTCTGTGAAAACTTACTAAATTATCTGACGGTTCTCCGATTCTTCTTGTAGCGTATCGGAGAAATTATTTATTGTATTTTAAAATGAGTTCTCTGGAGAAGACAGGGTGCAAAGGAGAAGACAAAGATATCCTCTCACTGTATTTTACTGTTTCTGAAATATTACAGGTAATGCTTCATCCTCTAGGTCAGATCAGAATAATTAGAATAATAATTTGAAAGATTACAAGAGTTTATATACAAATTAACTTGGTGACATCATTATTATTTAATGTTGACCTTTTTTTTATTCTCAATAGGCTGAATTCTTTTGAAAAATATTTGAAGATCGAGGTAAATTTTGGCTGTAACAGCATACTGGCAGATAAGCAAGATATTTGAAGATGAAGTCATGTTTCTTTTAAACAATATATTGACAGATCTGATGTTATCATGATTTGCCGAGTTAACTAAAAATGGAAATTCAAATATGCATTTTAATGTGGATTAAAATTAAATATGCATATGAACCAAAATTAAATGCTTAAAATTTAAAATCAAGTGTTAATTTAGAATTTTGGCAAGTTATGACTTCATCTTTTAGAACTAAGAGAGAATTTATAAAAAAATTAATACTGCAGAATTTAACATTATTACATGATTAAATTTAATCTAAAAAAATGATTAGGTAATTTAAGAAAAGAAATAATTCATCACTTACTTAGCAAAAATAGAAAGAAACTTAAAAATTTATTTATTTTTTCAAATTTGCATTTTATATACAGTTAGTGTCACACGAGTTTGGACTTTATATGCAAAAATGAATGTTGGAGTTATTCATTTTTTGCATATACATGTTAGCGACAATAAACGAAGTCCGGCATAAACCTTAAATCCTAGGCAATAAGCTGAAAGCTGAGAATGCATATAATCATAAGTATAATGCCTATTTACGAGTATATATCTATAATAAGAATAATAAATATAACCTAACCTAACCTAACCTAACATAACCTAAACAGTAAAAGTGACCATTGTAACTAATGCTATATATGCATTCTTAGCTTCCAGCTTATTGCTTAGGCATTATCTTAATGCCTGATTTCGCTTATTGCCGCTAACATATATATATATATATATATATATATATATATATATATATATATATATATATATATAAAGGGTGATCCAGAGAATTGGGACCCAAAAGAAACCCCTGTAACTCTTAAAGTATAAGTCCTTTTATAAAATCATACGCATCATTCGAAAGAGGATAGTTACAAGTTTGTACAGGATTGTACAGGTTTTGACAATACAAGACAAGATAAGATACAAAACAAAATAAAAGTGTTAGTTAAAACTAACCCTTCAAGATGACTGCATGGACTGTGGAACAGCTGCGTTTCATAACTGAGCAATATTATGAGCATGGAAGAAGTGTAGTTTCAGCTCAAAGATCTTTCAAGACAAATTTTCAGATGTCAAAATCACCTTCTAAGAGCTAAAACTACACTTCTTCCATGCTCATAATATTGCTCAGTTATGAAACGCAGCTGTTCCACAGTCCATGCAGTCATTTTGTGTTTCCTTTCCTTCGTGGTTTTATTCATCATATATATATATATATATATATATATATATATATATATATATATATTAGACCGTTTCACGATTATATGGTAATTTTTCAAATTGAATTTTGATAAACGTACACACTTTTATTTTTTTACATAAAGGAAGAAAAACAAATAGACAAATATCATTTTATTTGAATGATAAAAAGGCACCCCTCAGATGGCACTTCTTTTACATTAATGGATAATTAGAGCAAATATAAGACTGAACGAAAAATATGTTTTAAAACAAAGCGACTTAAATTCTATTTAAGACATATATTGATTAAGAATATAGGGATTTCAGTGGCTGAGGGACCTCCTTTCTCTGATTTTCAATGATTTGAAAGGCCAGTTGTCTCTCTTCCTCACTCTTTGTGAGCTTCTCATTAAACTCTGTAGCCAGTTTGACTCCTCGTTCAGCACAGTCGTTGATTACTTTGACTGCCATGACCCGATTACGGTGCTCCTCAATGTCTTCAAGTTTCTTGGGAATTTCTATTTTCAAACACTTGAAGAAGTCTTGTGTTTGAGTTGTGACAAAACTGGTAATCTTTAAGTCATTGGGGTTTTGCAACATTCGGGGGTCCACCTTTCTTGCCCTCACTTTTCGAGGAGGCGCGTGGTGAAGGTTGTGGAGCATTAGAACCTTATCATCTTCAGTCACGAGGTTTGAGAAAAAGCCAAATCCTACAAGATCCTCACTCAAGTACCAACCATGGTTCTGAAGTTTTTTGAGGGCTGTAGCACCCACTTCCTTATCAACCTGGATCTTGTAGATATGTGGCATCTTGAGGAGGGCCAAATCATTTGCTGGAGCATCAATTCCAACTGGAGATGTATACCAAGCTTGAAGATAAACTGTCACTGAAAAGGCGTTTATTCGTATCAGAGCTTGTTTTTCATGAGGGGTGAGAAGGAATTGGTTCCTAAATAAGTAAATTTTTAAGGAATAGATGCCCTTTCCCATCCATCTAGCTCTGCTGTAAGCTCCTGGGTAGTGGAATCTGCTATCAGAGCCTTTATTTGTTTTAGGCATTGGACAACCAAGGAAGATAAGTGCAAGTTCTAAGTATTCCCTGTAGTCACCTCGAGTGTGGCCCTCTTGAAGTTTGGAGTTGATGAAAGAAATAAGCTTGTCTCTGTGCTTCAAGATCCAATGATCTAAAGATTCTGAGGTGAGATCATTGGGTTCATAGGGCTTGTAATTCTGCTGATCAATGTTATCCCAACAATCTCTGAATCGATTGAATAAGGGAATTTGTGGACCCGAAGAAGAGAAAAACATGTCAAAAACTGCAGTGATAAGAAGCTCGTGGATATGGTGGCGGCATGCCAGAAAAAGGAGTGATCTCTGAAGGGCCTTTTGGATGATGGTACAAGCCCCAGCATGGACCCTGTATTGCTTGCAGTAGTATCAAAACAAAGGCCTGCTACCCACTCATTTACTTGTGGCCATTGCTTCAAGACATCTAAAACTGCTCTCTCCCATTTCTTCTCCCGTTCCAGAAATAAGCTTTGGAATAGACAGTAATTTTTCTAATTCGCCTGCACCAGTCACAACAATGGGCATTACATCAATCTTACCCCCATGCATGGATGGAAGAAGCTTTCCATCAAAATGAATTATTAAAGGGGTATTTGGTTGGAAATTGGCTTTAATGTCTTCTCCCATCTGCATCCGTGTTAATCGCCGAGACCTGTAGATAGAGGATGATGAAAGTGTGATCTCTTCAATTTCCACTCCAGCAGCTGAAAGAGCAGGTGCCTCAATGTGCATAGCAGCTCTTGCAGATGTTCCAGTGCGGTCCAGAGCAGCCAAGAACTTTTTATCCCTAACAATTACACCTGGTTCAAGCTTCTCCTTTTTTGAAGATGATGATGAGAGTGCTCTGTAGAACAATTCATCACCAGATGATTCTTCACTTCCTCCTGAACCGGAATTTTCACATTTGTTGAGATCCACAACCTTTGTCAATTGCCTCATTTCTTCCTTTGATTTCCTGCGAAGTTTTTCCATTCTTTCCATGCTTATCTGTCGTGATTTTGCCTTTCTTGAAAACTCCTTGTCTTCTGGACCCATAATCATTTTCCGATCGTTCCTTTGATCCTTAAGAAAATCTTTATTCTCCTGCAATTTTATTTCTGTTTCCACTTCTGAATGAGCTACATCGAAAAGCTTCTTTAATTAAGCTGGTGACAAATTCTGCTTCATTCTTCTCTTGGGTAGGAGTTCGTCGAGTTCGGTTCTTGACCAGCCCTTCATGCTTATTGTAAAGCCTTTTAAGCTTTGAGACAATATAAGGCTTGTGGGATGTAATTAAGGAGGCTTTTTCCCACATAGCAATAACTTCGTTGGCTACAGTTGCGCAAGCTACAGAGACATTTTGCTTTCCCACCTTAATGTGATAAAAAAGACGTTTAAGGACATCACTGTTAGTTGGAAGCTGCTTCTCAGAAAAACCCTCTTCCAGCACTTGTCCGACCAACCAGACTTCACACTTGTTTCTGGTTTTTGCCATAATTCTGAGGGAAAAAGTTTTACCACCTGTTAGTCTTAATAATAATATAATATAATCATTAATCACTCACCTAAATTATATTATGACTTGATTACTGTAAGAAAGTTGTAAAGTAACATGAAGTAACCTTTCTAGAACAGTAAACTTGTGAAAATATCAGTAATTATAGATGAAAAAGCAAATAAAACATCATATAATCCATAAAGGGGAAAAATGGAAATTCTAGAATAGTTATCCTGAAGGAAGAATTTCTAGAATTCTCTCTAAAGAATATAGGGGGGGTTACTGGACCATTCCTGAAAATGACCTACTTATCTTCCAATTTTATTTATGAATTTTATATACCAAATTTAAGAGGACATCACAAAATAAATAAATATATTTGCCAGAAAAATGAAATTTTCTCATGAGGGGTAAAATAGATATGCAATGAGGGGTGGGATAACAATAAGCTCTTGTCTTAATATTTTGCATGAAGTCTTTATTCATGACATATTACCTTTTTAGTATGTGTGCGTTGAGCCATCATAAATTTCGATTTTTCGAAACGGCCTAATATATATATATATATATATATATATATATATATATATATATATATATATATATATATATATACACAGCTAGGTGGTGGTGTGGTTAGTGTCGCTGACTACAAATCCATCGCCCCGGGATCAGGACCTGGTGACGGCAGACGGAACGCAGCAAACCCAACTGTTCAGCCTTTCACACGATAAAAATTGGTTGGTAGATAAATGGGTACCCTGAGTAGCCTCGTGGTTAAGACGCTGGGCTGCTGGTGGGGCGTGGTTCGGACTCCACGTTAAACTGTAGGTCTAAGGTGGAGTGACAAATTTGACCTTCGTTAGACTGAACAATTCGGTCGGAAGCTTAACCAAGAAACGAAGGTTTTATATATATATATATATATAAAAGCAAGCAAAAATTTGTACATTATATTATAATGATAATAATACAGTACTTTTCCTTAATATATATATATATATATATATATATATATATATATATATATATATATATATATATATATATATATATATATATATATATATACTGTATATGAAAATTATTTCACGAAAGTAACTTACACGTGAAAAATATTTATGATGAATAAAACCTCGAAGGAAAGGAAACACAGAGTGGTGCTCAAGCGCTTTCGTCTAATGACATCCTCAGGATGTCATTAGACGAAAGCGCTTGAGCACCACTCTGTGTTTCCTTTCCTTCGTGGTTTTATTCATCATATATATATATATATATAATATATATATATATATATATATATTGGCTGTTTACATTACAGAAAGACTGAAAAGAACAGGTTTATCTCGTCCGTATCATAATTTTAATAATAATAGATAATAATCGACTGAGAACCATAGAACTTATTTAATATTAAAAAAGGGTGAAAAGCGAGATTTAAACTTACTGTAAACTTAAAAGATTTAAAAAAATTAATTTAAAAGAAATTAGTATTTACTCGTATAAAGTCATTAAACTTTGTTGGATTGAATTCTTTTGGTCTCGTGCAAGCGATAAATAAAAGGTTGTCTAAAAAATACTGCATGAACGTACGCATTATTAATATTAGCTGATTGATTAATAAAATTAAAAATCGTGTATATACGAGCGAATCTTAGAAATAAAGAACAGAGCTTCCATTTCAAATAATGATATAAGGAAGTTTAAAAAAATGTGTCAATATAGAATTACTAAGTAACATTTTAATTATAAGTTTTATTAATTCATTTTTTTTTTATTTATTGTAATTTTATTTAGAATTTATTTTTATTTTCTCATATCTTTTAGAAAAGATATGGACCTAGTATGTTTCATGGACTGCTCTCGATTTTCCTACGAAATTGCAAACAAGGGCAGTCGATGACCCTGATTTTGTTTCTGCAATCGGTTTTCTTGAGAAACCTAACCTAACCTAACCTAACCTAACCTGACCTAATCGAGTTTCTTATACTATTGTTTTTTGCAAGATATCGTACTAATTCCTGTCATTTTTTGTGAATTTGTATGGCGTAAGCGCCACACCAGCTCGGACTTATTCAAAAAGATGTTGGAGTGTATTGCGTCGTTTCAGTAAATAAATTTATTCAATATCCAATAACATTTTTCTTTATCATTTCTCAAGAAAACCGATTGCAGAAACAAAATCAGGGTCATCGACTGCCCTTGTTTGCAATTTCGTAGGAAAATCGAGAGCAGTCCATGAAACATACTAGTCCCAAAGATACTCTTCTAAGAAAATTAAATCCACTATAGTCTGGTCTGTGTATATCATAAAAAACCTCAGGGAACCATTCTAAGTTCATTCCCATCATGAAACGGACATGTTATGTGCCTTGAAAAGTGGACGCTCAATTCTGCCAGTTGAGGTTTAAGTTTTGGTTTTTGGCTAAAAATATAAAAGTTACCCCTTTTTCTTTGATGTATTCAATCCGATGTGAATGCAACGAGTCGTTTGCTTTTTAGAGGTTCTAAATATAGTGGGGCTAGGCTGCTTTAAACTCTAGATCCTGTCCCAAAGCTGGCTCTTATCTGCTTTGCAGATAGCTGGTGAGGGAAGCTATATTTTTGAGACCTCTTTGCGAGTAACCCTTTGCCCATGTCGGGCTAACATCATGAAAAAGAAAAAACTGTAGTGTTTGTCATTTACCATTACTTATTCGGACTAGAGTGGATTTAATTTTCCCAGAAGAGTTCCTTCTTCCATGCACGGTCTGTGTGTATCATAAAAAATCTCAGGGAACCATTCTGAGTTCATTCCCATCATGAAACGGACATGTTATGTGCCTTGAAAAGTGGACGCTCAATTCTGCCAGTTGAGGTTTAAGTTTTGGTTTTTGGCTAAAAATATAATAGTTACCCCTTTTTCTTTGATGTATTCAATCTGACGTGAAGGCAGCGAGTCTTTTGCTTATATTGAGGTTCTAAATGTAGTTGGGCTAGGCTGTTTTAAACCCTAGATCCTGTCCCAAAGCTGGATCCTGTCTGTTTTGCAGATAGCTGGTGAGGGAAGCTGTATTTTTGGGACCTCTTTGCGAGTGACCCGTTGCCCACGTCGGGCTAGCATCATGAAAAAGAAAAAACTATAGTATTTGTCATTTACCATTACTTATTCGGACTATAGCGGATTTAATTTTCCTAGAAGAGTTCCTTGTTCCATGCACGGTCTGTGTGCATCATAAAAAAACCTCAGGGAACCATTCTGAGTTCATTCCCACATATATATATATATATATATACAAGGTGTCCCATAAGTCCGGCATCATAGGAGAAATTCATATTTTTCTATTTCTACAAACCATAATTCATATTTTTCTCTTTCTACAGGCCATAATGTCTGTGAGCAAGGAAGAACGAATCCAGATAATTCTACTCTTAGGAAATCGGAGTCAAAGAGACTTTGCAACAAGTCTGCTAACACAACTCTTTGTTATTGGCTCGCGGTCTGGATGCAGTCTGTTAAATTCAGCAGCGGCCTCTCTTTGACTCCGATTTCCTATGAGTAGAATTATCTGGATTCGTTCTTCCTTGCTCACAGACATTATGGCCTGTAGAAAGAGAAAAATATGAATTATGGTTTGTAGAAATAGAAAAATATGAATTTCTCCTATGATGCCGGACTTATGGGACACCCTATATATATATATATATATATATATATATATATATATACACACACGAGGGGCGGTCAGAAAATAAGTTTCCACGGCGTATAATTTCGTAACTATAGGACCTACATTGATTATGTTTGTATCAGGTGAATTCGTTAATCATTGTTAGCAACAATGCACGTCGATTCGGCTGCCATCTACCCTATATTGGTTATATGAGTCAGTTGAACATGGCGGCTCGACTGGAACAGTACCTTGTCATTTCTGAAACGATATTCCGAGTCTGTCAGTGGTCAAGGATTTCTCGAGCGCATTGTCACAGGAGACGAGACATGGGTTCATCACCGTACTCCGGAAACAAAACGTGCCAGCATGGAATGGAAACACCATGGGTCCCCGCGACCAAAGAAGTTCAAGATTGCGAGGTCCGCTGGCAAAGTGATGGTTACCGTGTTTTGGGACCACATCGGGGTTTTGCTCGCAGACTTCATGCAAAAAAGGCGCAACAATCAATGCAGCTGCATATTGTTCAACACTCGAACGTTTACGAGCGGCCATGAAACGTAAACGTCCTGGACTGCTCTGTAGTGAAGGGCACTGTTCCAGTCGAGCCGCCATGCTCAACTGACTCATATAACCAATGTAGGATAGATGGCAGCCGAATCGACGTGCAGTGTTGCCAACAATGATTAACGAATTCACCTGATACAAACATAATCAATGTAGGTCCTATAGTTACGAAATTATACGCTGTGTAAACTTATTTTATGACCACCCCTCGTGTGTGTGTGTGTGTGTGTGTGTGTGTGTGTGTGTGTGTGTGTGTGTGAAAATTATTTCATGAAAGTAACACGTGAAAAATATTAATGATGAATAAAACCATGAAGGAAAGGAAACACAGAGGTGTTCAAGCGCTTTCGTCTAATGACATCCTCAGGAACTTGAGCACCTGTGTTTCCTTTCCTTCGTGGTTTTATTCATCATATATATATATATTATTTCTTCCTTCTCTTTTGATGATCTTTCGTCTGGTTTGGTCTCCGATTAGAGACTGAAGGCAACCTGTAATTTACATCCCGAGTTTTGGGCCCAAATTGTTATCTACTGATGTTCATTCTGGTCTGCGGTCGGCCAGGTTGTATATAGGGTAAATGGAGCCTTAGGCAAAAAGCTCTGTGGAAGCCATATTATAGGAAGTACAGCATGACAAACACAAATGAGGGAAAGAGTACATAAAAATGAACATATATATATATATATATATATTATATATATATATGGTTGGTTGGTTGATGGGTTTGTTTAACCTCCTTTGTAACATCTAAGGTCATATGATGGAGGAGACCTACAGCTTTACGTAGGATTCGAACCACGAGTCTCTGCGTCCTGTGGACGCAGAGGACGGTCTTCCATCCAACTACTATCCGAACAACTGTCGCTTAACTTGGCTGATCGAAGTGAAGCGGTGTTACGACACTGGCCACGACGTAGCCTTATATATAACATAGGTCCGATTCTTAACGGTTATTAGTACAGGATCTGGCCTAGAGTTCGTATAAATTTCTGGGTGCAGAGATTCTGATGACTGATCTAGATTAATTTTGGGGCGTAGAATCCGAATGTTTCTATGCCATCGCACCAAATCGGTGCGAAAGTGGTCAAAATGGCAAAAAATTGGCAAAAATGACAAAATTTTATCAGTTTTTCATATTTTTGTAATATTCTTGAGTTGAAAATTTTTTTAAGGGCAATTGTTTGTTCGAGAGTCTGTGTTTGTAATATACTGCTGCCTGAACCAAGAAAACTGACAAAAATGTAAAAAAATAGCAAAAATATTAAAAAATTAAGTAAATATTGTCAAAAAATCGCAAAAATGAAATTTTTGGCTATTTTGGTGCATAAACTAGCTCTAACCAATCTTATCGAACTAAATAGTCAAGAAATTAGATATTAATAGCTCTACTAAAATTTCCTAACACAAAAACATGTACAAATGTCTAAATTTTGGGTTACAATGATTAAAAATGGTTGTAGAATATTTTAAAAAAATAGACAAAATATAAAAAATAGTGCTAATTTTATAAAACTCTTAGGTTTGCATGTTGTAAAAGACTGTGAGATAAGATCATGTATTATTTCTGATGATGAAGTTGACTGAAAATCTTGCAAAAGTGGCAAAGAGTTTGGTAAAAATGACAAAAACTGTCAAGGCCGCTTATATGATTGAGAAAGAGTGTTACCGTCACTCAGGTGCATCTTCCCAGTGCAGCATCACGGCAATGGGCTAAGTTAGAGCTAACTTAGTGGGAACGACCTGATCTTATTAGTATGCTGTTGTGTTGGTGCAGAGCTTAATGGAGCATTTTGGAATAAGACTAGCACCGTATCGTGTGTCGAACCAATTCCCGACAAGGTATTTTCCAAGGTGTCAAAATTATCCATTGCTGCTTGAATTGGATGGTTTTGATCAAATACTGGAGGAACTGGAACTCTATGTGAACCACATAAAGATATTGTACGTTTTGCTAGTGCAAAATTTATTTTGCGAACTTCTTGATATCCTACACAAAAGCTCCGTTTGTTTGCAATTTTAATAAGATCTTTAGACTGTGACAGGTTATGTATAGTTTGAGCAAATTCGACATGCAATGGGGTGGGCTCCAAACCATTATGAAGGATGTAAAACAACATCTGGAAGATAGTGTCACACTTCAGCATCAACTGATTGTTGCTATCTGATACATTCCGGGTGGAAAACAAATGCTGAAGAAATTCCATCCATATTGGAGGACGTTCATTTTGGAAGCGTTTTAAGGCTAGATCAAGATCGTTTGGATCACAATAGCTAGAGCGTAAACCAAAACTGTAAGTTTTTAACTCTTTCCTTAGGTCCTTAGCAACGTTTTCGACAGATGATTTCCGCAAAGTTTCAACAATTCTTGCACTCTCAATCTGGACAGAATAAACCATCTGGGATTTTCGTTTGTTGCTAGGATATGTAAAATAAATGGTGTCCTTAAATTTGTCTATAAGCAGGCTCTTAACCAAATAGTTACTGATAGATTCTTCCTGGTTCAGCTTTTTATTGATCTCTTGTCTCAAGTAGGTGACACTGTGTCCACAGCTTGTGAAGTCTGTTTTTGAGACTACATCATTAAACGTTTCTTGAACCATGCCAGTAGAACCCATAACTTCATTTTCTTGCTGTCTGTTTTCCAAAATCGTCTCTATTCTACGATCATAGGCTACAAAATGCTTCTTTATACAATTATTATGATAGAATACATCTGCAGCGAATACATCTTTGTATTCGTTCAACATCGCTACTCTGGTAAAAACATCGTCTTGGAACAAGTGAGCATAACTCAATAACTTTTGGGCACGACCTGGAGTACATATCCGAAACAAATCATGGTCAGTGTTTCCACCTTTCAATTTGACTCGAGCTGAACCACAAAATACACACACTTTCATATCCTTGATATGCTGTGCTTTAATCCTTTTGCTTGAACTATTTTCTAGAGGAGTTAATGCTTCCCCTAAGAAGGAATCGGAGGGTTCAGATTCAGCATTTTTAGACTTCTGGCTGCGTTCAACGAACTTTTTACATGTTGCATAGCACGAAGTGCTGTGATACTGGATATAAGGAGTCTGACTCTCAGTAAGATCTTTCAAACGCTTGCTTCTGTCATCATTTGGGTAGGCAGAAGCCAACTGAAGCAAATTTTTTATTCCATGTTCTCCGCTGCTCAAATATTTCTCTGCACTTGGGCTTTTGTTCTTCTGGCACAAGATACATTTACCAAGGTTTGAGCTATGCTTCTTTTCTGGCACAAGTTGACATACATCCTGAAAAAATAAAATATACTAAGACTTCTTGCAATTGCAATTATAATAAACTGGTTCTATTCTATACATATAAAAATTAATTTGTAACACATTGGTCTTTATATTTATGTTTTAAATATTCAATTCGATTATTACTTACCATGATCTATCATCTGTTGAATCACATAATGAATACAGGGATCCTCAATTTGTAGCTACTACCAATACTAAACTGAAACACAATAAATATGACTTAGTCACTCTAAAGAAATCAAATAGATTGATTCTATAAGAAGTTCAAGCATTTTACAACAAGCAAGCCTAAGAATAAACATAAAATTAGTACTATTTTTTATATTTTGGCTATTTTTTCAAGTATTTTACAACCATTTTTATCGATTTATACCCGAAATTTAGACATTTGTGCATACTTTGTCTTAATAAATTCTTGCAGAGCTATTAATATCTAATTTCTTGACTATTTAGTTCGATATGATTGGTTAGAGCTAGTTTATGCACCAAAATAGCCAAAAATTTCATTTTTGCGATTTTTTGACAATATTTACTTAATTTTTTACTATTTTTGCTGTTATTTTTTGACATTTTTGTCAGTTTTCTTGGTTCAGGCAGCAGTATGTTACAAAAACAGATTCTCAAACAAACAATTGCCCTTAAAAAATTTTTCAACTGAAGAATATGACAAAAATATGAAAAACATAAAATTTTGCCATTTTTGCCAATTTTTTGCCATTTTGACCACTTTCGCACCAATTTGGTGCGATGACATAAAAAATTCGGATTCTGCGTCCAAAAATTAATCTAGATCAGTCGTCAAAACCTCTGCACCCAGAAATTTATACGAACTCTGGACCAGATCCTAGACTATATGGAGCTATGGATATTTGAATTTCAAGGATGCGCATGCGTGACCTTGAATTGACAGTTACTTATTGAACCGAACTAACTACGCAGTAGAGTGTTGTGTTTCCCAGCGTGCAGTTGATGTTTTGTGTGTTCAGTATGCCTTTTACGTTTTCAAATGCCGCATATGGGGATATGGTGTATGTTTACGGATTTTGCGATGAAAATACAACTGCTGCTGTCGCTGAATAGCAGCGACGTTTTCCAAATCGAAGAATTCAGGATCGACGAGTGTTTAGCAACGTTTTACGGAGATTGCGAGAGAGCGGTTCACTTCCTAGCGTTACTGTCTTATCTGAGCGTCCGGTCCAACAAGATGTGGCTGAACAAGAAAACATAATTCAGATGGTACAGCGGAATCCTCATGTTAGTACGCGAAGTATTTCCACACGTCTTAGAGTCCCTCAAACGAGAGTATGTAGAACGTTACACGAAGAAGGCATGTATCCATACCACGTACAGCGCGTTCAGCACCTCCAACCTGGGGATCGTGCCCAATGGCTGGAATTTTGTAATTGGCTCAATACCGATCGACAATTGCATCGATACGTCTTGTTCTGTGATGAGGCTCAATTTACCTGCGACGGTGTCAACAACACTCGCAATTCACATGTGTGGTCAGAAATGAACCCTCATGCCATTGTAAAAAGTAATTTCCAACATCAGTTCAGTGTCAATGTTTGGTGTCGTATTTTCTACGGTCAGATGATTGGTCCGTTTATCTTCAAAGGTGGTCTTTCAGGTGACATTTATCTACGATTTCTGCAAGACGAACTGCCGCCACTGTTAGAAGCTGTACCTCTGGCAACACGATTGCGGATCGATCGTGGTGGTGCACAAAATTGGTCACCCAGGTCTCCGGTCCTAGCCCCTCTAGATTTTTATCTGTGGGTGCGCATGAAAGAGCTGGTGTACCAGAGAAAAGTGGAAACACGAGATGTATGCTCCGTCACATTTTGGATGCTGCAGCCCTCATAAAGGACAATCGTAATGAACTAATGCGAGCTACACGCGCGATTCACAGACGAGCCGCGATGTGTATTGAGGCCGAAGGTAGTCATTATGAACAGTTATTGTAACTTCATGAATAAAAACATTCAAACATCCATAGCTCCATAACCGTTAGGAATCGGACCTATGTTCATATGAAGTTTTTGATTGAGAATGACCTCAGCCATAAGCTCCCGAAGTTATGACATTTCGTCATGACTTTCCCTGTGGAAAGAAGAAGAGAGAGATACACCATAATTTATACATGAAAAATAATAGAAAAACTGGTACCTAACTTCAAGCTGAACCCAGTAACTACCCAAACAACAGGGGAAAATAGGAAAGGCAGAATGTGTAGTGTTCCCGAACTAAAGGCCCGAGAAAGGACACCTTCACCACTGAAGGAAAATAGCTTGGTTGTTTTAACCAGCTTCCAAAGGACCTCACGAACGTCACACGTATCGAAGTTGAAATCTTCAAAAGAATACTAAATGCCTGGCTCAGGACGGTACCAGATGAATTGGGTGTGCCTGACTATGTGCGATGGAGACTGGAAGAAAGCAACTCGCTCCTCTAACTCATTTTTGCCCTGGATAGCGCTTGTGCTACTTTTGCTTCGGAAGACCTCATATATATATATATATTAGGGGCACTCAATGTATTATGCTCCACCCTTTTTTCTTAGCTAAATAATAGGCCATGGGGCTGAAATGTCTTTTGGGCCGCAAGTTTGAACTTTCTGCGCTTCACATAACCGGATTTTTCCAGTTTGAACCTCCCCTCCTTGTATAAAACCGCTTTTAAACGCCCTTGTTTAAAACCGATGGTTAACGCAGTTTCGAAAATGGCGTCTGACAGTGATGTGCGTCGTAAACAGAGAGCTGTTATCGAGTTCTTAACCGCAGAGAAGGAAACAGTTGGAAATATTCACAAACGACTACAAAACGTTTACGGAGATGTTGTTGATCGAAGCACAGTTGGACGCTGGTCTAAACGTGCGAGATCATCGGAGAGAGGGAGAGCCAGCCTCGATGATGATCCACGCAGCGGTCGCCCGGCATCAGTTGTGACACCTCACACTGTGCAACGTGCTAACAGCATCATTCTATCAAATCGGCGCGTCACATACAAGGAGCTATCACTGGAGCTAGGAATTAGTGAAGGAAGTCCCGTTGGTTCGATACGAGACAGAAGGGGATGACTTCCTTTCACGAACTGTGACTGGGGATGAGACTTGGGTACACCACTTTGAACCTGAAACAAAACACCAATCCATGGAGTGGCATCACGCAGACTCCCCACGCAAGAAAAAGTTCAAAATGGTTCCCTCTGCAGGAAAGGTTATGGCCATCATCTTCTGGGACATGAAAGGGGTGATTCTGGTGGACATTATGAAGGAAGGACAAACAATCAATTCAGAGGCATATATTGCTACCCTCCAGAGACTCCAGAGACGTATAAAGCGAGTTCGACCGGAGAGAAAATTGGAAGACGTCCTTCTTTTGCACGATAACGCCTCTCTTGCAAACAAGAGAAGCCATCACAAAAATGCGCTTGACTGTGTTACCCCACCCTCCATACAGCCCGGATCTGGCATTTTCAGACTTCCATTTGTTTGGGCCAATGAAGGATGCTATTCGTGGAAGAAAGTTTCAGAGTGACGATGAGGTTGTTGAGGAGGTTAAGAGGTGACTCCAGCGGAACCCAGCGGACTTTTACCAGCAAGGAATAAAGGCCCTTGTTTCGAGGTGGAGGAAAGCCATAGAAAAGGATGGAGACTATGTGGAAAAATAAAAACTTGTAAAAAAGGTGTGTAACTACTTGCGTACAAAATTTCTGGAACTTACAAGGAAACTTGGAAAGAAAAAAAAAAGGTGGGGCAAAATATTTGAGTGGCCCTCGTCTATATACAGTATAACTGTCTCCGAAAATGTTTTGGCAATATATACGAGTATAATGTATTCGAGTTAGAAGGCATATATTTTGGATGACGTATGAGCTGGGACAAGTATATTTTTATCTTCAAAGAAATTATCTTATGAGGTCTCGCGCGTATTTATTTCTCTTGAAAGAGACATCAGTTTGGAGCCCTAAAATAATTGTCACAAGAAATTACTGTGGAAACATGCATGAAAATGGTATGAATATTTATATGGAATATTCTCCCTCTCTCATATATCATTATGTATGTTGTTGTCCATCTTATGCATATAGCAGAAACAATGGATCTTGCAATTTGTTTGCATTTGTGTGTGTGTGTGAAACAAATGCCAAATGTCAAGGGTTTCATAATTCATAAACCATAATTTAGTGTGTAAATTGCTTGTTATTATATTTTACGATATATATATATATATATATATATGGGATGAATTTCGCAATGAAACACGAGAAGCGAATGGGTTTACATCATATATATACAGTATGTATATTTTTTAGTTGGGGTTGTTTAACCTCCTTCGCAACATCTAAGGTCATATGACGGAGGGGACCTACAGTTTTACGTGGAATCCGAACCATGGGTCGCTACATAATCTGGGCGCAGAGGACGGGTTCCCATCCAACTACTACCCAGACCCAATGTCGCTTAACTTCGCTGATCTCCGGGAAGCGGTGTTACGACATCGGCCACGACGTAGCCCATATATAGATAGATAGATAGATAAATAGATAGATAGATATGCGCCTCGGTGGTGTAGTGGTTAGCGTCGCTGACTACGAATCCATCGGCCCCAAGATCGAGACCCGGTGACGGCAGCCAGCGCGCAGCAAAACTCAGCTGTTCATCCTTCCACACTATAAAGAAAGTAGTTGGTAGATAAAAGGGTACCCTGAGTGGCCTAGTGGTTAAGACACTGAGCTGTTGGTCGGGCGTGGTTCGGATTCCAAGTTAAACTGTAGATCTCAGGTGGAGTGAAAAGCTTGACCTTCGTCAGAATGAACTATTTGGGCGGAAGGAAACCAAAGGTTACCAAAGGTATATATATATATATATATATATATATATATATATATATACACACACGAGTATAAATAAATAATTGATGGAACTGGACAAGGAATTACTGGAAGTATGTATCGGAAGTTTTATCCAAACTACTAACGCTCGAATAACATATTTCTGATACAATTTTCTACTTAACTATGTGAAATAAGTCTATTTGGACTCTGGACCGGTCGGGGCTGGTCCGAGGATCTCAAGTTTCATCACTTATATATACACATAAAATTCTATGTACATATATACTTTATAGTGTCTTATGTAATACGGTATTGCAAATTTCTGCAACGCATAATTAAATCACACTAAACTAAAAAATATTAGTAAATAACAATGGCTAAATAACTAAATAACTCTAAATTAATTTTTTTTTGTACATTTTGTGAAATTTCTTTACAAAGAATAAAAATTTTTAAATGTGACGTAATGAATACTAAAAAACAGGAAATATTGTATAAAAGATTATGATATTTCATGTTTTGTATAATATTTAAATTCTATATCCATATATATATATACATACCATACGTGCATACATTTACATAAGCACAGACACGCAGACATACACATATTATATATATAGATATATGACCAGAAATATAGTTTTTGTTGACGTTATTGTATATATATATATATATATATATATATTATATTATATATATATATTATACACACACAAGGACACCCGCTGAACTGATTATATGTATTAGGGACCGAATAGTCGTTCGTATAGCTTTTCAAGGCTGGATTCCTAATTAACTATAAAATATAAAATAAAGCGAAGAGGAGGAGGAGGAGGAGGGGAAAGAAGAAGAAAAGGAAGAAGAAAACGCAGTTTTCCCTTCTGGATCACTCACACACCGTGATCGGACACATCCTAAATGTGAAAATGGAGTCCTTGGATGAAAAAAATGGCGTTGGGTGCTGTTTCTTTCGACCATTGCTTGCTCAATCGAGTCCTTGGACGAGACTTCAGTTTGCGTTTGGACTTTCGTCCACGATTGTGCGATTGTGTTGTTAGTTCTTGCGTGTGTTGAGAGGCAGTTTTGAAGGTATTTCACTGAATTTTTTTTTTTTTTGTGAAACTGAGAGTAAACTCGTATTTTGAGATATATTAAATATATCAGTCAATCGTTCATTAGTTAGTTTATCTATATATTTAACTCTGTATTTGTTTTTCTGCTTGTCTATATGTTTATCTATATCATAATATTATGCATTATATTTTAATTTTTAGTTTTGAAAACTGAGAATCAGTATAAAAATATAAATTTTTAATATGTCATTTTAATATTTAAAATTACCTGAAATTAGCTTTTCAAATACCTTTCTAGATTAAGGACTAAAAGTTTTAAGCATTTCACCGCCAAACACGCATATATTCGTTGCCATAAATCTGTGCCTTCCACGCTATACCCACATGTATACCCCCACCATAACGTTGCGAGAAAGGTTAAATTTTGCTGAATGTATTAAAGATCAATTAAATGATAAAGTTCACCACAATGTTAACTAATTTAAATACTTATTTAAATAATTTCAAATATGTAAAATATTTAAAAATATTTTTAGTATTTTAAAAACTTTTATTGATACAAGAATATGAGGCTTAAGATTTTAAGTTGGACTTATGAAGTCGAGTTAGGCTTCCATTCTCCGTAGAATTATTTTATATTTTTTTCTTTTGATTTTATAATCTGCCTTGCGATGGATTTGTATAATTAATCTTAACAGAGATCCCCTTTACTGGATTTAAATTATAGAACATTCGTAAGCTAATCCGGACATATCCTCCAAAAGAAATTAAAAAAAGGTGTATGAAAACTGCGACGAAATCAGTTTTTGCCATGTAACTGCAGATCTCCTCATAATAAGATTTTAAGACATTTTTTTTATTTACATCAGAATTTATGAAAAATCTATTTGAAGCTCTTTATATATATTAGAGGTCTGTTTCCATGAAACATAGTATCATCCGTATTATATAATATGCAGGTACAGCATCTTTATATATGAATATTTATTTGTATAAATGCAGCGTTTTATATATATATATATATATATATATATATATATATATATATATATATATATATATATATATATATATATATATATATACAGGGTGGCCCCAAAAAAATGGCACCAATTTTGAGAAGTGATATCTCAATAATCATTGCAGCTAGGGACTTAAAAAAACAACCAAATGAAAAATAATTCTTTTCTCTTTAAATACTTATTCTATGACTTGATGGTTATAAGCCCATATAATGCCCAAAATTGGCTTCCAAAAAAAATATACAAAAAAAGTTGCGCATTTATATTTATTCCTTGATCCTAATTTTAAATGAAATTTTTTTATTCCAGACCCCTCAAGATGGGATTGAGAGAATCTGATAAGAACATTATACAAGCACTGCGTGAAGAAAAAGGATATTCATTAAACAGAATCCTTTACGAATTTCCAAATAGAAATTGGAAAAAAAGAACTGTGGCACATTTTTTACAAAAACTTAAAGAAACCGGCAGCAGTCAACGGCGTCCGGGAAGTGGTCGACCAAAAAGTATTAGAACGCCAGAAAACATTGAAAAAGTAAATGAAATGGTTTTAAGTCAAGAGGAACAACCGGGAACAAGTAAAAGTGAACGTGAAGTTGCGAAAGAAACCGGGATTTCACGTTCATCAGTACAGCGAATAATTCGAAAAGATCTTGGGTTGAAAACATTTAAGAGGGTGAAGGTTACTGCTTTATCGGAGCCTGTGAAAGAAAGACGTTTCCATCGATGTAAAAATCTATTGCGAAGATTTCGGTCAAATGAGTCCGTGAAAAAAATTTGGTTTTCTGATGAGAAACGATTTACGGTCGAAACACCACGAAATACCCAAAATGATCGGGTTCGTGCAGCAGTGGCGACAAAAACTCATGTTGACCCAAAACGACTTTTGCGTGAAAAAAAAAACTTTTCAGATTCGATAATGGTTTCCCTTGCAGCGTCATCTGAGAACAAAACATCTATCATTTTTATTCAGCGAGGCGTTAAAATTAACTCAATTTACTACTATAATGACATTTTGTCTCCAATGTTGTCAGAGATCAAGGAGACGAGCACTGATTTTGTGTTCATGCAAGATGGAGCCCCATCTCATACAGCCAAGGAAACAATAACATTTCTCAATAATAATTGTCCTGGTTTTATCGAACCAAATAATTGGCCACCATGCAGCCCAGATCTAAACCCCATTGACTACTTTGTGTGGTCTGCCTTAGAGAGAGAAGTCTACCATGGTCAGAAAATCCGTGATGTGAACCATCTTCGTGAACGAATTCAGGCTGCATGGGAAAATCTCTCATAAGTGACGATCTCAAAGGCAATTTCAAAATGGAGGGCGAGATTACAGGCTGTGGCTGACCATAATGGAGGACAGATTGAGCCATTTATTGAAAATTAGGTCTAACTTAAAACCACAGAACTTCGTTTAAAGACCGTAAATTAGAAGATAATTAATTAGAAAAAAATAAAAGGAATAAATATAAATGCGCAACTTTTTTTTGTATATTTTTCTTATCAGCCAATTTTTGGCATTACATGGGTTTATAACCATCAAGCTATTGAATAAGTATTTAAAGAGAAAAGAATTATCTTTCATTTGGTTGTTTTTTAAAAACCCTAACTGCAATGGTTATTGAGATATCACTTCTGAAAATTGGTGCCATTTTTTTTGGGCCACCCTGTATATATATATATATATATATATATATATATATATATATGTTACGCCCCGTTTGTGTAATTGCCAATTCATGAAATGGGCAATATAACTGCCTATTTCATGAAATGGGCAACTTCCTGCCCATTACATGAAATGGGTATTTATATTGCCCAGTTCGTGAAATGGGCGGAATTTTGCTTACCCATTTCGTGAAATGGGCATCTGTCTGAAGGAAAATTAAAATTTCGACTGAATCATTTATTAAAAAAGTAAAACCTTAAAAAGAGATAAGGCAAGTGATAATGATTAGTTTACATTCTCACAGGAATTGTGACTGTGACAGGCGCTGTTGCAACGAAGATTATTTTTCAAACATAAACATCATTTAGTTAGACAATTACTCCTACAATGGCACCTCCTGAACCCTTGTCCTCCACAAACACTTTGTAGTTTAACGACTTCGCGAATGCTTAGTTTGTTTGAGGGAATATCGCTAGATTTAAGACCAGTATAGTGAACAGATTCAAACTGATTCCTTGAAAGTTTACCATTTATTACTTCGACTTTTGTTCCTACTGTGTAGCCACCGTCGTCCTTAGCAAGAATTATACCTATTATATTACGAGGATCACCTTTACTACGATCAAATTGAGATACTGTAACTATTACATTATAACCAACGTCAACCGTTGGCAACGTTTTTTACTTCGCGTCAACATTTTTTCTGCTTGTAGCACTATGTCCTCATGAGCTTTTTGCCGTGCGAGTACAGCAGCATCGTCTTGTGATACGTCGTTAGGTGATACTTGCAGCACGGCTGTTTCATGCGCAGGCGAGTGGTCTGACTGTAGCGGTGGTCAGGGGCAGCAACATTGTCTTGTAATACTTGCTGCACGGCTGGTTCATACGCAGGCGAGTGGTCTGGCTCCAGCGGTGATGGTACAGGTGTTTCAGCAGCATTTTCTTGTGCTGGCATTGTTTAGGCGCTGCAAATGGGACAACTTACTGCCCGTTACATGAAATGGGCATTTATATTGCCCAGTTCGTGAAATGGGCGGAATTTTGCTTGCCCATTTTGTAGAATTGTATAAGATTTTAAAGGTCATACACGTGATTGCCCATTTCACGAACTGGGCAATATAAATGCCCATTTCATGTAATGGTCAGTAAGTTGCCCATTTCATGAAATGGGCAATTATATTGCCCTGTTCATGAATTGGGCAATTACAGAAACGGGGCGTAACATATATATATATATATATATATATATATATATATATAATATATATATATATATATATATATATAATATATATATACACACACAGGGCGTCCCAAAAAAATGTATACACACTTTAACAGCTGATAGCTCAATTGATGTTTCTTTCTTTCCAAGTTAAACCCATTAGAATTAATAATGGCAGTCAGACTAAGCTTTGAACAAAGGAAATTCATTCTAAAATGCTACTGGAAGTGTGAAAACGCAGTTGAAGTGCAAAGACAGTTTAGGAGGGAGTTTCAAACAGATCCACCAACGCGACTTACCATCACTCGAATTAGAGATAAGTTTGAAGCCGATGGAACTGTTCAGAATGTCCACAAGAAGCGTTCCGGAAGACCACGGACATCGACAAGCCCCACAAAGCAAGAAAGAGTACTGGAAACGTATCACCAAAGTCCAAGAAAATCTGTGCGGCAAGCGAGTCGTGAGGTAGGAATTTCAGAATCGTCTGTCCAACGCATTTTGAAGCGCTGTCAATGGAAAAGTTACATTCCAAGATTAGTCCATGCTATTAATGAAGATGATCCGGACCGAAGAGTGGAGTATTGCGAGTGGTACTTGGCACGATGTGGATGTGGATTGGACGAAGGGGTTTCGTAGAATACCCTCCGCGTTCACCAGACCTCACACCACTAGACTTTTTTTTTATGGGGATACATAAAAGACAAAGTCTACGCTATAAAACCTGCAACAGTCGCTGAATTGAGAGCAGCCATTGAACGAGAATGCACACAAATACCAAACGAAATGTTTCGTGATGTTTGCGATTCCATTGCTTCGCGTTATCAGCAGTGCCTGGACCAGAACGGACGTCAGTTTGAAAACAGGCGTTGACAAAACAATTAAATAATGTCTGTAGATTCTATTACATTTTGAAAATGAAATGTATTTTAATAAACACTGCCTCTTTATAATTATTTAAAGTGTGTATACATTTTTTTGGGACGCCCTGTATATATATATATATATATATATATATATATATATATATATATTATATATATATATATAAGTAAACATGTTGTGCTGCTTCAGTTGTCATCCTTACCCACCTCTTTACTGACTGTGTGTGTGAGGGCCATGCAGGAACTTCCATTGGTCTATCCAGAAACTCCTTGATTGCAGCAGTGGTGAGGGAGCAGGTCAGAGGAGGCTCAGTCACGCCAGAGTTCCAGTCAGTAAGCTCCGAGAGTTTGGTGGCATCTGTGTTGATGTCAGGAGTCTTCCTGGGTCTGACACTGCAGTCTCCTACCTGTGTGTCCTCATCTCCTTCACCTCTGATTTCCAGTATCTTCTTCACTGCCTCCCTCCTCTCCTCCTCCACCTCACTACACAGCATGGCCTGAAGCATAGCCTCAGAGTGTGCATACCAGGCTGATCTCTTCACTGTAGGCATCACTATTCCTATCACCTCCTTCTTCTGACTTCTGAGCAGCTCCAGCTGGTACAGTACATGCCTGGGACCCTCCACCCAGCTGTGATTTAACTTGATGTTGAACCAGTTTGGCATGTAGACTCCCACTATGAATTCCACAATTATCTTCAGATTCTTCAGGTTCCTACCCTTCAGCCCATGTTTGGGAATCCACAATCTGCAGAACCTTAGAGCCGTGGTGACCCACCTACTGTGACAGACTGGCCCAATCTCCAGGAGAGCTAGACTCTGAGGTACCCCTCCCGATCTGATGGCAGTGATGATTCTGTAGCCATATGATTGGTCTGTGCTGAGGTCCTTGACTACCCCCTGACTGAGATGGGGGTAGAGGAGGACCAACAGTGATCCTCGTGAAGTTTGGGTTGATCTCCAGCTCAGTGGCAGTGTCTAACATCTTCCCTAGGGGCCCAGACCACTTGTTGTTGCTCAATGTCTTGCTATCCACTGCAGTCACCAGGTGTCTGAGACTCAGCTCCCCAGTGTGCAAGTCACAGACAATCCACACCAACTTCCTGCTAAGCTTGGCCTCCACATAATGCATTACTCCTCCCTCCCAGCCAGTATTCACATTAGTACTATCACCTCCTATGGCCAGAAGGGTCTGGTCTGCTCCTCTCTCTCTTAACCAGTTCACCAGATGATCAGCAATGACCTCAGCATGACTTCTCTCCTCTGCAGCTTCCTCTGGTACAAAATGCCACAAATATTTCCCACCTGGTTCATTGCACACTAGGGTGTGTCAATTTTGTCAACTTTTTTCAAATCAATTTTGGTAGTGAAAATATAGTGTCTTTTCATGTCAAAACTTGAAATTGGCCAACCAAAATGAAATAAAATAACCCTTACCTACATCAATTTTACCTTAAAGTTTCAGAAATTGACTCTTTTACTAAATAATAGGACATAAATTTATTAACTATTCATCTCTCACAGAATTATCCCACTGATCGCATATGGAGTGTTGTACAATGTTGTTGTACAATGTACAAGTCACAACATGAATAGAACTGTCCCTCACTCTCAGTCCTCAGTTGCCTCTTAGATGTCATAGACGGTGGTTTGCTGTTATTGCTCTTGTACCTACTTCATAGTTATTCTACTAGACGAACACTACAGTTTAACTGTAAGTATGGATTACTGATTATTACAATTATTTATTATTATCATATTCTTCTGTCTAATTATGTTGTAATCCCATGAAATATTTTTTTATTGAATTTTAGAACATCGAATGACTAAACTTTGAAACATCGTAATTGACATAAAATACTTAAATGTTTTTCCTTCTTTTCAGATATTCCTAAGATGCCAAAATTGAAGACAAGAGGTCAGTCGTCATGCCACTTGAGCCTGTTAGTCGGTACAGGCAAGGAGCTTCCAGTATCAGAACTACCAACAGTGCGAGACATGCTGAGACTAGGGTTACTCCTTCGTGAACAAAATACAAAGGATAGAAGGAACTACACAGAGAAAGTGCTCATAAGGGACATGATTCCCCCTCTTCTGCATCAGTGGAAAAAAGCTAGTGTTATTCAAACCACCTGTACTCAATCAGTATAGAACTATTGAGCTAAAATTAACAAAGCTGTGGCACAAAGCAGTTGAGACATCACTTGGTAAAGGAAAACTAGCAAAGGAAAATAAATTTCTGCACACACTTGATACTCTTCTTGACATTTTTAACTGCCAGTGTCCCATAGAGTTGTGTTCTGAAGCCAATTGTTCTCCCTCATGCAGAAGAGAACCTCACCCTCACATTGATTGTCGCTGTCCTCGTGAGAAGAAGATCCCTGTTTTGGAGCTGGCTTTCATAAAGGCGCAGAGAACAAAGGCAGGAGGCCAAGGAAGTATGCAGATTGGTTCGGTAGATTATTCAGAAACCAAAAAACAGATTGTTATTGCTAAGAAAAAAGAGAAAATCCGAGAGAGGGAAGAAAGGAAGAAAAAGAAGAGTGAAGAAGCCACCCAAAGAGATGAAGAGCTCTATCAAGAGGTTTCTCACTTCTTTGAAAGCTCTTCAGATGAACTGAAAGAAGCAACAACAGATGATAGCTCCAAAATGCCATCTGAACCTTCGCCGAAGAGAATGAAATACAACACTAAAGACATCTCAAACATTGCCCTTGTCAGTATTCGCCACCATACGGGGCTACGAGAGACTGCAGAGATTGCCACTGCCGCTTGGATAGATGCAGACCTCATCAGCCGAGAGGATACATCCTTAGTGATAGATCATAATAAGATAAGAAGAGCACAAGAAAAAATAATGAAGGAAATATCTGATCAGCATGAAAAAGATTTGAAGGAGGAAGGTCTCTCTTGCCTTTTGTTTGATGGAAGAAGAGATGACACAAAAGTTCTCCTAGAGGTAGAGGGAATGGACGGAAAGTTTCCCAGTCTCATCAAAGAAGAACACTACTCTGTGTGTTTCGAACCTGGTGGCCGCTATTTGTTTCACTTTGTTCCTGAAGCAGAAGTAGAAGGCAAGAAACATGCAGAGGCAATTGCTGATCAAATATGTTGGCTTCAAGAAAGAGGACTTTACAGTTCACTGCAGGCCGTTGGTGGAGACTCAACTGCGGTGAACACTGGATGGCAGGGCGGTGTTATGACGCATTTAGAGAAAAAACTTGGAAGAAGGCTTGTTTGGATTGTATGTGATTTGCACACAGGGGAACTACCTTTTCGTCGTCTCATTCAGGAACTTGATGGTCCTACAAAGAGCAACAACAAGTGGTCAGGCCCCCTTGGCAACATGCTAAATGAAGCAACGGAATTAGAAATAAATACAAAATTTCCAAAGGTCGAAGTAGGCCCTCCCCTTCCAGTGTTGTCTGAAGAAGTTATCAAAGACCTTACGCTTATCGTATTGTTCAAGCAATCAGATCAGGAGAGTTGCCTCAAAATATGGCTCTCTTGGAGATTGGACCCGTAAGTCACAGTCGTTGGTTAACTACAGCGATTCGTTTCTGCAGGATTTGGGTTTCCAAACATGCACTGAAGGGCAAAATGCCACAGAATTTGATGTTGATTGTTGAATTTATTATTGGGTTTTATCTTCCTCACTGGTTCAATGTAAAACTTAATCCAATGTGGATGGAGGGGCCCAACCACATCTTGTTTCAATTACAGCTACTGAGAACCCAAAGGAAAGTAGTGGTGGACATCGTGTTACCTGTGGTGAGAAGGTCCGCTTGGTATGCTAGGCCAGAGGCAGTTTTGCAAGCAATACTCTGCAGCCAATGTACCAAAGAGCGAACTGAGGCTGTGGAAATCATTCTAAAGCTTAAAGGAACATCACTAGATGATGACCAGCTGGGAGACTGCTCTGTTCAGACAAGGAAGGTACCTCCGATAAACGTCAATGCCACGAAATTGTTAGAATTAGTTAACTTGAGTTCGGAAGTTTTGGAGCCACCACTGACAACATGTATAACAAACAAAGATTTAACACAACTTAGAGAGATATGTGAAAATGGTCACAGAAGCAGCTAGTCAAGTTTACAGTCACGAGAGGCGAGAAGGCTACATGAAAGCTCAAGTAGCAAGCCGAATGCTGATGTCAAGGAACCGCAGCAAAAAGGACATGACTGCATTGGTTACTTTCAAATAAAGACTCTGAATGATATCTTATTGCCACTTTAAATGTTGATAGGATGTTTGCGCACATTTGTTATTTCGTTACGAATTTACGGAAAAATGGAATTTTTTAATTAAAATTGATGTAGGTAGGAGTTATTTTTTATTGTTTTTGAAGCAAGGATATTTTGTATGCCAAATGATTACATTAAATTGCTACCAAATCACATGATTTTCAATTTAGTCATTTCACCCCCAAAATTGACACACCCTATTGCACACTGTGTAGTGTTCTTCCTTAATGAGGCCAGGAAACTGCCTGTCACTGCCATCAGCTTCCATCATCACTTTGGTGTCATCTCTTTTCCCATCAAAGAAGATACAGGTGATGCCATTTTCCCTAATCTCTTCATCAAACTTCTTGACCAGCTCCTTAGTCAGTCTCTCCTGAGCCCTCCTCACCTTGTTGTGGTTAATCACCAGTGCTGTGTCAAACTCTGTGATAAGACGAGCATCAATCCAGGCAGCAGTGGCAATCTCTGCAGTCTCTCTCAGCCCAGTGTGATGTCTCAAGCTAGCCAGAGCTATGTTGGTGATATCTTCAGTGTTGTATTTCTTCTTCTTAGCCACAGGCAAGGAAGAAGTTGTCGCAGCCTCTGGTATGAAGTCTTCGTCCTCCTCTCTCCTCCCTGCCTCCTCCAGTATATCTCCAGTCTCCTCCAACTCCATCTCCAGCAGTGACTCCTCCCTCAACTCCTCTTCTTTCTTGGCTGACTCCTCTGCCTTCCTCCTCCTCTTCTCCTCGGCCTTCCTTCTCTGCTCCTGTCTCTGCATCACTGCTTCCTGTCTCCTGGTCTCAGGGTGATCAGCTAGACCCATCTGGTGTGCCCCCACACTTCCCACCTTTTCTCTCCGACCTTTAATGAAGGCAAGCTCCTGCACTGGTATCTTTTGCTCGCTCCTGCAGCTGCAGTCAATGTGAACCTCACTGTTGCAGACAGGGTTGCACCCAAGCTCACTGCAGCTCCTGATCACACAGTAACAGGTCAGGATGTCCACCAATTTGTTCAGTTTCATCATGAACCTATCTTTGACTCTAGCTTCACATTGCCAATGAACACCTTCACTGCCTCATCCCACAGTGCCTTCACTTTAGCCCTGATCCTGACCTCAGTGTTGATTACAGGTCCTGCGAATAGAGCGTTGGCCTTTCTCCACTGAGCCAGTAGCCCTGGAACAATGCCGTTGTTAATCAGGTCATTAACTGGGTAATTCCTCCTGTCTTCCTCACTCATCTCTCTCCTCAACAAACCATACCTCAGCAGATCTCTGGCTGTGGGCAGTTCAGCAGGGGGAAGTTCCCTCCCAGTCCCCACCAAATGACTTAGATGACAACTTGATTTGCTTCGGGTTCTTATTTCTTTCTGACTCATCCTGTGGACCTGTGAACAAAAGGAATGGCATTGAAATTTGGATAGGCCTACTGATTATGATTACATAAAATTAAGTTAATTGAAATTCTTAATATCTTCCAAAAAGCTCAGATAAAAGGTTGTGTTGTTATAGGTACAAGACTAAATTATTCGAAGTAATGACAATTTCATATATCTATCATATCGAAATATACAGAAAATTTGGGTCACACATAACATTTCGAATAATTTGAATTACACAATATTTACATTACGAATCAAAACAATCAAAACTCCAGCATTTGTGACTATGTGATACTTAGAAACCATACTGTACACCAAAAATAACCAAAGTTGACCACACATATCAATGGCACATTGATATACGACGCTACAGTCATATTTAGGTTATATTTCAAACCTTTATGGTCAAATATAAGTAGGTAAATGGCGTTTTTAAACAACACTAAAGATATTTCTAAGTTTGCTAGATAATATGACATAATTTGAGCATTAGTAGTTTTTGAATTGTTGACTTTACTAAAATTGACACACCCTAGTAAACATGAGCTTGTGATCTATAACGACGGGTAAGATCGGCATCCATAAATCGCAAGGGGGGAGCACGTCTACGAAAGAGAGTCCAAAGTAGCGCTCGTTCAAGTTAGCTGAGAACTCTTCTATGGTTGGCATGGTGGGACCCACCAGTTTTTCAAGCGCACCTACGGGGTACAGATTGTTCTTCATCACGTAGGGATATAAGGAACAGAAGTCGTAGTAATGGAGTTTCACGCCCTCTGTAGGCGGAAAGTATAGCTTGAATGGGCTTGTACACCCTCCAAGCAAGCTGTCACCGCATTTAAGGGGGTCCAACACCATTGAACGTTTGATGGCCCTTATTTCTTCACGGTACTGGCCATCTGTTTCCATCCGTGCATCATACTCATGCTCCCACACGATCTTGTGAGTGAACTGGGAGCCTATAAGTTGATCGCGGTTACGGGTCCATGCGAGGCTGTCGGCATGGGATCTTCCATGGAGGTTCCCTGTGACGGCACACTCAGGGCGTGGGCATCCATGCCACCAGCAGCCGTTAAAGGAGTACACAGTCTTTTCACCAGTGGTTGGATCCTCACTTCGGCCATCAACCCCAAAAACACGACCATTGACCTTAATGGGTACTTCCCCCGTGTTGCGGGCGTGTTTTATGTATAACCCGGTCTGTTGCTGGAGATGTATGAGCCAGTAAATAGCCTTGTGCCCATAACTGCGGGGGTTGTTTCTATGAATGATGGCTAAGGTGTCTTTAGGCATGAAATTATTCTTGAACACCGTAAAACATAATGAGGCGATCGTGGTTGCGACTTGCAGCGGATCGCATTTGAAACGGGCTATGTACATCCTTCTAAAGGCCTGGAAACATACTCTAAACACGCGCATATCATTCACGCAATAATGTTCACATTCATCAGCTATATTGCATGGACTAGCTTCATTAAAACTGTTGTAGTAGCGGTCAAAATCTTCACGTTCACTATCACTCATGTTGGCGTAGTTAAAGTAATGTTTGGGGGGAGGCAGTCCTACGTAGTTTAAAGTTTCGCAAGTGAGGAATGTGTAAGGGAAATACCCTTTTGAAACTTCAGCGGCTACGCCCATGACCTTCGGTAGCTTGGCTAATTTACAAGGTGTGAACAGCAGGGTGTCTTTAAACTGAACATTACCGCTTATCTGCATTTGTATTAGTTTGTTGCCTCTTTTCAAGCGGTCGCCTGTAAATATCGCAGACGACTCGTGTTCAAGCATCTCCTTATAAAGGAACTGTGTGTCAAATTTGAATCCGTTGTGGGCAAGAATATACACAGTCAGTTTTTGAACTTGTCTGTTAATTTGCAATATAGGATACAAAGAGTTTCACAGGGCTGTCGTGTGCAATCGTTTTAAAAACGTATGTCCGTTTTCCACAGTTGTGACACTCATCACACTCGATCTCCATGCACTCATCACAGATAGTCTGACTTACGAGTAAATGTGGAATAACCTCTTTGTTTTCAGCGTTCGTGAATGTTTCTATATCGTATTACACGGTTATACAAGGGCTATTTTTAGGCTTAGTATCTTTCATATAACATACATCCTTCACTCCATCCGCCTTATATTTTTCATGACATGTAGAACAGTGAATTTCATCGCATTTATGTTTGAAATCCCCCCCAATTATCCATCATGTGAAACATACCGCAATTAATTTATGGAGCTCAAAGCATTTATTATTGAAAAATGTACGTCTACACACATTACATTCCCTCTTCTTGGCTTCAACAACACGACCTTCACATTTGGGGCTCTTACACTGCTCACATACCATGTAGCACTCCTTACAATGTTTCACTATATCATCCGCAAACTCGAGACATCCCTTACACAAATCATGATGCCTTCCATATTTTCGACTTTTATCATAACTAGCGTAGAGAGTCCTTATATTACGGATGGGGAGATACGATGTTCCTGACAATCCTAAAATAAGTAGAGGTCTTGTACGATCTCTCACACAGCCTTTAAAAACATACACAGTCCTACGACGATCATCCATTCCAAATACAACTATACGAACATTCATTTCCTGCTCGACCCTTCTCAGTTCTTTAGGACCCATATTACACTCATACTCAAGCTTATAATCTGAAGTCAGTTTACGGGCACGCTGCACAACCGTAGGTAGCCATATATTGTACGCGATTGCATTTAGTACAGTGAACATATGAGCTAAGACTATTGCTATAAAGCCGCAACCACGATCGACGTTTATATGGTTTCTGTAAATAGCCTGAGAATTGAAATGAAGAGTATAATGTGTGGCACTATGACCCGCAACCAGGAATACTCTGTCAATATCTACCATGAAATTGTCCATATTGAGGGCTGTACTACTTTCAGAGGGCTGCATTATACGGCCCAAGATATATTCTATATCTACAGCTGCCAAGCGTCTGAACGGTATTACTACCCAAAACCGAACCTGAAGGACAACCTCGTCCGGACTTCACGTTCGTCGCGGTTGTGAAGGGCAAACTCCACAATACGTCCAACTACGCGTCGCAGTCCAACACCGTTGCTATACATAGATCCGGGGTCAACCCTGACCACGTACCGATTTCTAGTCAGGGCAGGGGTGGGGGTAGCGGTGCGCACCAACTCGAATGTTATACCTTCCTCCACAGCATGAGAAGCTGCTGGTGTGGAGGAAGTACCCGGAACTGAACAGGAATAAGCGGGTATATTTGAGGAAGGTACTATTGTGGGGGATGTGTCGTAAGACGTGGAGAATTGAAATTAAGAGTATAATGTGTGGCACTATGACCCGCAACCAGGAATACTCTGTCAATATCTACCATGAAATTGTCCATATTGAAGGCTGTACTACTTTGAGAGGGCTGCATTATACGGCCCAAGATATATTCTATATCTACAGCTGCCAAGCGTCTGAACGGTATTACTACCCAAAACTGAACCCGAAGGACAACCTCGTCCGGACTTCACGTTCGTCGCGGTTGTGAAGGGCAAACTCCACAATACGTCCAATTACGCGTCGCAGTCCAACACCGTTGCTATACATGGATCCAGGGTCAACCCTGACCACGTACCGATTTCTAGTCAGGGCAGGGGTGGGGGTAGCGGTGCGCACCAACTCGAATGTTATACTTTCCTCCACAGCATGAGAAGCTGCTGGTGTGGAGGAAGCATGACTCCAGATTCCTGGGATCTTGGGAGCATTGCTCCAGTAAATTTGACCATGAGAAAAAGTAAATTTGGGTTTGGGTTTTGTTCATCCGCTAGACGTTATGCAATTTTTTTGCGTATACGTTCTTGTACAAACCAATTTTTTTAAATTACAAATTTAGTTATTTTAAGTTTAGTTGGTAATTCCATATTTAACAATTATTTTTATTTTTTGTTAAGCTTCAATGTTTTGATAATTAAAATTGTATTAAAACGTATATTTTTTTAATATAAAATTATCAGGATTGGACTATGTTCCATTGATCTCGGCCAGGTTTGATAAATTGGCCAGATAATTACTTGTGCGGTTTTAAGTAATCCACCATGACTCTAGAATTGAAAAGTTTAGTTAAGTTTAAACTTACTTTTACTTACTTTAACTTACCTACTTTTACTTACTCTTCCTTACTTTTACTAAGTTTAAAGCACTTACTTTTACTTACTTTCATTGTACTATATTTACTTACTTTTACTCACTTTTACCATACTATATTTACTAACTTTTACTTATTTTGTATTTTTTCAGGTAGTCAATAATCAATAATGGATCCTAATATTGATGAAGTTGGAGAGAAAAGTGAGGGTGTTAAAAGGGGTTACTTTTGTGGTCAATGCAAGAACAAATATTCAAAGAAGCAAAACTGGGAGAACATTTTAATTCCAAAAAAAATATTTGTTACAATACAAGAGGTCCCAGAGTTTGGGCCCACAGCTTAGATATTGCAGTAAAGAAATACCAGGATGAAGTGCAGCAAAGAGATACGGCAAAGCAGTCATTTAGTTTGTTCACAAAATGTGCTAGTGCAGACCTCAGAAAAATGAACCAACTTCATCAACTGCTAATCTAGAAAATGAAACTTTTTCACTAGATGTTTCACAGACTGAAGAAAGTGCTTCTCCTCCACCTAAGAAACAAAAGGTCAGTGAGGAATCTGCGCATCAGACTAACAAAACTGCTTTAGAGGAATTTGAAAATTCCCAAATCCAGAAGACATTGAATGCAATTTTGCGCCTAACAAAAGAAACTCACCAAGCTGTTGTGGTTAATAAAGAGAAGAGTCAAAATATGCCTTCAAGTTCAAGTGTTGCATCCAAATCTAATAAAGCAAAAAGCAACAAATTTGACATTTCCATAGCCCATTTAAGCAAGTGTAAATCAATACAAGAAATCCTGAACAATGATTTGATCAAATCTACATTCAAATTGGTGGAAAAGAAGGATCTAGGGCATGCTGATGATTCATTTTCAGTACCAAGTGATGTAATGGAAAACATTGCAAATAGTGACACTAATATGCCTGATGTAGATATAGCTGTTGAGGATGAAGATGATGATAATCAAGAAGATATTGATGATGCTTCTGATGATAAAATGTTTACATTATATTGCATAGCTTGCACAGACCCCAAAGCATGTGCTTCAGACAAACATTCTAACATAAAAGGTTACTTCAATGTTAAAGATTTAACCTATGTATGCAAACAAGGAGAAAATCAAGAGAGATGGTTTAGAAATCTGAAAACCCACCTGAAGAGACATTTAATTAAACTTCAGCATCATCAAAGAGCTGCTGTTTATGAAGTGATGAAAACATCTTCTCGGAACACTACTAAACGCATAGAAGACTTATGTGGCAACATCTTATACTACATAATGAAAACAAACACTGCATGGGCTCTATATCCAGTACTTCTAGCTGTATTACATAGGTCAGGTTGTGAGGTTGGAAATTTGAATCATAGCACACATGCGTGCGAGACAATTTGTGAGCTATTAGATAATCAACTTAAAGAACAAACTGTAAAGTGGTTCTTAGAACAAACTTCAGTAACAATAACAGCTGACATTGGAACAATTTTGGGATTAAGCATGCTAGTTGTATTAATTATGAGTGAAGAAGATAAGACTGTAAAACTTGCTGGGATAAATTTAGTACTCAGCAAATCAGGAGTTTATTTGGCCAATGAAATTTTTGATGTGTTGAAGTCTCCTAATCACTTGAAACTATCTGAAGAAGCAATTAAATCCAAGGTATCTGGAATGGTTGGAGATGGGGCTTTTTGTAAGGACAACGAGCCATTTAAAAACGAAATGAAAAAGTTGTTTGGAGAAAATTTCAAATTTCGATGGGACGTAATGCATCTTGTGAACAGAGCCCACGTTGATGCATTGAAGAAAATTTGTAAATTAAGTGAGCTTTTAGACTTTATTCATAATCATACTTCAAATCTGAGATCAGGCCTTGACTATACCAATATGGTTCTTGACAATATCATTGGTTTTAAGAGACCAAAACTCAAATCTGATACTCGCATGGTTAATTACGAATTTGATCAATTTGACAGATTTGTGGAAAATTGTGTGTTTTTTGATCATCCACAAGAGAAAGAAATTAGTGCCAAGTTCTATGTATTGATTTCCTATGTAACAAAGATTATGTTGCAAGTAGCTCAAAAAACCACAGTTAGTGCAGAATTTGTAGAAAATATATTTTATAAAGAAGGAGGGAAAACTGTTATGTTAAGAGTGATGGAAACAATTTCCAAATTAGCTAATGGAGGAAATGCAAATGATGTAGTTTCTGAATTTAAGCACGATACCACAGGGCAGCAAAAGGAACAAACAGCTGAGGATTACATCCTAAATGAAGTTTACAAATACATCAAGAAACGTTCTGATTACTACCAGGTTGCTGAAGTTGCTAGACCATCCAGAACCAGATCTGAAAGTAGTTTTACAAAAGACTCAGTGATAAATTGGCTGACAGAATATATAGAACAGCTGTGGAAAGGAATCACAGAGAGATTAAAGCATTTTGATAAAGATGGATCAACTGCCTGGAGTGAAGCACCAGCTGAAGGGACATTCTCCATTCTTGGTTACATTGTTGAACACAAAGGATCCATTAAGCCATCTCATTTGACTAAGCTGTGCAGAATTGTGAAGGAGGGTCCAGCTCCAGGCACTAGATCTGCTGTAATGATCACACAGAAAGCCATTGATCAGTGGCCAAGCATACATGGCGGTAAATTCACAAAAAATGCCTACATGCAAGGTCTAACATCGTCCACTGTTGCTGCTGCAATGAATAAATAAACTTAAGGTGAGTTATAAACTGTACATTATTGTATTATTATGTTTAGCTAAAACAATTTGTAATTGGTATGTCGTCAATTCAAGAGTTTACTATCATTAACCTATCTAGTGGTGTAAGCGGAAAAAAAGTAAATTCAGAGCTGTGCTCCAGTAAATTTTTTCAAATCTGGAGTCATGGGAGGAAGTACCCAGAACTGAACAGGAATAAGCGAGTATATTTGAGGAAGGTACTATTGTGGGAGATGTGTCGTAAGACGTGGAGGGTTGGGGCTCTAATACTGGGGGCCTAACAACCGGCGCAATTCTGGCACGCTTCACACCTGACGCGGAGGGCTCTTCATCATGTTTCCGCTTTGAACTGCCGCATGCTACAGGTGTCGCTGGTGAGGGTTCGTCAGCGGGATGGAGTCTGTAGCCACACGGTGTATATGACGTTAATTCGTTAAAAGGTAATGAGCATACAGACATTGTAATTGACGATCTCATGTTGGAAATGGATAAAACGTTTGCCGAGACATTTACACTGTTCTCACACCATCTTAACATAAGCGTATTCATCAATCAGAATCTATTTTCCAAAAATAGATAAATACGCGATGTGTCGTTAAATACACAATAGCTAGTCTTATTCGCACAACATAGAGATGTGTCACAAGTTGGGATATTAGCCAATCAAATGTTCCCGAATCAGCGTAAGGAGTTTTTGGAGGTTTATAAAGAAGCCACAAGTCAGCGTTACGGATATTTGCTTTGTGACCTTCACCCGCGAAACATGTTTAGAGTGCTTCTAAGGACGAATATATTCCCAAACGATCCTGAAACGGTGTATATTCCAGAATGACAAATAGGCTGAAGAAATATCGTGCATTAATAAAAATCTATCAACGATTGCCCGGGCACTGCAACAGATGTTTGTTAAAAATATCGACTCTCACTTTTCAAAATGCATGTGTGAAATCTCTCTTAATGTTATAAAATGTAATGTGCCAATGAAACCCTCTCAGAAGGCTCGCTTATGTCGTTACAAGAACATAATACATGCGCTCGCTCGTAAAAGTCAAACTGTGGGGAAGAAAAAACGAATTATTGTACAAAGAGGGGGATCATTCCTCCCCATCTTATTTTCAGTTTTGGGACGTTTACTGACCATATTAATATAATGAAGAAAGTGGTAGTGATTCCGCACGAGGTGTATGCTTCACTGCAAAGTTCAAAGATTCCAAACACGGCTCTAGAACCCCGTAAAATCAGGCTTAAAAGAATAGAAAGCGGGTTGCTAGCCCTGTTAAACAGTGAAAAGTCACCTGATGAGAAAAGGATCTTGTACCAAGAGGCTTTGCAGAAATTTCTTCATCAGTACGAAGATTATAAGAATCCGACAGAGCTCCCCGTGGTTATCAGGCACAGCGCGAGCAACGCTGAGCATGGCAACATAGAACCTGGGCCCGACGTTAGATATGACCAACCAAAGAATAACGGAACGCAACACATCGAACATGTATTAAAAAGTATTTTCCCACATACATTGAGGAATAAAGGCTTAAGTCTTTATAATCTGTTGAGTGAGGACCCCATCATACGGTGGACCGATACAGGCGAGGTCATTGTGGAAGGAACAAGGGTACAAGGATCAAATATCGTTGACATTGTCCATGATCTGGTGAGAAAGTGGGACAGGCCCTCACCAACAGGATGGAAGCATATTAAAGCAAGACTACAACAAATAAATGTTTCCAAAACATTGATAGGTAATCTGAATAGGTTAAAAGACTTGGCTCAAGTCTCGCATGTGTCACAACTGAGTACGCCATCGCCCCCAGCAGTAACGTCTCTGAAGAGGAGAAAGAAGAGGACAAACGGCCAACCTTTTCCACGTGTCTCTAAAATACGCAAATGGCTAACATATTAAGTAAACGCTATTATGACATTTCTAACCCCGCCTCCTATGGTGGCGTTAATAGACTGTACAGAGGTGTTTACGGAGTAAGGAAAAAATGTTGAGAGGTTTTTGCGGGAGCAGGATGCTTATACACTTTTTAAGCCGGTGAGAAAAAGGTTTAAAACGGTCAAAACAACAGCGGTTTCGATTGACTCTATTTACCAAGCGGATTTAACAGACATGCAAAGATATTCAGTGTATAATGACGGCTACCGCTACATCCTATTCATAATAGATGTATTCTCTATATATCTGTGGCTAATTCCTCTGAAAAATAAATCGCCTGAAACAGATGCTAAAGCTACCGAAACGTTGATGTTAAAAGAAGATAGGGTTCCTGGCTATTTTGGAGCTATTGAAGAATAGGGACCCCAGCCTTCTTTAGTTAGCTTTATAAGGCTAACTAACGAAAATATCATGACCTAACCTAACCAATCGTCAAGGGCATACAATTAACCTAACGATTGGTTAGGTTAGGTCGTGATATTTTCGTTAGTTAGCCTTATAAGCCTAACTAAAGAAGGCTGGGGTCCCTATTCTTCAATAGCTCCGCTATTTTTGTACGGATATGGGGAAAGAATTTATAGGCCGTGCTCTTCAAAACATGCTGACAGAGTTTAATATCAGTTACTACACTAGCAGTTCTATACATAAGGCCTCTTTAGCTGAAAGAGTTCAACGTACCATAAAGGAACGCATGCATCGCTATTTTACACATAAAAACACATACAGATATATAAACATTCTGGGGTCATTGGCGTCGTCATACAACCGTTCACACCACCGTACGATTGGCACAACACCTAACGAAGTTTTAGAAAGAGGTACGCGCCCAGAGGTGAGGAGAGATGGAGCACCGCCACCACATTCTACACATTTTAAAATCAATGATTATGTAAGGCTATCACGTTCGGGAAATAAATTCGCGAAGGTATTTGAGCAAGGATGGACACGTGAGATTTTTAAAGTTAGTGCTATGAGACCTGAAGGCGAGATGATGATGTATTACGTTGAGGATTTGAATGGGGAAGAAATCGCAGGAGGCTTTTACCGCGAGGAGTTACAGAAACTGAAATTTAATTTAGGAAGAAGTGTGTTTAAAATTGAAAACATTTTAGGCAGCAAAGGTTCAGGAAAGAGAAAAATGTACCTGGTGAAATGGCTGGGTTATCCAGAAAGTTTCAACACCTATATAAAAGCTCCTGCAATAATGAAGCTTAAATAGTATGCAACATGGCGCCTAACCACTCCTATGTCACACTCCCGTCCTCTTCTTCTCTGTCTCTACATCCTAACAACACCCTGGCCAACTTTGTGACAGAACTCCACGGACCCGTTGAATTGGAGCGTCATTCGTATGAGGTGGGTTTATGTGAATTCCAGTTAGCCACCAAATTTTTAACTCTTGAAAATAATCAGATCATTTTTCTGGTCCTTAGAAGAATCGATGAGTGTGAAAAATTAGGCATAACCTTAGACAATACTATGCGATCAGTCCTGTTCGGTGAGGTACAGTACTATAGTACAAATGTAACACTAGGAGTCGGTCATTATGACACAGCCACGGACATTGTGACGGGGTTAAACAAGTGTCTTGAAAAGTCGTACCTGACAAACGATTTACTTTTTGAAGTCGTAAACATAGACACGCCTGCACGCACGTTAAAGTTAAAATCAACGCTCAGTAGAAATATTAAAGATAAAGAGCTGTTCACAATTGGGGCCGAAGGTCGATATAGTGCAGCTCTCCAAAGAGATACCTTTCACGATGCACAACATGACTTGTCCAGCTTAATGTATCAACTGAAGTGGAGAAATTGGGTGAAAGCTGCCCATCCCCATCCCCAGACATGTGCTATATTTACAGCAATATCGTAGAGCATCAATTTGTTGGGGACACCCAGGCGCGCCTGCCGCGCATTGCACACATCCCCGCGCATTGCACACATCCCCCATCTAAGGCATAACCTTAGACAATACTATGCGATCAGTCCTGTTCGGTGAGGTACAGTACTATAGTACAAATGTAACACTAGGAGTCGGTCATTATGACACAGCCACGGACATTGTGACGGGGTTAAACAAGTGTCTTGAAAAGTCGTACCTGACAAACGATTTACGTTTTGAAGTCGTAAACATAGACACGCCTGCACGCACGTTAAAGTTAAAATCAACGCTCAGTAGAAATATTAAAGATAAAGAGCTGTTCACAATTGTGGCCGAAGGTCGATATAGTGCAGCTCTCCAAAGAGATACCTTTCACGATGCACAACATGACTTGTCCAGCTTAATGTATCAACTGAAGTGGAGAAATTGGGTGAAAGCTGCCCATCCCCATCCCCAGACATGTGCTATATTTACAGCAATATCGTAGAGCATCAATTTGTTGGGGACACCCAGGCGCGCCTGCCGCGCATTGCACACATCCCCAACCATAGAGGGAAAAGTTTGAGCCTTACATATAACAAGCCCCATTATGTGAATGTTGCGACTAATCTATTAACTAACATCTCGATATATATAAGAACGATTGAGGGGACAAATTTCCCATTCGGTGATGGGAGCTTAACAGTGAAGGTACACTTTCGTCGCTTTCAGTTATAATGATCCGAAGGCCTTTCACAGTTTATCGAGGGGTGAGATATCAGCGTGGGAGTGGGCTTCGATCCATTTTTTCAACCATACTACGCACCGTTGTCCCACTGTTGAAGAGGGGTCTAGATACCTCGGGAGGAAGGCGTTACATTCAGGTTTTAACGCGATAGAAGACATAATGGGTGGAACTAAACCTAAAGAAGCTCTAAAAAAACATTTAAAACGTACACGGGACGAAATTATCAAAGATGCAAAGATAAAAATGGGGTGGAGAAAAGAAGAAGAGGGTTGTCAGGAAGAAGGGGTTACCAACACGTGGCGCTAAACGAAAAAGGACATAAAAAAAGAAGTGTTCTACACTGCGTTCGCACTTATTAAGCAGATTACATTTTCTCCAATGTTTTCAAAAGTTTTCCCCGATTTCAATGAAATTTGTAGCAAATAATCACTATATATAGCAGCATTGATGGTATTCATTTGGATAAAATATTTTGATAATTAAAATAATTATCTCATTTTATTGAAAATATGTAAAATATTGTGTTCCGAATTATTAAGCAAGTATTCTATTTACGGATCTAAATGGTGAAAATGGGTAAGAAGAAGGATTTAACACTAACTGAGAAAAGAAAAATAGTCAAGTTACTCGCTGAAAATATAAAATCTATTGAAATTTCGAAGCAGTTTGGCAGAGCTTATCGAGCTGTAAAGAAGTTTGTAGCGGAGGGTACCAAACTGAGGCAGCGAAGTGATAAAGGAGCTATAAGAAAAGTGACAAGGCGGCAGATATCTGTAATCAAGCGCAAATTGCAAAGCATCCATTGTCCTAAAGTAAAGAGGTTTTTGAGCAGGCTGGCATACATAATGTACCAAGAACATCTCGATGTGGAATCCTCCAAACAATTGGCAAGACGTGTAAGCCTACGATTCAGTCACCATTAACACCCAGGTACAAGAAGCAGCGTGTTGAATGGGCGCCTCAGTACGTGAAAACAGATTTTAATACTGTATTGTTAACTGATGAATGAAGAGCAACCCTTGAGGGATTTGATAGTTGGTCAAGAAGATGGATTGCTAAGGGTCAATTTCTACCATGCAATGAGGTTTTCTTTTAGAAAGTTTGTGTAAGACTCGGCATTCATTTTTACACCATCAGGCACTCTGTATAGGACAGCTACTTCATTGCCTATCAATCCTGCCCAAAACATGACACTACCTCCACCTTGTTGGCGTCTTAATCTCGATGGTAGAAATTGGCTCTCAGCAATCCACCTTCTTGACCAAACATCAAGTCCCTCAAGGGTTGCTTTTCATTTATCGGTGAACAATACAGTATTAAAATCTGTTTTCACGTACTGAGGCGCCCATTCAACACGCTGCTTCTTGTACCTGGGTGTTAATGGTGACTGAATCGTAGGTTTACACGTCTTGCCAATTGTCTGGAGGATTCCACATCGAGATGTTCTTGGTACATTATGTATGCCAGCCTGCTCAAAAACCTCTTTACTTTAGGACAATGGATGCTTTGCAATTTGAGCTTGATTACAGATATCTGCCGCCTTGTCACTTTTCTTATAGCTCCTTTATCACTTCGCTGCCTCAGTTTGGTACCCTCCGCTACAAACTTGTTTACAGTTCGATAAGCTCTGCCAAACTGCTTCGCAATTTCAATAGATTTTATATTTTCAGTGAGTAACTTGACTATTTTTCTTTTCTGAGGTAATGTTAAATTCTTCTTCTTACCCATTTTCACCATTTAAATCCGTAAATAGAATACTTGCTTAATAATTCGGAACACAATATTTTACATATTTTTCAATAAAATGAGATAATTATTTTAATTATCAAAATATTTTATCGAAATGAATACCATCAATGCTGCTATATATAGTGATTATTTGCTACAAATTTCATTGAAATCGGGGAAAATCTTTTGAAAACATTGGAAACATATTTACGTGTACGGCGAGTGAAATTAAGTTCCCCGAAATATGTAGAAATTGAAAAAAATTTAATATACACAACAGTAAAATACCCAATTAACAGAGTACAGATCAAACTATACACGGTGCCCCCGCCGGGTTGGCCTCAAAGCAGCCAGGAAACGTGGCCCTGGGAGTTCTACCTAAAAGGATATTAATCGGAATGCAGGATCACGCTTCAACGAATGGAAAATATAAAAAGAGCGCCTTTAAATTCGAGAATTTCGGCCTTAAAAATATAACTCTATACGTAAATGGCGTTGCATTGGGCGGGACTATGGATACGACTACTCATCAGACGCTGTGTTCCCGCTCTGCGCGAGAGCTTATAGTAGTCTGGCTCATAACGCCGGTGCCTGTGACGAGCTTGGGTTTGGCGTAACGCAGAAAGAATTTGTCGAAGAATTTAACCTTTACTCCTTTGATATTACCCCTGACTTATCTGGTAGTATAAATACACACTTAAATCCATAAAAAAGTGGGAACATCTCAGTCAGGTTGGAATTTTCCAACCCTATAGACGCGCCTATTAGTGTACTCGTGTACCTCGAATCACAGGCTCTAATAGAAGTTGACCGTTTCAGAAACGTGGTCACAGACTTTTAAAATGGACGCGAATACACTCCAGAGAGTAATGAAAAGTGACCGAATCACACGCTCCAAATTTATCGGCGTGTTTGCGAAGAATGAAATATTGAAATTGCCGACTACGAGAGATTGGTATAGGATTATCGTGAACACCGACATTGTTGGTAATGTGGGAATTCATTGGTTTGCAATCTATTTTAAAAATAGGGAAAGAATGTACTATTTTGATTCACTCGGCACTCAGCCCTGGAGTGACCCTGTGGTTGTACAATTTATCGAACAAATACATGTCAAATTGTCTGAAATCCTTACCACTTCCAAGGATATTTTAGTAATACTTGTGGCATGTATTGCCTTTCACTTCTGCACATGTCACGTGGGAAGAAATTTATAAATTTTAAAAAATTATTCGATTTGTGCGACACGGAAATGAATGACGAAACGGTATGCAGACAAATTAAAAAAGGTTCCCATATGTTCGCACTCGTTGTATTGTGTAAAGGTGTATATATATTTGTAACTATATTGTGTAAAGGTGTATATATATTTGTAACTATATTGTGTAAAGGTGTATATATATTTGTAACTATATTGTGTAAAGGTGTATATACAATTGTCCCTATCAAGGCTTACTTAATGGACGCTAGTTCTGTAATCCGCTTTGTACATGCTTTCTACCACTTAATAAATTAAATGAACATACAATGTGTTTTGTTCTTAACCACAAAAAAACTTACATTAGTTCCTCGATGACATGGCATTCGTTGGAACGGATGTGAGCCAATACCTCGACCCCTGTATTCTGGTCCCTGGGCTGGCTGTGCGGTAAAGCCTCCAAATCATTTATTCCCCTTTCATCAAAACGAAAAGTAGCTATAACATGATCGAGCTCCGCATCGGACCTTTAAGGAGAAATTAACGTGATTAGTTCATACTGGTTCTTTGTAACTAAAGTCCAATTTTCATAAATCGATTTGTGTTCAGAAATCATAGCTCAGTGCTAATGCAAACTATACTATAATTAAGGATACCTGCTAATGAAACATTTACGATAAAATGTGAGTAGACAAAAAACTTACATTAGCTCCTCGATGACCTGGCGTTCGTTGGACCGGATGTGAGCCAATACCTCGACCTCGGTATGCCACTGGGTTGGCTGTGTGGTAAAGCCTCCAAATCATTTATTCCCATTTCAACAAAACGAAAAGTAGCTATAACATGATCGAGCCATCGGACCTTTAAGGAGAAATTAACGTGATTAGTTCATACTGAGTCATTTAAAGTTAAATTAAATTAAAATTTAATTATGCCCGGTTAGGCTACGCTAGGTTAGGTTATATTAAGAGATGAATGGCAAATCGCTGGGTGTTGGAATCCCTGTTAAACCGTAGGTCTAGGGTGGGGTGAAAAGTTTGACTTTCTGGGCTAGGTTAGGTTATATTATACCCGGTTAGGTTACGCTAGGTTAGGCTATATTATGTCCGGTTAGGTTTGGTTAGGTTATATTATAACCGGTTAGGTTATGCTAGGTTAGGTTATATGACACCCGTAACGATTCCGGTCATTAACACATATAACCATATATATATAATATATATATATATGGGGAGGGAGCTACAATAAGAGAAAACGCTGGGGTGCTGGGTTCCCCGTTTAAACTGTAGGTCTAGGGTGGGGTGAAAAGTTTGATCTTCTGGGTTAGGTTAGGTTAGGTTATATTATACCCGGAATATCACACCTCTATCGAGTACGGATACATGTTTCGGATTATTAATTTAGTTCAGGTTAGGTTAGGCTGCGCTAAGTTAGGTTATATTATATCTGGTTAGGCTCTGCTAGGTTAGGTTATATTATGACCCGGTTAAGCTATGCTAGGTCAGGCTATACTAGGTCAGGCTATGCTAGGCTAGGCTAAGATAGGTTATATTATTATAAACGAGAAAGAGCCCTGGGATTAATTTTTTCGTTGTAGAAAAACAAAACTCAGAATAAGAGGAAAAATGAGATTACTAAATAATTATAAACGAGAAAGAGTCCACCATTAATAGGTTAGGTTAGGTTTGGTTAGGCTACGCTAGGTTAGGTTATATTATATTTGGTTAGGCCATACTAGGTTAAGTTATATTATGATCCGGTTAGGCTATGCTAGGTTAGGTTATATTACGCCCGGTCTAGCTATGCTGGGTTAGGCTAGGTTAGGTTATGTTATGTTATGACCCGGTTAGGCTATACTAGGTTAGGTTATATTACGCCCGGTCAGGCTATGCTAGGTTAGGTTAGGCTATGCTATGTCCTGGTTAGGCTATGATAGGTTATATTACATCCGGTTAGTCTATGCTAGGTTAGGCTAGGTTAGGTTAGGCTACATTATGTACCGGCTAAGCTACGCTAAGTTAGGTTTTATATATATATATATATATTAGTGGTGGACCGGATATCCGCATCCGCATCATTTTTAACATCTGCATCCGCACTTCGGACTGCGGATGTTATGCGGATATTACCTCTAATAAATTATGCAATTTACAATTAAATTAGCTTATAAAGTAGTTTATAAGGCCCAGTCATGCATATTTCATGTAAAATATTAATTATTAATGAACAAACAAACATATAAACCTCAAAATATAAATACCTGGTAACACAGAAAATTGAATGAAACTTGTTTCATTGAATTTTCTGTGGCTGGAACTCTTGAGAAAGTTATTATTTTTATCATAATGAAAACATTAATATTAATTTTAATTCTTATGCATTGCCTGCCATAATAGTAATATCACGAAATTTGAAAAATTATGTCATATGTTCATAATTCTATATTATATTGATAGATTAACTAAATATCGCATCCGCATCCTCATCCGCGGATATTGAAATTAAAAACCCGCATCCGCAGATGTTGAAAAACGGACATCCGGTCCACCACTAAAATATATATATATATATATATATATATATATATATATATATATATATATACGTATATATATATATATATACACACACACATATATATACAGGGTGTCCCATAAGTCCGGCATCATAGGAGAAATTCATATTTTTCTATTTCTACAAACCATAATTTATGCTCGGGATGCCAATTTCCCGTCCACCATTCTGTTCAGTGACGAGGCTGTTTTTTATGGAAATGGTGAGGTAAATCGACAGAACACCCGCTACTGGTCTCAAAACAACCCTCACTGGTATACCTCTTCAAAGGAACAAGGTGCATCTCGGGTGATGGTATGGTGTGGCATTTGGAAGGATCGCATCATAGGCCCCCTCTCTTTCGATGAACATGTCACTGGAGGCACCTACCTACGTATGCTCAAGGAAGAAGCATTTCCCAGTGTCTTGAACGAAGAAAGAAATTTCCCAACATGGTTCCAGCAAGACGGCGCTCCTGCACATTACAGCACCCAAGTAAGGGAATACCTGTACCAACAATTCCCTGGTCATTGGATAGGACGTCGAGGGCCTGTGGAATGGCCAGCTAGAAGCCCGGATCTCACGCCACTAGATTTTTATCTCTGGGGCCACTTGAAAGCGCTGGTATTCGCAGAGAAAATTAGGAGTGTTGAACATTTGCGGCAGCGCATTATTGGGGCATGTAACACCATTACTCCTGACATCATTCACCGTGTGCTTGCTGACTGGGTATCACGTCTGAATTTGTGTATTGAAAACAATGGTGGACAATGGTGGACAATAAGAGAAAACGCCCAGCAAATTATAATCACAAAGCAGATATCCTTTCACCTCGTCTTATTACGAATTTTAAAAAATTATAGCCCTTGCAATGAATGAAACGATGCATATAATCATAATCACAAATTATTACGTAATTACTTACACTCCGTGACGTCATCAGTGGCAAAATCTTTCTCGCCGCCACAAATTTCTGCAATGTTTTGCGTTGAAAGCAGCGCATTCCGGTCTACATCGGTGAAAATTACAAGCGTTGCCTCTACGTAGAAATCTTTATCTTCCAACAATTCGGGGAGATGTAGAGCTGCTACGATTGGCTCATGGCGAGATATTGCTATAGCACTTACCGATAAAAACAACTGAATTGGAAGCCTGTGATGAAAATGCCCCCTTTTATAGAGAGGGTCGTAATTGTGAACCGGGTAATCGCGAGTTTCCTATTGGTTATCGGTGAAATTTGGGCGGGGACATAATATGTGAGTGATGCCATCCACCAACCAGAGGTTCTGGGCCGTTTTCATGCGCCGCTTACCGTACTTTGATTGGCTGTCCCGTGAAATATGGGACGTGTCAGATATACCCATTCGTAGAGAGAGAGAGAAGCGCTTTGCTTGGAAATAAATCTTGCTTCCTAGGGCACCGATGAGATGGGTGGGGGAAGGGAAAATGGAACAACCATTTATATATGAGAAGCTTAACGATGCTGGAAAATAAATTTGTAAATCGGTTTATGGTACCCCATCTAAAATAGATTCGGAAAATTTATTATTTCCTCTGAAAAATGAATCGTCAGAAACTGGAAGATAATTTTAAAAATCAATTACTCATGAAGGCTCGACAATTTTCGTAGGAATAAAGTTTATGGTATCCAGAGTTCGTGTACGATACAATCAGTAAAATAATTTTTTTAAAAATTAGCAGAGATGGGTGGTGGATGCGGGACATTAACCCCCAAAGTTTATGACCTCGAAACAATAGAAATAAAAATCCTGCGAAGAGAGGTTTGTTTATTGGAATTTTAAAACCGATAGTATCTATCGCTTTCCGCCATCCAGGCGCCATGTTAAAACTCCGCTGGTAAAATAAGTTGTTTCAAATTTTAATTTTTTAATGAATAAAGCTTTAACAGGCATATATATATATATATATATATATATATATATATATATATAAATTAATGTTTTTTATTTTCAATATATTTAATTATTTAATATAACTATATATATATAAAAAGATTAAAAGTTAAATGATATCAAGTATAAAAGTATGAATGAAAAGTAAAATATAAAATGGTTTAAGTAAAACAGAATTGTAAAATTTCTTACCAGATTGTAATGAGACTAATCTGGTAAGAAATTTTACAATTCTGTTTTACTTAAACCATTTTATATTTTACTTTTCATTCATACTTTTATACTTGATATCATTTAACTTTTAATCTTTTAATTTAACACATTGTAACTTGCTTTTAATTTTCGCTTATTGTAAGTAATTTTGCAATTCTGTTTTACCTAAACCATTTTATATTTTACCTATATATATATATATATATATATATACTTCTCCTGTACTAATATGTTGATGAATATACGCCAGCATTTTGTGTATTTTTGATTATATATATATATATATATATATATATATATATATATATATATATATATATCCTCGTTCGTATTTCTTATGCTATTATTATTATTTTTTATTTAATTTTTGGATCATACATGTCTCATCGCTTGATTGTATATTTATTTTCTATATATTTCGTGAAATTGAGCCCATTAATTCGTCTAAATAAACAGAATGATATAGTGGTGTCTTATTTAATTCATTTGGTTGTAAACGATATCATTATTATTTAATTATACCAAATGGCTGCCTTGTAAGCAGACTGACGGATGTACGTTCATGTGTGTGTGTACGATAATAAGAGTTTCGCTGATTGTAAAATACGTGATGAAGAACAATTCGTACTTGCTAGTGGCTCTATTCACATGAAGGTCAAGTTGGTGTTCCCGCCTCTAGGCATGGTTTGGCAGAGGAGCGGGTTGCTCTCCACCTGGGTTTGAGACCCTGTGATGGTAGGCGACGTGTAAACTATTCTTCCTTTTAAACGATGGAGGGAATTGTTTCTGTTTATATAATTGTGTGTGCTTTTTGTACTAATTAGTAATTTCTGTAGTAAATGATAAATATTATTTTTCATAAGATGCTTCCGTTATTCTCGGTAAACCGTATTATTCCGCTCCCTGTATATTCAGAAATCAGGCATAAATGGTATATATATATATATGAAGGGGTTTACACCCATCTATAGATATCTGTGGCCAATTCCTCTGAAAAAAATAAAAAATAAAAAAAATTATATATATATATATGAGAGAGAGAGAGGGGGCAATAAACAAACACATAAACATGACCGAGTCTTGCAATACAGTTTAACGGGGGATCCATCAGCCCTTAACCACCAGGATACCCTGGGTTCCCATTTATCTACACTCCGCCTTAGACCTATAACTTAACGGGGAATCCAGCAACCACTAGAATACCCAGGGTTCCCATTTATTTACCAACCGTGGAAGGATGCACCATCACCGGGTCTCGAGCCGGGCGCATATAATCGTGTGTAATGATAGAGAGCGTACAGTCGGGAGTGTACGTGCATTTGTCCAAACGATGTATACACTGTCCCAACTGGCTGATAATGGCTGGAGGTACTGGCTTCTACGCCAACTGGCTGATTAGGACCTTATAAGATAGCGGGCGCTCGGCTGAACTCTCAATATGAGCTTGGCTCCTGCCAGCGAACACTCCTCTCTCCTTCTCCTTTCTCTCTTAGGTTAGGTATACCCCTTTGGGGGGGTGAGGCCGTCCCCCTTCTCCCCCAAAGAGGTCTCCCCCAGCAAGCCACTTGCTGGTGGAGTTCAATGCAGCTTGGGGGATAACCCCTCCTCCATAGTTGCATAACCTCTTGCAACATTTCCTTTGCAGCATTGATCACCATTTGCAATTGCATTGCATTCTAACATTTTGTGCCCATACTCATGTGCATGCATTTCTAGAGGTGTGTGAGATTGTGCTCGTGCCTGTGTTGTGACTAGCATTCACGCAAACCAGTGCGATTGGCCTTGTTTTTCACAATTTTTTATTTCTAACGGATAACCGTCACTTTAGGTGAGTCTTTCGTTGTGCGATGTCCTTCTAATTAAATTTAACCGAGTGAATTCAGGGTTGATTTGTCCGTTTTGTTTGTAGGCTACACAATTTACGAGCTTAAGAATGTCATTTTCCACATTTAGTGCATCAAATGAGTTATCATACGCTTAGTAATTCTTCGGCATCCCCCAACCACGGTTCGAGATGAGATGTGAAGCTCTGAGTTATATGTGACAAATTGACGAAGATATCAACTTGAAAGTTGATACAAATCTTTAATCAAAGGAGAGACAAAAGCAGGAAATTTACAAATCATTGAAGAATAAATTTCTTCGAAATGCTTCAATAAAATTATTCGAGCAGCTGACGAGGAAGCTTCTAACAGTGGCTGTATCCCCCAGCACGGGACACGTCAACGCGAAGAAGAGGCGACGTCGAACCGAAACATCAACGCGCTGGTGGCGAAACTTCCTCAAATCTCCGTGCAGCGGGCTGTCTACGGTTGGCCAGATTGGCAGTCGACGGCCTGTTGCGTTGCACGGTCAGAATGCCGATCGGCTCCCGGGGCCGGACCTATACCAGCGTGCTATTTTTTCATTTACGGGGAGCAATTGCGTGCTCCCTGGACTACTCTTACTCTCCGGCGACATTAAGACTAATCCAGGCCCCACTACAACTTACACATATCACCATACACAAAGACATAGACACAATAGGACCATGAGACACATACAGAAGCATAATATTAACATATTACAGTACAACGTAGATGGCCTTACAAACAAAATCATGCAGCTTAGGGAATTCGTACACAAACAAAACATTCACATAGCACTTATACAAGAAACAAAACCAAAACGCACACACAAAACACCCACCATCCCTGACTTCACGGCGATCCGTCAAGATCGTACTGGGGGTCACAGGGGTGGACTCATCACTTACATACGTAAAAACATTAGCTACACTGATGCCACCCAAAACATTACAAACACAATCCAAGCAGACAACACGCTAGAAATACAGGCAGTTAACATTAAAACACGCGCAAAAAACAACACCACACTCATCAACATTTACATCCCACCAGATAGTTCACCTCAGGTGCAAGCCAATTGCAATCCATAGTTACACAATCTGGCCTCTCTCACTAATGTCATCTTAGGAGGAGACTTCAACACTAAAGACACTAGTTGTTACCTGCACAACCAAAGCAACACCAGAGGCGCCAACATAGCCACACAACTAAACAGCCTCTTCATTCTTAACAATACAGAAGAACTCACACATACCACATCAAGTAGGATACTCAAACTCCTCCTCAGACATAACGTTCTGTTCCCCCTCACTAGCAACACATACATACTGGAGAACAGAAAAACAACTGTCATCAGACCACCTGTCCATCATCATTACAACACGTTCTACACTCTGCCCCAACAGCCATAGGCACCTTTACAGAAATTAAAAGAAAGCTGATTGGGAACAGTTCAAAATACCGACTGAAGAACAATTCACCACATTAAACAGCCCACCCATCATAAACATCAATACAACACTCAAGACATTTAATCAGATCATCAATAATGCAAACAAATACATACCCAAGGGCAACATTAGGAAATACAACCCAAATTACACTAGAGAAATAGCCCACCTCATAAGGCAACGTAACAACCTCAAACATAACACACAAGCACCACACACAGAAGCCATAAAACAGCAGATACAACAGCTCAACACAGAAATAAACAACAAACTTAAAGAAAAACAAACAGAAACATTTCGGGAATTCATAACGCTAAACCACTCCACAGATACATCCAGGCTATGCAAGACTATAAACAGCATTACCCACTCTAACAGCGGCATTCACACATCACACGCGGCCATCTGTCGCAGCCAAAATAATATCCCAACATATACACAATAAGCTAACATTCTAGTCAATCACTACACAAAGATAAGTCACTTAAACATAGACAACAACCAGAAACACGCAGACAGACAAACAACCAGACACAAGAAAACCTACAGACTCGACACGACCATTACATCCTTCAGTACAGACCAGACCACCAAGATCATCAAAAACATCAAGAATTCGAAGGCTACTGGACCAGACAACATATCTAACATACACCTTAAACACTTGGGCCCAGAATACTAGCTCTCACAAACATCAGCACATATTTGTACCAAAACTGTATTATTCCTGACATATGGAAACAAGGTAAAATTATTACACTACTCAAACCAAACCTAACAGAACCAGCTTCCTATAGACCCATTACTTTACTATGCACACCTTTCAAAGTGATAGAAAGACTAATCTTACAAATCACCAACCCACACATACCACTATCGCCTACTCGACATGGATTCAGACCTCACCACTCAACTACGACATTACTCACTAACCTCACGCAGCACATCATGGATGGCATCAACTCCAGACGACCAGCTCAACGTACACTATTAGCAACAATAGACATTAGTAAAGCATTTGATGCTATCCCACGCTTTCCTCTCATAAACAAAATACTCAACACAAACATGCACAATAACACTAAAAGGTGGCTGAGCAACTATCTTTCAGGAAGATATTCACATGTCACATTTAATGACAAGTCATCTAAAAACAAGCTTTTTCCGAACGGGGTTCCTCAAGGCTCTGTTCTCTCACCAACACTCTTGAACTTATACATGCATGACATTCCAACACCCATAGATAACAAGCTTACCTTATCATCATATGCAGATGACATCACTCTAACATCCACCCACAACAACATCGACACCGCTACAAATAACCTACAAACATACATAAACAGTATCAAGACTGGCTCACACACAATAGACTCAGAGTAGCGCCCACAAAATCAACCATCACCTTGCTAACAAACAACACAAAAGAACACCAGATAACTCCACAGCTTACACTAAACAACACCAACATTCCACACACTCACAGGACCAAAATACTTGGGGTCACATACAACACATCATTATCTTTTGCAAACCACATTTCGGACATTAAAAACAAATGTACGTCAAGACTTAACACGCTTAGGGTACTAACAGGCACAAACTTTGGACACTCGCAGGAAACAACATCACTCATATACAAACAATATATTCGCTCAGTTATGGACTATGCTAGCCCATGCTGGGCACCCATTATCTAAAAAACACACATAAACACCTCATAGACAATACAAAACAACGCACTTCGTATCATTACAGGATGTATCCAAACAACACCAATAGAACACTAACCCACAACACTCTTGCCACTACATGTACAATCATGCACCGACACCTCGCACCAATAAGGTAACACCAGAGAGACATTATAACCAAATACTCCATTCCATACCACGCCCCACAGACATCACACAGTATGGAAAACACATACACACACACCTAACCCATAAGGCACTGACACGACTCGGTCCGAATGCGGTCCTAGGTGCGAAGCCACCACCCATTGACAGGTCAGAGACCAGCATGAGCAGATCGGATCGAGTTAACTTAGCACGATTCCGATGTGGACATCACCCCAACTTACAAACATATAAACACAGATTAGACAACTCCACAGACGACACTTGCCACCTGTGCCAGGACACACCACAAACAATTGAACATATTATGACAGACTGTACTACTGCTCTAGCACAACAACGAACACAACACAAATTCACTAGTGTGTTGAACCTCTGGTCCACTCCGAAGAGGGCGATCGGTTACCTGCGTGCCGCCGGCTTGCTCGATCAGGGTGGGCTGATCGGCTAACCAACAACAACAACAACTTGAAGGTTGTCGAGATTTGCGTGTCCGCTTATGCGTGGCGGCCAGCTTGAATCTGTCGCGGTTGCGTTCAGTCTATTAATGTCATTTCGTGTCATGGAGGTGAAGCTGGAGAAAGCTGTTGACATTTTTGCTAACGAAAAAAAAAAATTGGCGGATCCTCCTAAAGTGGATCTTGTTTGTCGGTCTTATGAGGTTGGACGAGCCATTGGCACATTTTTTCGTAGTCTTTCTTTATCAGGATAATACAATTTACAAGAGTTTTCTTTTTTGGGGGGTTTGGTTAGACAGTGGGCTAAAAATTGCCCGTCAAGTAAGTGTTTTTTGGATTCCGTTGAACATTAAAATAATTATAGATTAGCTGTTGTTCTAATAAATATGCAATCATTGAACATTAAACTTATTTCCAAGTGTTTTTGGAAGTTGGGTTGCATAATTTTTAGGTTGGGTTCAGAACCACAGCTTAACCCAACCAATACCCCTCACCTCGAAACAAAAATCCTAGATCCGCCACTGCTTAGGTTGTTAGGTCAGGTCGATACACTGTATATCTATATATGCATATGCATAAAATAATTGAAAGACATTGCATGTACTTCAGGTACGAAGAGTACAATTGTACAAAAATAATTCATGTCTTACTTAAAGTAGTCCTAAAATACCAAACTTGGAGTGAATGATCGGAGTTGAAATCTTGTAAAGGTTGAAATATTTCATGAGAAATAGTTCTAGTGTCTGCAATAGGTGGCGCCATCGTTTTTATATTTATTACTTTTCGTTACGTTATCATAAAAAAGTAACACATTTTTTAATTTAAAACATTTAGTTACGTTTTTCATGCAAATAACACTAATTTGTTTGGAGTATTTTTGATACACCAATTATGTTGAAAACTACTCATGAGTTGTTAGAAAGTAGCAGTAGTAGAAAACTGAATAGAAAAGCATAAAGCTCTTCCCCCCCCTTCCCAAGTCTTCACCTATTCTTCGTTGTGAATACACTCATTCATCGAGTGTCCAGTATCAGTGATTTTAATAATTTGTTTTTCAGGGAAATTAATTCGTCAGCAAAGTGATATATATATATATATATATATATATATATATATATATATATATAGTTGTATTCGATGCCTTCACATCTAACTTAACATAGCTAATTTACTTTGCTTTATTATTTAATTATAGTTAAATTCATTTAATGATTAAACGAAGTTATAGTTAAGGTAACGAACGTGGTGCCATAGAGCTTTCTTTGCTGTGTTTGAGAAATATTTCGCAGAAGGTGTAAATCCCTTCGAGGCAGGTCGCAGACAACATTAAAGCAGTGAAAGTAAAACGTGGTTCCATAAGACTATTTTTTCATTGCTTTCAAGATTGTATTCGAGACTTAGGTCAGACTGAAACAGCGTGTGAAAAAGGTCACTCTCTAAAACATAGATAAGTTATTTACTTTTGCATTTGTTTTTTTACTTAAGTATTGTAAACTACATTAAAAACAGACAGAATATGACAGGCCCAGGTAAACTGAAAACCGAATGATTTAAATGTAAAATTCAACATTGGTGTGTTGACTTTCCTGAAGGTAATTTTAGGGAAATTACAACTTTGAGTGTATGTTTGTTCTGTAGACTTAAGGTAACCATGAAAAGAAAGTTAAAGCTGCTCAATGAATAATACGATTAGTGTAATTTTTATTGGTTTTAACTGCGGTAATATAAAGTGGGAAGACAAAAAAGCTGATGCTGAGGACTCAAGACTATTGGAATTTGCAGATGATAATTTTTTAAGTCAGTGGGTAGACTGTCCTACTAGAGGTAATCAGAGCTGGGCAGTATTTAAATACATTTGTATTTAAATACGTATTTAAATACATTTGTGTATTTAGAACTGTATTTATAAATACATTGTTTTTCATGTATTTAAATATAGTATTTAAATACTTTAATGAGTATTTAAATACAATGTATTTAAATACTCAAAATATAAAAATGTAAATACTTTTACTGGTTTAATACACGTTCTGTACTAGCACAGTACGACGCGTCGACAGTGTAGTACAGCATGGTTCATGTTTTAATGTGTCAGTTCAATCAGTTGTGTGTCACTCTTAGTCATGGCTTCAACAAGCAAATCCGGTGAATCAAACAGTGATATATCTGCAGATAACAATTTAGTGCACCCTCTGTTTGATGGAAAATACTTTAAAATTAAATCTAAAGACGGTAATATCGGAAATTAGATTGTACTATTTCTTTATCCTTTATCAAGCATTTTATATTGTTGTTACTCATGAATTAGTGAATGCATATGTTAAAATTTGTATGTATTTAAAATGTATTTACAAATGTATTTAAATACAATTGATGTATTTTGTATTTAGTATCTAAATACATTCGTAAAATGTATTTAGTATTTAGTATTTAAATACATTTCTCCCATGTATTTAGTATTTAGTATTTAAATACATTCAATGTATTTATTGCCCAGCTCTGGAGGTAATAATAAACTAGATCTCGTATGCACAAGCGAAGATGACCTAGTCTCTAACCTGACTACTGGTGAAACTTTGAGTAACAGCGATCACAATTTGATAAGGTTTGACTTAAGGTTCCAATTATTACTCGAGAAAAGACGCACAAAAAGTTGGAGTTCTCTTCAGTAAATTTTGAAAGTTTTCGAATATTAATAAGTGAGGGTGTCAATGTCAACTGGAGCTTTTATAGGGATCAGTTTGAAATATTACAGGCCACTTTTATACCCACAAAAATAGTTTCCTCCTCGTTAATCAAGACCCTGAGTAGTATAGCCGCAAAAGGGGAGAGTGCAAGAATGTTGCAGGTTATTATGTAATGTTGCAAAGGGGGTGGGGGTTGTTGCAAAGGGGTTGTTGCAAAGGGGGGAAGGGGTTGTTGCAAATGCAAAAGGGGAGAGTGCAAGAATGTTGCAAAGGGGAGTGGGGGTTGTTGCAAAGGGGGAAGGGGGTTGTTGCAAAGGGGCGGGGTTGTTGCAAAGAGGGAAGGGGGTTGTTGCAAAGGGGAAGGGGGTTGTTGCAAAGGGGGGGTGGGGGTTGTTGCAAAGGGGGGTTGTTGCAAAGGGGGGTGGGGGGGAACTTGGAGGCGGCGTTATCCCCCAAGAGAAAGGAGGAGGAGGAGAGAAAGGAGGAGAGGTGTTCACCTGGCAGGAGCCAAGTGCACATTAAGACTTCAGCCGAGTTGGCGTTGTTTTATAGGCTCCTAATCAGCCAGTTGGCGTAAATGGCTTGAGTTGCCAGATACCGCGATACCATTGTATACATTATTATAGACTTCTAATCAGCCAGTTGGCTGTAAATGGTTGTCAGATACCTCTTTTTAGCAGTATTATTGCATACATTATTATTATATACGCCTAATCAGCCAGTTGGCTGTAAATGAGTTGCCAGATAGCGCCATGTATTCCGAAGACAGAGTTGCCAGATACCATTGTATACACTATTATAGACTCCTAATCAGCCAGTTGGCTTAGAAGGCTTAAATATTGCCAGATACCTGTTGTATACATTATTAGAATACCGGTAGTAGAAGGCATAACAATAAACAACATTGCATCATTCTTTTTATTATAAATATATAGAAAATAAATATACATTTGAGGAATATGCGTATAACAGAAATATATACACACAATTATGGATATATATATATATATAAAATAAAATATACATTTCATATACACTTCAATAGAAATATGTACATAACAGTACAGGAGAAATATACACACACACACCAATTATGGTGATATATAAAATAAAATATACATTTCATATACACTTCAATAGAAATATGTACATAACAGTACAGGAGAAATATCAAGCAAAATATATATATATATATATATATATATATATATATATATATATATATATATATAAACACAAATCAATAGAAATATGCGTATAATCGGGGAAATGTCAAGCAAAATATATATACAATTCACTTTTTTTTCAAAATACTAAACTCGGTCTTAATCGAGTTTACAATTACATCATTATTGCTCTGCATTACGCAGTATATGCGGCTTAATAATATTTCACCGCTTAAAGTATAGGGAAACCTGTATTCGATATGAATGGCTTTCATATCGTTCAGTACTATTTTTGTTCCCACTTTACAACCGGTTGGTAAGTCATCTTTAAACACGTCTAGAATACAATCAAAAGCACGCACAAAGAGTTCATCGTTAGCTACATTATTAAACACAAGTTTATAAGAACGCTTTTCCAATCGAGGGTTTATTTCTACCGACTCGAGCTTTTCAATCGTGAACTCACTCAACATAGCGGCAATTGAAATAATCTTCTAAATCGTTACGACAACTGCGCGTTATATAAAGAAATAGTTCTTCAGGGTGAACGGTGTAGGTGAGCTCAGCCTTGTACCGATCAATTGCTTTGTACCAAAGTTCATGGTATTTCAAAGAGTCTAAACTTTTTAAATAAACATCCAGCACTAGACCATTCTCACCAGCCCTACACTCGGTAAACCCATCGAGCAGAGCAGTGTATGCGTATTCAAGTACTGTATCAAAATAAAACATATCCGTAACACGCGCGTCTAATATAGGTTTCAGTTTACGGAATCCGACGATTTCAAACATTCTGTCGAGGATGAAACGGTTTCGCGTAGGAATAAGAGCGTTATTATCAGAAGCATTCTTCCACATCAGCCGTATATCAATGCACGGCCGATCGTTATTTATACACAACGTACATACAACGGCGTATGAGGGTGCGTCACTAATCTGCTCTCTTCTTGTACCTACGTTAGCAGGCATTTTATAACGATCTTCACACCACTTCTCAACTATCACGAAGATTCTATTCATCTCCTCGATACTTAAATAAGCCCGTTTGTTTGTCGGCCTACATTCCGTTTCCAGTACATAGCTAATGGTACCGGATTTACGTCTGAACACGCGCAACGATTTCGTCACGGACACATCGTACGAGGCGTTGAGAATGCTGCTCAAAGGAAGTTCCATCGTATTCGAGGAGCGCATGTCCACTCGGTTCAAGCTCTGAGATAACTATGAGCCGTGTGAGGCACAGGCAGGAACGGTTCGACGGGCGGCTGACTCGATGATACGTGAATGGGCATGTTCGTACGACTCGAATTGTTGCATATATTTGTTTTTCCGTTTCGTCACTACCAGCCTACGCACTTTGGATAAGAACTAGGCGCTAATCATCTCCACACTCCGGCGCACTATTTGAGAGGAACATATGCTCATATTTTTTCCTTTCTACCCATCAAACGATACTCGTCTCTAAAATCTGTTAAAAACTCACGCATGGCACTAGCCACAACCTCACTAACCTCATCATGATATACGTTAATATAGTGATAAAAACACTAAGATTGTCCATGATCACGAGATTCACATTTTCAGACGTAGGGTATGAGTAATCGACATGGTGTAGCATGACGTAATACCGCTTGTCACACCACCCATCACAAGGCTCATTATCCATACCTGCTGCTTCTCTTCTGCACGCGTTGTTTCTTTTACTTCACGGTGTATGTGAGACTTTATAAAGTTTAGCCTGCAGTATACTTCAGCACATCGTCTGTGCAACGAAAGCCTTCAACGGTCTCACCAGAACATCCGTAGAGTATTTGTACATCTTGGAACTTCGCACAATCCAATGTGTTTTAAAAGAGGCATAGGAGGGGAATAGGAAGTTTTTCGGTATCCACCACATCCTCACTTTACTGAATACCATTTCGTAAACGTTGTACAAGCAATATTAAAGGTAGCCATTTGAATACGTCTGATCTGAATACACGTCTGATCTCTCGGGCTTACTGCGGTCGACTGACCACGCAGGGACTCCCAGATAGTAGCATGACTCACGCTTACAGTGGGCGGAGCTTAGAACTTTCACCTACACACACACACACACACACACACACACACCACACACACAAAGGAGAAAGTGAAACGCTATTTGATTTATTTAATAAACGAGATATTCAAGTTATATATATTTACAAATACGATTTAATAAACGAGATATCAAGTATATATATATATATATATTTACAAATAGATACGATTATATACAAGACGTGTGAGTTAGAAGCATCATTGGTATCCAAGGGTACGGTATCATAGGTACCAGGTAACTGGTAACGTTTCCTATAGGTGTTACGGCACACCATCGTACCCCTAAGTTCCTTCACGCCCCCAGCTTCTGCGCCCGAAAATTGTGGGTGCCTACAATTAGTTGGGAGGTTGTTCATCCAAACATACTACAGTGCCCGCGAAAAGTATCCGATCACTCAAGAAAATACAATATTTTCCCTTGATATTCAGAGACATAATTCACTTTCTATTTGTTCTAGCGACATCTGGTAACTTTGAGGTTGCTCGCTGATATGAGAGCTATCCAACGCATTCTCAAATTAGTGTTCTGGTAGCCTTCGTTGCGGGTGGCTGTGTCTCAAAGTTGTCAGATTTCACTGTTTGTGTAAATTTATTGATATTTTTTTTTTTTACAGAAAGTGGTGTAAATAAAATTTATATATAATGTGTGCTAAAAAACAACTTAAGAGTGATTGTCGAGGTGCTATTGTTGCTTTGCATACATGTGGGAAATCACAGAGACAGATAGCTAAGGAATTAAACATATCCCAAAGTACCGTTAATTTATGGGTTTCACGGGCTAAGAACAATGCCGGCCTAACCACGCCAGTCCCTAAAAAACGATCTGGCAGACCGAGAAAAACAAATTCACGAACAGACAAACTTATGAAACGTTTAGTATTGAAAAACCCAACAATAACTGCGAAAGAAATAAAATTTAATATGAATAATTTGTTATCTGGTGTTTCTGAACGAACTATCCAGGAGCGGCTCCAAAAAGAACTCGGATTACCATCTCGCCATGCTGCTAAGAAACCGTTCATTAATGAAAAAATGCGTAAAAAACGTGTCGCATTTTGTAAAAAATATATTCATTGGACTGTTGATGACTGGAAGAAGGTTTTATTTAGTGATGAGTCGACATTTTTGACATTCAGAAGTTGTCCAAAAAAGGTTCGCCGGCCCATTGGCTCAAATAGGATGGACCCTAAATACACCCTAAAGACAATGAAACACCCTCCAAGTGTGATGGTTTGGGGTTGTTTCGGTTACTATGGGCGTGGAAACTTATATTTTCTTCCGAAGAACACAACTATGAATGGTGCACGGTATTTAGCAATGCTACAGGATAAACTTCCAATGGCAATGGCAATCCAAAGGACAAAAACATACATGCATGATGGTGCACCATGTCACAGGGCCAAAATAGTGACAAAATGGATTACTGACAATAAATTTGATATTTTGGATTGGCCTGGTAATAGTCCAGATCTCAATCCGATAGAAAATATGTGGCTAATAATAAAAAATAAGGTTGAATGCCACGACACTGGCTCAGTCGAAAAATTACAAGAAGCCATCAAAAAGGTATGGTGCAAGGAAATATCAGTGGAAGTTTGTCAAAACCTGATTAAATCCATGCTAAAACGTCTAGAACAAGTCATCCAAACCAAAGGACAGATGACAAAATACTAATATAAGGTTAGTATACATTTAAACATTGTTTTTTATGTAAAAAATACAAATTTCCAGGGTGATCGGATACTTTTCGCGGGCACTGTAGATCCTTCAACGACTCAAAGTTAACAACCTCCCGATTCGCATGGTTGAGCGTAATACTCTTTGCCTTCACGATATATTTCATTTCCTCCCCCACCCTGACCCGTACCCCATAAGTCTTAGGTCCTGTTGAGGCAAAAGAGTCGGCGTATGCGTTGTCCCCATACTCATCCTTGATCTCATCAGTGAGCTCGCCGAGGAACTCCCCAATAGCGGGCATGTATTCACCCTCCCTCTCTGTGAATATCACGCTATCTGTATCGGCATACAATACTCTCCGCCCAAGAGAATGCAATAGACCCCAAAGTTTTATACGGGCGTAGGCTGTTGTGAAGCTGGCCACAGGTATGTTTGTAACCCTTGAGGTATCTGTGGCAAATTCAGTGTTGTTGTACTTTATTACGTAAGTATTACCTACATTCGATCTCCATGACCTCTTTATCGGGGGCATTGGCATAATCCCAGACATCGCTATAACTTTGTGCCAAATGAATGCTCCCTCTGCCGGTATTCTGCGCAAATTTTCCCCATAGACTGTTTAGACACAACTTTGCACTAAAGCGCTTGCCAGGATTCTTTACAATTTGGACACGATCAAGTTGTATACCTTCGCGGTCGCGGTAACGTTGAATATAGGCAGACTTTTCATCTTCGGTATCAACTCCTCGCGGATACCCTGATGCCTCAACCTTATCCTTCAAAAAGGTGTTTATATATGGTGTGAAAAGGTTGGGTAGCTTCTGAAACCTCCACACCTCATGTGTATCTTCAGTATTCTATAACCATGGCGCACGGCTAGGGCCAACTCAGGACTTGTATATACGCCTCTGATCTTACGCTGGTGGGGTATATGGTTACATTCGCCGTTATCCTCTTCCGCGCACTTCACGCACAGGGGAAACATGAGCTTGTCGTCGATAACGACAGGTAAGATCGGCATCCATAAATTGCGTGGGGGAGTACGTCTACGAAAGAGAGCCCAAAGTAATGATCATTCAAATTTTTTGAAAATTCATTGATGGATGGTAGCTAGGTCCCCCAGTTTCTCAGGAGCGCCCACGGGGTACGGATGGCTCTTCATCACGTATGGGTATAAAGAACAGAAATCGTAGTAATGGAGCTTCACGCCCCCGTAGGTGGGAAGTATAGTCTGAAAGGATTTGTACGTCCTCCAAACAAGCTATCACCACATTTGAGAGGGTCCAGCACCATTGAACGCTTGATCGCTTTTATTTCCTCACGGTATACACGTCTGTCTCCATCCGTGCATCATATTCATGCTCCCACAAGACTTTGTGAGTGAACTGCGATCCTATAAGTTGATCGCGGGTGCGGGTCGATGCAAGACAGTCGGCAGGAGACTACCGTGGATATCTCCGGATACCGCACTCAGGACGGGGGCATCCATGCCACCAGCAACCGTTAAAGGAATACACAGTCTTCACACCAGTGACACGGTTTTCACTTAACCCATCAACCCAAAAAACACGTCCATTAATCTTAATGGGTACTTCACCCGTGTTGCGGGCGTGCTTTATGTATACACCTGTTTGTTGCTGCAGGTGTATGAGCCAGTAAATAGCCTTGTGCCGTAACTGCGGGGTTGTTTCGGTGAATAATGGCTAAGGTGTCTTTCGGCATGAAGTTATTCTTGAACACCGTAAAACATAATGATGCGATGGTGGTTGCGACTTGCAGTGGATCGCATTTGAAACGGGCTATGTACATCTTCTAAAGGCCTGGAAACATACTCTAAGCACGCGCACATCATTCACGCAATAACGCTCACATTCATCAGCTATATTATAAGGGTTACTTTCATTAAAACTGTCGTAGTATCGATCAAAGTCTTCACGTTCATCCATGCAGTCAAAATAATGTTTGGGGGGTGGTGGGCCTACGTAGTTTAAAGTCTCGCTGGTGAGGAAAGTGTATGGGAAGTATCCTTTGGAAACTTCAGCTGCTACTCCCATCACCTTGGGTAGCTTTGCTAATTTACAAGGTGTGAATAATAAAGTATCTTTAAATTGTACATTGCCTCTTATCTGCATCTGTATTAATTTGTTGCCTCTTTTCAATGGATCACCTGTAAATATCTCAGAGGATTCGTGTTCAAGCAACTCCTTATAAAGGAACTGCGTGTCAAACTTTGCCCCGTTATGGGCGAGAATATACACAGTCATTTTTTTGAACTTGTCGGCTAACTTGACAATATAGGACACAAATAGTTTCACAGGACTATCGCTGACATTCGTTTTAAAAACGTTTGTCCGTTTACCGCATTTGGGGCACTCGTCACATTCGATACCCATACACTCATCACAGATGGTCTGGCTCACAAGTAAATGTGGAATTACCTCTTTGGTTTCAGCGTTCGTATATGTTTCTATATCGTAGTACACAGTTATACAAGGGTTATTTTTAGGCTTAGCATCTTTCATATAACACACATGCTTTACTCCATCCGCCTTATATTCCTCCTGGCATGTAGGACAGTGAATTACGTCGCACTTGTGCTTAAATTTTCCCCAATTATCCATTGTGTGAAACATACCACATTCACAGATTCTCATTTTCCTGCACGTACCAATTGATTTATGGAGATCAAAGCAGCTATTATTGAAAAATGTGCGTCTACACACATCACAGTCTCTCTTCTCAACTACACGGCTTTCACATTTGGTGCTTTTACACTGCTCACATACCATGTGACATTCTTTACAATGTCTCACTATATCATCCGCAAACTCGAGGCACCCCTTACACAAATCATGATGTCTCCCATATTTTCGACTTTTGTCATAACTCGCGTAAAGCCCCCTTATTTACGGATGGGGAGATACGTTGTCCCTGACAATCCTAAAATAAGTAGGGGCTTGTACGATCTCTCACACAGCTTTTAAAAACATACACAGTCCGGCGGCGATCATCCAAACCAAATACAACTATGCGCACATTCATTTCCTGTTCTACCTTTCTCAGCTCTTCAGGACCCATATTACAGTCAAATTCAAGTTCACAGTCTACAGCTAGTTTACGGGCACGCTCAACGATCGTAGGCAGCCAAATTTTTTGAGTCCGTGTATTTTGTACAGTAAACATACGTGCTAAGAGTACTGCTATAAAGCCGCAACCACGATCGACGTTTATATGCCTTCGGTAAATAGTTGGAGAATTGAAGTTAAGAGTGTACGGTATGGCACTATGACCCGCAACACGGAATACACGGTCAATATTTACCGTGAAGTTGTCCATATTGAAGGCTATACTACTTTGGACGGCTTGCATTATACGCCTAATATATATTCTACATCTTCAGCAGCCAAACGTCTGAACGGTACTATCACCCAATAATCGTCTACATCACCGTCATCTGACCCGAACCCAAAGGACAGACTCGTCCTGACCTCACGCTCGTCGCGATTCTGAAGAGCAAACTCTATAATACGCTGTACTACCCTGCGTATCCCGCGCTCAATTCCATTGCTATACAGGGCTCTAGGTCGACCCTGACTCTATACCGATTTCTAGTCAAGGCGGGGGTGGGGGCTGCGGGCGCACCAACTCGAACGTAATAACATCCTCAACAGAACGGGGGCGGATGATTAGTGGCTATATTAGGTGCTGCTGCTGGGGGCCCTGTTGCGTAGGAGGGTTGGGGATCTATTATTGTAGACTTAACAGAACGGGGGGCGGAATAAGGGGGTATATTAGGTGCTGCTGCTGGGGAGGTTGTTGCGTAAGAGGTTGAGGGTTGGGGGTCTGCTGCAACAGTACGTATTTCGGCCGCTTTATACCTGATGTGGGGTTCTCATACCTCCGCTTTGGACGTGCAACCTGTATCGCTGGTGAGGGTTCAGGGAGGAGATCACAACTACACTGTCATCGTCATCCGTAATGATAGGGTGCTCTACCTCATCGTCGGTTCTGTGGGAGAAGAAATATAAGGATCAGCACTCAAAATTTGTAATATTTTGTAAATGACCCACTTAGGAGTGTGACGTGTTAGAAATGGACTCTGTAGAAAAATTCAGATTCACGAGCCCATCCACATGTATTATATCTGGACCTACAGGATGTGGTAAAACTGTGTTTATGCTTAAAATCATTAAAGAAAAGGGCGAGATGTTCTCGAAATTTGTGCATAAAGTTATATGGTGCTATTCGACGTATCAATCAGTGTTCAACGAGTACCAAGATGATATTTTGTTCCACAAAGGTGTATATGACGTTAATTCGCTAAAGGGAACTGAACATACAATCATTGTAATTGACGATCTCATGTTGGAGATGGATAAAACGTTTGCCGAGACATTTACAGTATACTCCCACCATCTTAACATAAGCGTGTTCTTCATCAATCAGAATCTATTTTTCAAAAAGATACATGCGCGATGTGTCGTTAAATACGCAATATCTAGTCTTATTCGCGCAACGTAGAGATGTATCACAAATTGGGGTATTAGCCAATCAAATGTTCCCGAATCAGCGTAAGGAGTTTTTGGAAGTTTATAAAGAAGCTACAAGCATGCGTTACGGATATTTGCTTTGCGACCTTCATCCGCGAAACACGTTTAGAGTGCTTCTGCGAACGAATATATTTCCAAACGAGCCTGAAACGGTGTATATTCCAGAATGACAAAGAGACTAAAGAAATACCATGAATTAATAAAAATCTATCATCGACTGCCCCGGGCAATGCAGCAGATGTTTATTAAAAATATCGACGCCGACTTTTTAAAATGCATCTGTGAAATCTGTCTTAACGTTATAAATTGCAATGTATCAATGAAAACCCATCAGAAGGCTCGCCTACGCCGCTACAAGAACATAATACGTACACTCGCTCGTAAAAGTCAAACTGTAGCGAAGAAAAAACGAGTTATTGTGCAAACAGGAGGGTCATTTCTCCCCATCTTATTTTCAGTTTTGGGCCCTTTACTGACTAGATTAATATAATGAAGAAAGTGGTAGTGATTCCCCACGAGGTGTACGCCTCACTGCAAAGAGACACGGATCTAGATCCCCGTAAAAGCAGACTTAAAAGAATGGAAAGCGAATTGTTAGCCCTATTAAACAGTGAAAAAACACCTGATGAGAAAAGAATCTTATACCAAGAAGCTCTGCAGAAATTTCTTCACGAGTACGAAAATTATAAGAGCCCTACAGAGATTCCTGTGGTTATTAGGCACAGCACGGGGGACGATGGCGACATAGGACCTGTACCCGACGACACAGCTGACCAACCAAAAAGATTAGCCACACAACATATCGAACATGTATTAAAAAATACCCTCCCACTTACATTGAGGAGTAAAGGCTTAAGTCTTTATAATCTATTGAATGAGGATCCCGCCATACAATGGACCGATACAGGGGAGATCATTGTGGAAGGATCAAAGGTACAGGGATCGAATATCGTAGACATTGTCCATGATCTGGTGAGAAAGTGGGATAGGCCATCACCATCAGGCTGGAAGCATATTAAAGCAAGACTACAACAAATAAATGTCCCTAAAACGTTGATAGGAAATCTGAACAGGTTAAAAGACTTGGAACATGCAACGTCTGTGACACAATTGAAGGCGCCGTCACCCCCGCGGTAACACCTTTGAAGAGGAGCAAGAAGAGGTTAAACCAACCCTACCCACGTGCCTCTAAAATACGCAAATGGCTAACGTATTAACTAAACGTTATTATGACATTTCTACCCCATCCTCTTACGGCGGCGTAGATAGACTGTACAGAAGTGTTTACGGAGTAGGAAAAAAGATGTTGAAAGATTTTTGAGGGAGCAGGACGCTTATACGCTTCATAAGCCTGTGAGAAAAAGGTTTAAAACAGCCAAGACAACGGCTTCCTCGATTGATTCTATTTGGCAAGCAGATTTAACAGACATGCAAAGATATTCTGTGTATAACGATGGTTACCGCTACATTCTATTCATAATAGACGTGTTCTCTAGATATCTGTGGCTAGTTTCCTCTGAAAAATAAATCACCTGAAACAGTTGCTAAAGCCACCAAAACGCTAATGTTAAAAGAAAACAGGGTTCCTGGCTATTTTTGTACGGATATGGGGAAGGAGTTTATAGGCCGTGCTTTTCAGAATATGTTGACAGAGTTTAATATCAGCTATTACACAACCAATTCTATACATAAGGCTTCTTTAGCTGAAAGAGTTCAGCGCACCATAAAGGAACGCATGCACCGTTATTTTACACATAAAAACACATACAGATTTCTAGACATTCTGGAATCATTGGCATCATCCTACAACCGCTCACACCATCGCACGATTGGGGCAACACCTAACGAAGTTTTAGAAAGAGGTACGCTCCCGAGAAGAGATGGATCACCACCACCACCACCACCACACTCTGTGCGCTTCAAAATCAATGATTATGTAAGGCTGTCGCGTTCGGGGAATAAATTCGCAAAGGGTTTTGAGCAAGGATGGACACGCGAGATTTTTAAAGTTAGGGCTGTGAGACCTAAAGGTGTGATAATGATGTATTACATTGAAGATTTGAATGGGGAAGAAATCTCAGGAGGCTTTTACCGCGAGGAATTGCAGAAAGTTGCTTTAATTTAGAAAAAAATGTGTTTAAAATTGAGAAAATTTTAGGAAGCAAAGGTTCAGGAAGGAGAAAAATGTACCTGGTGAAATGGCTAGGGTACCCAGAAAGCTTCAACACCTATATAAAAGCTGATGCAATAATGAAGCTTAAATAGTATGCAACATGGCTCCTAACCATTTCTACGTCACACTCCCGTCCTCCTCGTCCCTGTCTGTACACCCTAACAACACGCTAGCCAACTTTGTAACAGAACTCCATGGGCACATTGAATTGGGTCGTGATTCGTATGAGGTGGGGATATGCGAAATTCAGCTGGACACCGTCTTTTTAAATATTGAACATAAAGAAACCGTTTTTACGATTCTTAGAGACATTGACGAGTGTGAAAAAGCTGGGGTAGCTATGGATGAAACTATGCGCATCGCTTGGACTAAGATTGCACGGTATTACAGTACAGAAGTAAGACTAGGGCCGGGTCAATATGGTTCGGCCGAGGATGTTGTGAGAGGCTTAAACGTAAGTTTAAGAAACTCAAACCTTACGAATGATTTAGTATATGAAATCGTAAACAACCCTGCACATACACTAATCCTAAAATCAAAGACTAACAGATGTCTTAAAGAACATAGAAAGTTCAAAATTCTAACCAACGGCCGATATAGCGCAGCCTTCCAAAGAGACACATTTCACGAGACACAGTATAACTTGTCCAGATTAATGTATCAATTGAAGATGGAGAAATTGGCTGAAAGGTCCCCAGACATGTGCTATATTTACAGTAATATAGTGGAGCACCAGTTTGTTGGGGATACCCAGGCACGCCTGCTGCGCATTGCTCACATCCCCAACCATAGAGGAAGGAGTTTGAGTATTACATATGACAGACCCCATTATGTGAATGTCGCAACTAATTTAATAACCAATATCACAATATATATAAGAACGATTGAGGGCGAAAACTTCCCATTCGGTAACGGGAGCTTAACAGTGAAGCTACACTTTCGACGCACTGAGTTATAATGGATAGAAAGCCTTTCACCGTCTATCGAGGGATGCGATACCAGCGCGGTAGTGGACTTGGATCCATTTTTTCATCCATACTACGTACGGCTGTTCCTTTGCTGAAGAGGGGTGCCAGATACCTTGGAAGGAAAGCGCTACAATCAGGCCTTAACACTGCAGAAGACATATTGGCCGGGGCTAAACCTAAAGAAGCTCTAAAAAAACATTTAAAGCGTACACGGAACGAAATCATCAAAGATGCAAAGAGAAAAATGCGTGGTGGCGGGAAGAAGAAGAGGGCTCCCCGGAAGAAGAAGAAGGGGTCACGTGGTATTAAACGTAAAAGGCTATCAAAAAAGAAATGCTGTAAGCGAATGAAACCTATGGTTGACCACTTTTTTGACTGATATAAGCTAAGGATATTGATCTCATGAATCATAGTTTGTTTACCACTTGTCGAGAGAGGAGTCACTATTTCGCCATGGCACGCTTCATCCACCCATGTAGTTCACAATGCTGTAAATCGGAGCTGTCCTTTTTTGAGCTCCCGCCAACCCAAGTTTCTATTGAGCACAGTGACTTTATTACAATTAACCCTTTAAACACAATTAGTTCACCGAGTGCACCTATAGAATTCGTGATACCCAGCTCAGGTCCTTACTTTTTTGATCCAAGCTGTGTGCACATGTACGCTAAGCTACGTATAGCCCATTCTGATGGAACGGCCTGCGATGACAAATATGCTGTATACCCTGAAACAAACTTTCTGCACGCCATATTCAACCAGTGTGACGTATATTTAAATCAGACCAACATATCGGCAGGCACGGGGTACTATCATCTACGAGCCTATTTGGAAAATGTCCTCAACTTTTCCAAAGAAGCGAAGGCTACCTTTTTAAGTGCGGAGGGATATTATCAAACTAAAGATGAAAATAGTATAAAGGACAAATTTAAAAATTCTAAAAAGAAAATATACGAGTGTTTTGGACGGTTGCACACAGATTTCACTTTCCAGGAGAAGTTGCTTGTGAACGGGGTGGATATGAAAATAAAGCTCACCCGCACGAGTCCTGAGATCTGCTTAAATCTGGATGCGAATCAAGAAGAGGGTGCAAAGTCCGTTGTGGTTCACATTATGGACACATACCTCCGCGTACGGCGAGTGAAATTAAGTTCACCAAAACAACTAGAAATTGAGAAAAATTTACTAAACGCTACAGTGAAATATCCTATTAACAGAGTGCAGATCAAACTATATACGGTTCCTGCAGGGTTGGCATCGAAGCAGATAGAAAACATTGCCCTGGGAAATCTTCCTAAAAGGATATTAATCGGCATGCAGGACCACGCTTCGGTGAATGGAAAATATAAAAAGAGTGCCTTTAAATTCGAGAATTTCGGACTTAAAAATATAACTCTATACGTTAATGGCACTGCTTTGGGTGGAACAATGGGTACGGACTATTCATCAGACGCTGTGTTACCTCTTTGTGCCAGAGCCTATAGTAATCTGACCCATATTGCAGGTGATTGTGATGAGCTTGGTAATGGGGTAACGCAGGAAGAATTCATTGATCAATTTAACCTTTATCCGTTTGACATTACACCTGACTTATCTGCTAGCGTAAATACCCATTTAACACCACAGCAGAGCGGTAACATCTCAGTGCGACTGGAATTCGCCAAGCCTATAGACGCTCCTATTAGTGTACTAGTATATCTCGAATCGCAAGCCCTAATAGAAGTAGATAGATTTAGAAGCGTTATCACTGACTTTTAAAATGGATGCTAATACACTTCAGAAAGTAATGGAGCGAGTCACACGTTCCAAATTTATCGGCGTGTTTGCGAAGAATGAAACATTGAGTTTGCCAAGTACGCGAGAATGCGGTAGTCTTATTGTGAACACAGACATCATCGGTAATGAAGGGATTCACTGGATCGCTGTCTATTTTAAAAATAGACAGCGCCTGTACTATTTTGATTCACTCGGTACTCAACCCTGGAGTGACCCTATTATTGTAAAATTTCTCGCTCAGTTACATATTCCCGAAGTTGTATGGAACCCATTTCGTATGCAGGGATATTTTACTAATGTTTGCGGAATGTACTGTGTCTCATTTCTCATGCATATGTCAAATGATAAAGAATTTATAAATTTTTTAAATTTATTTGACCCGTGTCACACTCACCGAAACGATGAAATGGTATGCAGACAGATAAAAAACCGTTTTCCAATTGTACGTACTCGTTGTATATTATAATGTTTTTGTTCGTATATTTGTATATTCGTTTATTGTACTGATTTCTTTCATTTAATAAATTTATGAAAATATATTGTGTCTTCTTATCCCAAAAAGATCGAAAAACACTTACATTATTTGACATTGTTGACTGATCAGTATATCATCCGTATTCCCTTCAAAAGATTGTATAACTCGTGTCAAATCCTCATCGGACCTTAAAGGAATAATGAAAACATATACAGAGTATACAGACAGACAGATCCCCATTATGTGAAGATATCTTTGGTTCGAGGAGTGAACGCCATAAAAATTTCGATTTTAGCATAATGGGGAAATAACACTGATTGACATTTTTGGCGAGTATCTATTTGACGAGATACTACAACTCTCCATATATATAAAATTCTAATTATATGCACTTACATTTCTATGGTAGTCCCTTGCGTCGGGTTGTAAGGAGCGTCACTGCAAATATCTTCTACGGTCTGCGTTGAAAATAGTTCGCCACAATCAGACGCATTGAAAAGACTAATTGTGGTTAATGCTGCAGTATCACGTTCTTCATACAAGTCTGGGGAGACGTACAGGTCCATGGTGGAGGATGTGTGACACTGCTGACTGATCAGTATATCATCCGTATTCCCTTCAAAAGATTGTATAACACGTGTCAAATCCTCATCGGACCTTAAAGGAATAATGAAAACATATACAGAGTATACAGACAGACAGATCTCCATTATGTGAAGATATCTTTGATTCGATTACCAATTTCGATTTTAGCATGATGGGGAAATAACATTGATTGACATTTTTGACTAGTATCTATTTGACGAAATACTACAACTCTCCGTATATATATATAAAATCGAATTATGGACACTTACATTTCTATGGTAGTCCCTTGCGTCGGATTGTAAGGAGCGTCACTGCAAATATCTTCTACGGTTTGCGTCGAAAATAGTTCGCCACAATCAGCCGCATTGAAAAGACTAATTGTGGTTAATGCTGCAGTATCACGTTCTTCATACAAGTCTGGGGAGACGTACAGGTCCATGGTCGAGGAATGATTATTCACTGATGCGAAAATAGCTACTGTTACTCCCAACTGAAAATATCCCCTTTTATATGCACATTCGCCAAGCTCCGCCCAAAAGACCAGATGTCCGTCGTGATTGGCTGCCGATGTAGCTGGGTGGAGCTATGACGTGTACCATTCCGCTATAACGGGTACGGACGAGTAATTGCATCTTTATATTTTCACTAATAGAATTAATGCTCTTATTCTCCTTTGAAAAGTATTTGGTGATTCGTATAGAACTTTTGATATTGATTCCAAATATGGTTTCAGAAGTTTTCTATCACCCATAGTTTTCGAGAAAATAATATTTCCATTTACTCAATTTCCCGCATCATTAGTCACTAATGTAATCGAGAGGGTATAAAGAAATATATCATAATTATATTTTAAAAATAACATTCGGTTTCAACGTTAAACTGTAGGTCTAAGGTGGTCATTACACATAATAAAATAAAGTGGTTGGCAGATAAATGGGCACCCTACGTGTCCTATGGGGTAATCTCTACTGAACTTCATTGCTAATAACTCTCAGTAATCGAATGACATCCCAAGTCGTACCTTTTCATTATAAATTGAATCCTTTATTTGAACAAAACTCTCGCTCTCTTTCTATATATATATATATATATATATATATATATATATATATAGTGTATGAGAGATAATTGTTATTATTACTAAATTGAGGTTATTGGTAATGGATCTGGGCAAGGTGTAATAATGTAATAGACCATAATATTCTATTGAAATAATTTGTATTGTTATGGTTTTAGATAATTTAAGCTCAGGACCTGCATTGTCTACATCGACTCCATCCGTGATATAAAAATAAATGCATATTTTATTTAATTCATTACATTTATCGAATGTAAATTATCTGCTGCGGTGGATGACTCCCCATCCAACTACCACTCAGATCCAACGTCGCTTAGTTGCTCGGCTGAGTTATGATAAAAGAAAATTATGGCAGTGGGTATGAGTAAGTTGTTTGATGTAATAGAACACAACATTCTACTCAATAATTTGTGCTGTTGCGGTATTAGAGGGTCAATCAGTGACTGAATTAAAAGTTATTTGCCCGATAGATATAATATGCATCAGTAAATGAGGCTTGCACCACTAAAGCGTTTGCCAAACATGGTGTACCACGGTAAATTCAATTTATATATATATATATATATATATTGGGGGGGAGATCTCTCACCCGTTCTTCGGCCCGACCCCGTTTCATTGTAGAAATAATAATAATATATATATATATATATATATATGGGATGAAATTCACAATAAAACGTGAAATGAATGAATGCTGAAACAAGGAGTGAGGCGAGGTTTTGGTTGATTTGACTCGTAGAAAGGTAAAATAAGGCCGACCGAGTTGGGCAGATTCTCGGAAATCCTTTCCTCTATCGGATTATGTTTTGGGTATAAAAAGGTCTCTAGGGACACGAATCGAACGAAAAAGGTCTCTAGGGACTCGATTCGAACTGATTTAGTTTCTGCCTTTCATCGTGTGTGTGTGTGTGTGTGTGTGTGTGTGCATGAGTTGTTTATTATATATATATATATATATATATATATATAGCGGGGTCGGACGTTTTTCCCACTGTTATTCGTGACTTAAATATTTATAATAAAAATCAAGTGTCTAAAAAGTTATTTAATAAGCAGAAATAAGATGTTTAAAAGAACAGATAATCTCCGTCCGACCCCGCTATAGTGGCTTGGGCAATTCCAAATGAATAATTTCTTTATTTTTCGTCATTTTTTCATTTTTTCGTCGCAGGAATGAGGCTATATGTTTCATAAGTTTTCATCTCGTTTGGTGGAATTGTATCGTAAATTATTTAAATGAAGTTTCATAATTAAATTAATTGGTTTTACTGTTATTTAGGAAAATTTATATTGGGAGCAAACGTTACAATAATAAGCTTATGTCGATATAGTTACCCATTGAATTGGAACTCTTTATTCACGTTTGCTATTATTTATTGAATGGTGGATAATTATTTGGGTATCCCTTATAAAAATCATTTCTGTCTAACGATTTATTTATTGGGTAACTTTACTAATTCTATTAACGCGTAAATCTTTCTGAAACATGAAATCATTGTTCAAAGGCTTTATTTGCTGGATCTATTTAAACTCCTTCGCGTGCAGTTTAGGTAATTACATTTATTCAAGTAGAGTTTGCAACCTCTCCTTTCTTCAAGCGAGTACTGCAACGTTATACACTATCGGATTATGTTTTGGGTAACTTTTGGACAGAAATAAGATGTTTAAAAGAACAGACCCCGCTATAGTGGCTTGGGCAATTCCAAATGAATAATTTCTTTATTTTTCGTCATTTTTTCATTTTTTCGTCGCAGGAATGAGGCTATATGTTTCATAAGTTTTCATCTCGTTTGGTGGAATTGTATCGTAAATTATTTAAATGAAGTTTCATAATTAAATTAATTGGTTTTACTGTTATTTAGGAAAATTTATATTGGGAGCAAACGTTACAATAATAAGCTTATGTCGATATAGTTACCCATTGAATTGGAACTCTTTATTCACGTTTGCTATTATTTATTGATTGGTGGATAATTAGTTGGGTATCCCTTATAAAAATTCGTTTTCTGTCTAACGAATAGGGTAACTTAATTCTATTAAAGCGTAATGAAAGAGGCGCTTGTGTTATTTTATACGGTTGAATCTTGAATAACCATATAAATATATATTGTGGTATTTTATATGGTTCATTAGTTTATTATATATACAAGTACATTTGGAATAACAGCCGTCATATATGTGTTACACGATTAATGGGACACATGGCGCTATCTGGAATACCTTGCGCTATCTGGCAACTCAGCCAGAATAGAGGATTATAAAAGATCGCGAAGCTGGTGAAGAACCATTCCCCCCTCGGCTCCGGCCGAGTAAGGAGCTCTGCTCCTTCTATTTCTGGCCCTTTGGTAAACCCCTTAGTGGCCTCTTAGGTTAGGGAAACGAAAATAAATTGGGGGAGAACTCCACTCTGTCCTTCAGGTGTCTCTCTCCCTCCTTCAGGTCTCTCTCTCTCTCTCTCCTGCATGTATCTTCCTCCTTCAGGTGTCTCTCTCTCTCTCTCTCTCCTGCATGTTTGCCTCCAGCATGTGTACTGCATGTGTACATCCAGCATGTGTACTCCTGCATGTGTGCGTATGTGTGTACCTCCAGCATGTGTACCTACTGCATGTGTACTCCTGCATGTGTGCGTATGTGTGTACCTCCAGCATGTGTACCTCCTGCATGTGTACCTATCCTCTCTCCTTCAGGCGTCTCTCCCTCCTACAGGCATCTCTCTCTTCTTCAGCTCTCTCTCCTTCAGCTGTCTCTCTCTCTCTCCTTCAGGCGTCTCTCTCACCTTGGCTCAGCCAACTGGCTGATTCTGGCTGATTAGGAGCCTATAAAACAACGCCAGCCGGCTGGAAGTCTTAGTGTGCACTTGGCTCCTGCCAGGTGAACACCTCTCCTCCTTTCTCTCCTCCTCCTTTCTCTTGGGGGATAACGCCGCCTCCAAGTTTCCCCCCACCCCCTTTGCAACAACCCCCCCTTTGCAACAACCCCTTCCCCCCATCCCCCTTTGCAACATTACATAATAACCTGCAACATTCCTGCACTCTCCCCTTTTGCGGCTATACTACTCAAGTGCAAGGTACATTCACATATAGGTACAGTACTTTGCAGATGGGTACATCTCTAAGAATGGCGCGTTAAAAAATGCGTGAATGCTTGCACACAATTAGGAATTATAAAATCCACCATATTTACGAAATCGATTACAAATAGCAAAATATGTGCGAATTTAATACATAAGTATACAAACAAATAATATCCACAACTGTTTGTGCGTCACAATTACAGCTTAAAGAATATATAAATAAAAACATAAATTTACAACAAAAATTAATTTACACAGAAATTCAATTTTGTGCCGTCGCTACCAATATACAACCAACGACCAATGCTAGACGATGTAACGACCAGTCACCCTCACTCACTCAATCTGAAGAACATCAACCAGGTCCATGCGACGTGGATGCCTTCTCGCGAAGTTGTCTAAAATAATGTTAATTTAGATCAATTTCGTGGTGAATCATTAATACATCTAAATCAGTTAGCCTATTTTTGCCCAGTGTTGATCTCATGTAGGTCTTGAGCGTGCGTAAGTGACTCAATGAACGCTCGCACTCACAAGATCTAACTGGTATGGTAGCAAGAAGACTCAACATCGTTGTAACATTTGGAAACAATAGAAAAATGTCCCCCTTTTTGCTCCTAAAAATATGGTCACTTTATTCATTTCACGTGTTTTAATTGTGAAATTCATCCCATATATGCGACGTGGATGCCTTCTCGCGAAGTTGTCTAAAATAATAATATAATTCAGATCAATTTCGAGTGAATCATCAATACAGCTTAGTCAGTTATTAGCCTACTTTTGCCCATTGTTGTTCTCATGTAGGTCTAGAGCATTCGTAAGTGACTGAATGAATGCTCGCACTCACAAAATCTGACTGGTATGGTAGCAAGAAAACTCAAAATTATTGTAACATTTGGAAACAGTGACCGGTGTATGCGTGGGTGTTTCCACAATAGGACGTGGTGTTTGGAAGTGTCTAAGCAGTTCACTTTGCTTCCTAGCATTGTAATTCGGCTTGTAATGACAAAGGTGCCAGAATGTCAGGGGGGCCATGGTCCCCCTTTAATGGAATTCAGTCCTGCTACACAACATTTCCCCCTTGTGGTAATTTGACGACCTATTAAAAGTGGCAAATTGCGGGAGACTAAGAAATGCAGAGCGAGGGAGCCAACGAAGAAATGCGGGAGAGTTGACAGGCCTGTTTATATATATGTATTTACACACGCCTCTTATAGCCAAATAAGAAGCTGTGCCGCAAACTTTACCAATAAAATTAGATAGTACATGGGTTCTGCACAAATTTGATCTAAAATAATTATATATACAATAAGTTATATTTGTCATAATGCCCACAAAAATAGGCCCACTTGCGAAATGTTTAATGAGAGTGAGAGAGACATACGACAAATTAATGCAAAATAATAACTCTTAAATCTAATGTATTTTTTACAGTATTTACACTTTTTAATTATATTATGATTCTAATACGATAATATAATTTAAATAAGTTCATTGGTGAAAACCAAATATAATAGTTACCAATAAAAAAACAGTATTACCTCAGAATTTACTATTTATAAAGAATAGTAAATTCAAATAACAAAGTAAAATTAATTTTTGTAAACATAATGAAACTAATTCTTTTTTATTTTTCTATTAAGGTAATCGTACTTAGTTTTCAAAATCGTAGAAGGGATTTAATCCTGACACGTTTTATACCAAGATTTTGAATAGCATGATTGCTATAACATAAAGTATATAATATTATAGTTATTTTACTTACATTTAGTTTTTTTGATAGTGTTTGGTAGTGGTACTCTTTGGATGAACGTCTTCAGTCTGTGGTCAGAGGACGCAAGTTCGCTTCATAACAGACTTTCGTTATTAGTTAATAACACATTCGTCCCAACTGGCAAATTTACTTGCCAGAATTGTAAATAATATAAAAGATGTTTCTGCATTATATTAGCTAAACAATCCCCCCAAAATACAATGCATCACAAAATAATAAAAGACAATTAGATATGTATTTTAAAAAATAGATTCAAAAGTCTTACGCCATAGCTGATAATATACAATATTAAACCATATTTCACCGTACATAGAGATGATATTTAAGATGTTATATTAACGCCCTCTGTGCTCGAAATTTGTAACACTTTCTGGCAGCTTTTCTCAGGAGAAATGACAATAAGTAATTTTTTTTTTAAATAAAGTAGTTTATTATCGTTACATAATTTTTATTTAATTTAAATTTAAGTATAGTTATATTTCATGTAAATGGAAACTTAAATTTAACTATGTATTAAAGTATAAAAATGCGATAAAACCTTCCCATGGTTTTGAATTTCATAAAGCCACGCCAGTCGCTTTCCATCTACCAAAATCATTTTAATGACAATTTTGTAAATAGTGAACTCGTGCGCGGTTGTAACCTGTAACTAATCAAAATAACGTTTCATCAGTTTTCTCCAAAAGAGAAATTCTAGTGTTACCCGAAAGTGTCCAGTAAACCTAAAGAATCACATTTCCAACAAGATTTAAGAGGCAAGTTATTTATTTTCCATACATGCATATACAGCATGTTGACAAAAAGAAAAGGGTATTTTTTTACGAGAGTACATTACAGGCTTTTGAGGAATTTTACTTTTGTAATCAATAGTTTAGAAAATTCTAAGACATTTTTCTTCTATAACATTTCTCTCGCAAATTACGTATAAGCGAGATATTACGTTTACTTTGTTTTAGCCGCTAATTGGTGCAATCGTGTGGTTCAAATTTTGAATTCAGTGCCTCTCCTTTATAAGGTGTCTTCACCTTCCTTAAAAAAGAAAAAGAAAAAATAAAAGAAAAAATTCGCCCTCGCCTCCCTCCTTAAAAATCATCCTTGCCTTCTTTCACGAGAAAAAAAAAATCCTCCTGTGGGATCCTATCATGGTCTTTCATGACGCAAAAAACAAACAAAATCAGACAAAAGCATGCAAAAACATACAAACATTCGAGTACTTTTACGCAGCGTTCGGGCACGTTCCGCCGTGTTCGTGAACCCGTTAGTTTTATCTTTCTGGAAGTGTTCGTGTAAAAGATCTATTTCTGTTGTGCTTAGTGTTGCAACAGGATTCTACTGACATATATATATATATATATATACACACTAGTAAACGTAACCAACACACTGTATATACTTGATATATATGAACGGTAAAATGTAGAAAGTTGTAAAAATTTCTTTAAACCTATGTTGTTTGTTTTTTCTGCTTAGGTGCTTCAACCCTACTGGATTATTGACACCATTTTTTTTTCTTGACTCCCCGAAGGGTGCTGCAAAATTATAAAGATAATTTCATGAATTAAAGGGTATTAAACCTATGTTTGTTTTTTTCTGCTTAAGGTGCTTCAACCCTACTGGAAAATTATAAAGATAATTTCATGAATTAAAGGGTATTAAACCTATGTTTGTTTTTTTCTGCTTAAGGTGTTTCAACCCTACTGGATTATTGACACCATTTTTTTTTCTTTGACTCCCCGAAGGAAGGCTGCAAAATTAGAGTTTCTAAATTAACCTATAGTCCCGGATTTATTATTAATAACGATACCACGCAAAACAAAATTAGAATAAATACAGTCAACTCATAAATAAAGTTTGTATTGTTCTCATATTTGCATTACGAAATAGATCAAGAAACTATTAAATAAATAAATTTTAATTTCATTTATCTAAGGTAAGGGGAAGCTATTATATTTTATTCCAATCGTATAGTAACAAACATCATAAACAATAAATATTATCATAGCTAATTTTATATATATATATATATTATATATATATATATATATATAATAAAAATAACCCTTTTAAAAACACTAGAATGATTGCGAATACATGCATTTTATAATTCATAATTTCAAATATCGTTATCT
>JAJOZX010001984.1:757500-761515 GCA_023014485.1 Bathynomus jamesi | reverse complement strand
AATTTTTTGTTATTGTAAAGGTTTCCTTTGATAGGCGCAGGTTGAAGAGAAGCTTAAACAATGTGTATATATATTTACAAAATTATAAAGAAAATTAAATAACTGAAAATTAAGACAAATGGATTTTCGGAAGTGTAAGGAGTATGCTCCGATAGCTTCGCTGATGTTCCGTGTAAAGTGTCGGCTTGTGCGTTGTCTAGTAGTTGCCCAAGGACTTTAATCCAAGTAACCTTTTGGAGCAAGGTAAAACTTGTGTAAAAGGTGCTTACAGGGCCGGCCTTAGCAATTGCGGGACCCAATTTGGACCATTTTGGTGGGGCCTCCTGGACTTAAAGTTTATTTCAAATTAGTTATCAGGAACATATGCTATTACGTTGCATTTAAAATAAAATAATATCTATATTTATTAGCTTATATTTTGACATAAAACGTGTTAAAACAAAACTATACTTATAAAGAAATCTTTCTTGCTTTCTGTTCTACAAACTCTCTCAAAATTTTGTTGAAGTTTAAGTTTTTTGCTTCATACATTCTATGGATAAATTGCAAAGCTGCTGAGTCTATCTGGAGCATGTTTGACCTTAGAGATTTGATCAATTTAATTTGGAAAAGCTCCTTTCCTGACCCCACTGTGACTGGAATTGTCAAAAATATGCGCAGAGTAATAAAAAAAATTTGGAAATCCAGTAGCTCTCTCATTCAAAGCAAGGAATTCCAGGATTTTCAAAGGCTTTCCAAAGTATGAAGGAAGAATTGGCTTCAGTGCTTCCATTTCCTCGACCAGCATATGACCATCTAAATCTGCTAACTTTACAGAGTTGACAAGTTCGTTTTCCTGAATGAGCTTGACATCTGTTAGCGCAATTTCCAAATCTGCAGCATGTTTTTGTAATTCCTCCTTTGGAATTTGTTGAAATTTACTCAAAAAGCGAAATAAATCAACATGTTTTTTCAACTGCTTAAACCGTGGCTACAAAGACTGCATTCCTTATCTTTCAAAGCTGGAGGTGGCAACCCTAGTGTGGGGCCCACGTGAGCGCGGGGCCCAATTTGGTCAAATAGGTTCAATTGGCCCAAGGCCGGCCCTGGGTGCTTATATTATTATGAACATACGAACGTAAAATTACGAGTTAATTCACAACATAAAAATCAAAACATGACAATTAGGAAAGTATAAGAAAAAATACAAAATCAGAAACTTGTAAAATCTCGGGTTACCCCTTAAAGACCTCTAAAATGTTTGGTCATTTGGCGTGTGGTTGACGATTACAGTTTCGTCTTCATAATTATATGGTTAACTGACCAACCACAGCCAAATGGCCACGCCCACTAATTAAGAAAGTCTACAAGGGTCAATGAGATCTTTCCACAGACACTCAATTACTTAGTTATGTTTAAATCAGTGGAACTAGAAGTGGTTTGGGTTATTATTGAAGCATGTTAATGGGAGATTTTGTTCTTGTTATAAGTTCCAATGCAGAGTTAAAAAGTTTTTTAAGTGTAATTTTCATTTTCATGATTCTGAGAGAGGGAGCTGATCAAAAGTATACTGAAGTCACTGAGCAACCTCACTTGCCAGAGTTGTGGTCGGTATTTATGGCCTTAAGATTCTTCTCTCTGTTCGACAGGAATGAAAACTTCTCAGGTTCAAATTTACGAGTACTTTGGAATTTTTCTCTTTGTTTTGTGTTTAAACTTTCTAAAACTGAAGGTTGGGAAGAGTTAAATTCTGAATTTTCTTTTTAATTCATGCTGAACGAAAGAGAATGGTTTAGGTAATTTTTCAGTATTGAAGTAAATGATATTCGGAGTTTTTATGCCTAAGGAAAATTTTCCAAAAACATCGTTCAGATTTAATTTTCGTAGCATGATTAAGTTCTCGAAGGAAAAGGAGTGGTTTGGACTTCTTTAATTTGTTAGAGGGATTTGTTGTGGGAACTGGCTTATCTTGGGACAGGGACACAGTTCATCGAAGCTGAATTCGAGACTTGAGGTATCAGATTTCGAGTCTGTTTTATTTCAATTTGAAAACAAGAGCAACCTTTCTTTGGTTTCGAGAAATTTGAATTAAATTTAAAATTAGTTTTAAGAGAAAAAGAGAAAAGGCGGAGCTTTTCTTTGGAGAATATATTAATGGCTGATGTATTAATGACGTCACGAACCTTGTTGTCCAGTCACCTAATTTGTTTGGGTATAACAAAATTTTGTAATAGGGTAATAAGTCAATTAAAGGTGGGATACCAGCAATTCTAACTATAATTAGAAGTCTAAATAATTTGGGAGCATGCTGAATTTGTAAATTAGTTCATGACCTCAGTTATAGGTCTTGCCCCTCTAGGCTAAATGGCCTTGTTGTGGCTCCAGAATTAAGTTATGGTTCTGTCCTCTAGACAGAGATATGACAGTGAAGGTTGCAGAATTACTATTTTAAAATAAATGACTTTTATTTTTAAGAAATGTTAATTAAGTGTTATGTTATTGTATATCTTGAGTCACATTTAAAAATATCGCTCTGTATAACCCATTTGAGACTGAAACCAATTATTTTGAAAATAATTTTTTGGAAGTCAAATTATATATTAACGAACTAAAATTTGGAAGAATCAAATGTAAAAATGAATTCAGAAATAAAGGACAATTGTGTGTGAAATTTTATTTTTGTGAAATAAAAATTTATATGAGCGATCGCGTTGTTTCTTTTGTTAAGCTGAAGGTATGATAACAAGCGGCAGAAAACGGCGCATAAATTAAAGGCCATGTGTGTGTGTGTGTGTGTGTACATCCGGCACATCCTGAAGAAGTGAACCTACGCGCAGTAAGTGCAATGAAACTGGTTGCACCACAGACCGCCATTATTATGAGTCTCTCTCTCTCTCTCTCTCTCTCTCTCTCTCTCTCTCTCTCTCTCTCTCTCTCTCTCTCTCTCTCTGAAAATTTAGATTAAAGTTTATAACTAGTAATTAAATATATAAACGAATAACTAATTTACTGTCTAGGACGCTAGAGATACGTTTATATATTTTGGAAATTTCGCCACTAAATAGTTTAGCGCCTATGGATAACTCGACTTTAAGCCGAATTACATTTATGGAAAGGTTGAGGTCAGAAAAGCCATAACAAAGAATTAGGTTTATTTATCGTCTGCAAAATTTTATTCTTAAAACTTTCACTTTTAAGCCTTTCGACAAGCTTACATGTTACGAAATAAAAACTACTAACTTGGTTATCTGCATACAGAAACGTGTATGTACTGTATATACTGTATGTATGTATGGGATGAATTTCACAATTAAACGTACACATCCACAGGGGAAAAGAATATATATATATATGTATAGAAATGACGTAAGTATAGAGGAGCGTTCTGCACACGAGGAAGAGAAATAACGAACAAATGAAAAATGAGGTGAACCGCCAGGGAAATATATATATATATATATGATGAATAAAACCACGAAGGAAAGGAAACACAAAATGGTGCTCAAGCGCTTTCGTCTAATGACATCCTCAGGAACACTGAAGTACATAAAAAAGGTTAAGCCTATATATGTTACAGAAAGAAAAGAAAAAATAAATAACATACATACACACATATATATATATATACATACATATCTATATATACAAATACATACATACATACATATATACAATAAACAGAGAAGTAAAAATAATAAAAAATTAAAAATTAAAACCTTAAAGGTGTTACCTTCGTGAAATAATTTCATATATATATATATATATATATATATATGCGTGTGTGTAATGTATTATTGCTAAAGAATTTTAGAAGGGTTGTGCAATTTACTTTTCTGCAATTTATTTTTCTATGGAAGAGTTAAATTTCAAAACGGTTGAATGATCAAGATCCCGCTATGAGAATTACCCCCAAATTCAATAACGTTTGTCTGGTACAGTTCATTTGAAGCTGAGTTAGTGTCATGAAGGAGAGAGAGAGAGAGAGAGGAGGAGGGAATTCTCATACTGTGTTAAACGAAATTTGAAGATAATAATA
>JAJOZX010001984.1:717500-752500 GCA_023014485.1 Bathynomus jamesi | reverse complement strand
ATTAATAGGTGAACTGCATGTATATCACTGGATATAATTACAAAGATCATTCTCCTGACATCTTGAACTTTGCCAGGTTGCACAAATCCTGCTTTGACTCAGACTTGGACATCAGCTTCCTGCTGGTCTCCTGAGCCCTGATCCCTCCATCCCTCTTTTCCTGTGAGAAGTACTTAGCAGAAGCCTCAGTCACCATTTTAACAACCCTCTCAATGCTTTGTGTGTGGCAAGGCCAGTTGCGCACCTCCATGGGGGTGTTGATGAAGTTTTTCACCTCTGAGGTGCTTAGAGAGCAGGTGAGAGGTGGCTCTGACACACCTTCTGACCAGCTGATCAAGTCACCGATGCTGGAAGCATCACAATTGATGTCAGGTTTCCTTCTGCTCCTAACAGAGGAGTCCCCAGCTGAGTGTCCGGGTCCCCCTCTCCCCTGATGGCCAGGATTCTCTCCACCCCTTCAATCCTCTCCTTCTGATCCTCAGAGCAGAGTAGTGTTTGGAGGATGACTTCACTGTGGGCATACCAAGCAGATCTTCTCACAGTTGGCATCACAATATCCAGCACCTCCTTTCTCTGGGACTTGAGGCAGTCCAGCTGAAAGAGGATGTGCCTAGGCCCTTCGATCCAGGAGTGCTTGACCTTCACGTTGAACCAACATGGGTAATACACTCCAATGATGAATTCCACAATGAATTGCAGAATCTTCAGGTTCTTTCCTTTAAGTCCGTGCTTTGACACCCAGAGCCTGAGAAGTCTGTTCGCTGTGGTGAGCCAGCGGCTGTGGTTTACTGGTCCTATCTCTAACAGAGCCAGCCATTTTCTTAATGAGTTCACACTGAAATAAAAACAATAATACAACAGTTAAGTATCCACTACAGACAGGTATTAACTCGTTTCAGCGCAAAATTCTTGGTTAAAAAAAGAGCTGAAATGGGCAAGAACAAATTTATCTGCAAATGCTAAACACATTATGCTTTTTTGGTTTCAAAATGTTATAAAATGCTAATTTATCTGTTGTCTGTAATGCAAATAATTTGTTCATGTACTCTAAAAAAACTAAAGAAACACATCCTAAAAATATTCTTTAGAACATTGAAATAGGCCTCATACTGCTCAGTTGTACTAAAAATGAACCACCTAATTTTAGCTCAAATCAAAGTTGTTAATTAAATTTTGCTCAATCTATCACTATAATATGCGTAGAAATAACTTTTTCTAAAATATAACAGAATAATACTCACATGTGAACAGTAACAAAAAAAATATCAGTAGATAATCACTAAATCTATCCCCTCACTGCAAGCCGAGGTGGTAAAATAGCTTCATAAATCATGAGTCACTTCAAATATTTCACAAAACGTTTTAGAATGTTCTGAAACGTTACATTCTAGCCTCTGAGAAAGGTGGCTCAGAAAATGGCCTTATGCGCGCCAGAAAACCGTCAAAATATTTCATATACCAAACTGTATGATAATTACAATTAAGTGGAATGGCACACCTTTTTATTTGAGTATTTAAATAGTATTATTATTATATGAATTACATTATATGTGTTTATATGAATTAGTTAGAACAATGCTCTATGAGAGATAACGTGAGCAGCCATGATAGAAAACGTGAGAAGACATATTCTGGGGTAACTACAATAGTAAAATAATCAACAATTTAATAATAATCAACTGCAAAATGATGTAGGTTAGGGTTATCAGAATTAAATATTTTCTTCAGAATTGTGTTCTATACACCAAAATATGTCATTTGAACACCCCTCTCCATTGATTTAAAAAAAATGCATAGTATGACCCGCCCTAATGCTACCGGTCGCAACTTTCAGCACCTTCTTTAAATAAACATGCCTTCTTTAAATAAACATGTTACGCGTACTACGTCCGATTTAAGAATGCCCGCGGCAAGCGCGAGTCTAGCCCACTTCACCTTTTAGCCAATTGCAGCGGCGCCCTCTCGCGCCGAATGGTGACGTCAGCGGACATACACTTATAGACGAAAAGGGTTTGTCTTGGTGTTGCCTATCCCCCATTACAATTTGTACAGAAAGTTTTCAAATACCCTGTGTATATATATATATATATATATATGTTAACCCCCCGTCTATGGCCTCGGGTGGTTCGAGGTTGACGGGGGTTCTGGTTAGGTGGCAGCAACAGATTTCTCATTGTGAGGTCGCTGGTACTGGTCGGGAATCGCAGTACTAATTTCTTTTATACTACACTCTGATTTCTTCTTGTAGCGGATCGGAGGATTCTGTGTAAACTCACTAAATTATCTGACGTTCCCCCTATCTTCTTGTAGCGTATCGGAGAAGTTGGAGAGGCAAAACTGTCTCACTCAGACTTAAGGCTGACTGATTTCTAACTTTACTGCTTCTTGAAAATGTTGCGTTATTTTAACAACAATACTCTTGGAAAATACGGACTCAAGGGTGAAGTAAAAATATCTTTTACTGACTTTTACTGCTTCTAAATATTACAGGTAATGCTTTCAGCCTCTTGATCAGATCAGACAGAACAGCATAATAATTTGAAAGATTACGATGGTTTATATATGATTCAATTTGGTGACGTCATTATTATTTAATGTTGGCTTGGTTTTTTTTTCGATTCTTAATAGGCTGAATTCTTTTGCTAACTTAATCCATATTATGTGGATTTTGCAGAAACTGATAAAGCAAAATATTTGAAGATGAAGGCAAATTCCGCTGTAACAACACATTGAAAAATCTGATGTTATCATGATTTGGGGTGGCAACTAAAAATTAAATTTAAGATATGCATCTTATTAAAATTAAAGGCTTAAAATTAAAAATTAAATGCTGATTCAGGATATGACTTCATCTTTTATGATTTAAGAGAGAATACATAAAAAAATTAACATTGCGGAATTTAACACGATTACGTGATTAAGCTTAATCTAAAAAATGATTAGGTAATTACTTAGCAAAAATAAAATAGAAAGAAAATTAAAATTTAATTATTTTTCCAAACTTGCATTTTATATACAGTTAGAGTGTCAGGGGAGTTTGGACTTTATATGCAAAAATGAATGTTAGAATTGTTATAATGTTATAATGTTTCAGACCAACAAAGACCCTAGGATGCACTCATGGCTGGTCTACTTAACTGTGGTTGTAGTTGTGTAGTGCGCATGTCCTCCGTGGTGGCGGAGGGGACCTACAATTTTACGTGGGTTCCGAACTACAAAAGCCTTAATTTTACGACCTTAAACATACCTTAAATCTGTCAACATATGCGTCTAATCGATTTTTAAACATGTTTATAGACGTGCTACTAATTACTTTTATCGGCAAACTATTCCAGTTATTTACTATTCTATGCGTAAAAAAGTTTTTGGCAACTGCTATCTCGAACCTTCTACTTGTCAACTTACACCAGTTATATCTAGTTCTATTATATTGTGATATTTCGAAAAAGCTATCTCTATTTACGTTATCGAACCCATTCATAATTTTGAAAACCTGGATTAGATCACCCCTTAGCCTCCTAGTCTCGAGTGTGTCAATTTTAACTCCTTAAGCCTATCCTCGTACGACTTTGACCTAAGCGACGGAATCATCTTAGTTGCTCGTCTTTGAACTCTTTCGATTTGTCTATATCTTTGCGCATATGCGGATTCCAAAATTGGACCGCGTACTCCAAATGGGGTCTAACTAATGATTTATAAAGAGGAACTATAATATCGCGCGATTTGTACTCAAAATTTCGAGCTATAAACCTAACACTTTGTTCGCCTTATTGACCGCTGCTGTACTTTGTTTCGCTACTTTTAAATCACCAGTGACTATAACTCCTAAATCTTTTTCCTGCTCTACGCTTGTTAAATCTTTCCCTGACATACTATACGCAAAATTACCGTTACGCGAACCTATATGCAAAATTTTGCACTTATCAACGTTAAATCTCATTTGCCATGTGACTGACCAATCAACGATTTTATTCAGATCTTCCTGGATTTTACCTCTATCTTCGTCATTAATCGCCCTACCACCCAGCTTCGTGTCATCCGCAAACTTTGAAACTGTACTGACTAGGCCGACATCTAAATCGTTAATATATATAAGAAAAAGCAAGGGGCCCAATACAGAACCCTGAGGAACGCCACTCGCTACATTAGCCCAACACGACTCCGCTCCATCAACGACCACCCTCTGTTTCCTACCTCGCAACCACTCTTCTAGCCAATTTATTACTACACCCCTGATTCCATGAGCCTTAGTTTTTTCAATGAGTCTTTTGTGCGTCACGGTGTCAAACGCTTTTTGAAAATCTAAATACACTACATCAACCGCCCGATGTCTATCGTAAACGTCAACCACGCTTTGGAAAAATTCTAAAAGATTAGTTAAGCAAGATTTGTTTCGCCTAAAACCGTGCTGCGTATTTCTAACTAGTTTATGCACTTCTAAGTGTTCGACTATACGATCCCTAATTACACTGGTATGCATCAATTTTGCTGTCAAGGGTTTTGTAAGTGATTCTTATAGAGTTTTTCCTGCTGATTTCGAATCTGCAATCCGTTTTTCTCAATCAGCTCAGGTTATCCGGCTATGGCCTCATAAGTAAAATAGAATTTTTCGTGATTTTGTCAAAGCGGAATTGGAACAGTAACATCTATCATCACTTGTTTCACTTGTATAATATTTTTTTACTTTTCAGGCATATAGATAAAATATTTCATAATGAATAGAGCGTGTAAAAATGATCCCAATAGATTCTGCTACATATGTGGGACGGTTACCATGCCAAATAACCAGTCCCAAATCACTAAATTTGTGAAGACAATGTATAGAGCATACTTTGGAATTAAGCTAGGGGACCAGGACAAAAATTTCGCCCCTCATATGTGCTGCAAGACGTGCATTGAAAATTTGAGAAGATGGAGCAAAGGCAGAGCGAAATCTTTGCCCTTTGGAATTCCCATGATTTGGAGAGAAGGAAAGGATCACGTGACAGATTGCTATTTCTGCATGACAAACCTCCAAGGTGGGCTTATAAATTTATTTTTCTTAAATATTTTGAAATCCTCGTATGAAACTTGACATAATATTCACCATAATGTAATATTCACCATATAGCATAATATTCACCATAATGTAATATTCACCATATATAGCATAATATTCACCATAATGGTAATCATACATTTACATATACATATTGTTATAGAAAATACATTTACACATACATATTGTTATACAAGTTACATTTACATATACAATGATTGTATATTTTCTTTCTTTTTCATTCATATTGTCCCCGAAGGGACAATATGAATGAAAAAGAAAGAAAATATACAGACTCCATCGACCTATTTCATATCTTACAGACCGCAGCCTTCCCTCACGAGCCGCCACTGTCTGAATGCTTCTTCTATTTCATATGCAAGTTTTATATCCATGTTTCTGTGTTTCTATTTTCAGGAGTTAACAAGAAGAATAAACACATTGTTGTATACCCTGACATTCCTTCTGCTATGAGACCTGTACCCCATGGTCCTGGAATTCCAATACCCGACCCACCTCAAACCCTGGACTTCGATGATTCTGATGATGAATCAATGACCAATGCCAATGACCAGTCCCAGTCGTATATACCTCAAAATACCGCTTCAAATGAGCCGAGGCCTCTCAACCAGGCCAAACTTAATGATCTTACCAGGGATTTAGGACTTTCCAAATTAGCTGCCGAGATCTTGGGCTCACGACTTCGAGAGGACAACTTGCTGGCTCCGGGAACAACATTCTCCTGGTATAGGAAACGAGAGGAAGAATTCCGCAAGTTTTTTGCAGTGCACGAAAATACCTCTTCCTTAGTGTACTGCTGCAATGTTGAGGGGCTAATCGAATCCTTGGGCCTGCCATATAACGCATCAGAATGGAGGCTATTTATAGACTCGTCTAAACGAAGTTTGAAAGCAGTACTTCTCAACATTGGGAATAGGGTTGCATCAGTCCCTGTAGCACATTCCGTACAACTTACTGAGAGCTACGATAACATGAAAATTTTACTGGATGCTCTCGTATACGACCAACATAACTGGAGGATCTGTGGAGATTTGAAGGTAATACTAATATCATAAGTAAACTATTGCTATTGACTATGTTGTTTTTCCAAAGGTTATTTGAGAGCGTATAAGAACACTTAACTTCCCCACAGAAGTGATACAGTCCAATGCATAGATTTTTTTATCTGATAGAACAAATTCTCTAAATTCTTTAAATATTTTCATTTTTTTTCAGATTGTGGCATTTGTATTGGGAATGCAAGGGGGATACACGAAATACCCATGTTTCCTCTGCAAATGGGATAGCCGAGCGGATGAGAAGCACTATGCACAGCGTGAATGGGCATCCAGAGAGAATTTTGAACCTGGGTCGCATAATGTCGTTTCAGTGCCCCTTGTACCACCAACAAAAATTTTGCTCCCACCACTTCATATTAAGCTGGGCTTGATGAAAAATTTCATCAAATCAATGAATAAGGAGGGTTCAGCATTCCGATATCTCGAGAGTAAATTTCCTCATATATCTGATGCTAAACTAAATGCTGGGGTTTTTGATGGTCCTCAAATTCGAACTTTGATCAAGGATACTCAGTTCGAAAACGCAATGACTCCAACTGAGAAGAATGCCTGGCAGGCATTCAAATCAGTTGTCACTGATTTTCTTGGCAAGCGTAGAAGTCCAGAATACGAGTCCGTTGTCGAAAACTTGATGGAAGCTTTCAAAGCTCATGGGTCGCGCATGTCCATAAAAATGCACTTTTTGTGGTCCCACTTGGACTATTTTCCTGAAAATTGCGGGGATTATAGTGAGGAACAGGGTGAACGATTTCACCAAGATATCAAAATAATGGAAGAGAGGTACCAGGGAAACTGGGATATCAATGTGCTGGCGGACTATTGCTGGTGTTTGAAGCGAGACGTGCCCGAAGAAAAACACAGACGGAAAGCCAAAAAAACTTCATTCCTTCCTCAATAAACTTCTTTCTATATTCATTGTATGAATAGAAGTATTTATTCACACAATGTTTTCATTTTTCACGAGTGTTCTTATAATATTACTCGTATCTACAGTGTTTAAGCTAAAAAAATCAATAAATTTGGGGATAAAATTGGACTTATAATAAATGGCCAATAGAGAAAAAACCTGACGTGATTGAGGAAAACCAATGTCATTTTCGAATTCAGCATGGTCGAATTATATAATATGAGTTGGAAAAACCCTCACAGCAGACAAAAAAATTTCATATGCATACCAGTGTTATTGATTCCAGTAGCTTACCTACAACAGACGTTAAACTGATTGGCCTATAATTTCCCGCCGCACCTTTATCGCCTTTCTTAAAGATAGGTGTTACGTTTGCTAACTTGAAATTATCTGGTTCGGACCCCTCAGAAATAGACGCATTAAAAATCTTTGTTAGCGGCACAACAATGCTATCTTTTAATTCTTTTAGTTGTATGGGATATATGGAATCCGGCCCCGGTGATTTACGCGTTTTCATTTTATCAATATAGCGCATTACCTTCCCTTCACTAACCACAATATTATCCAAAATATTACCATTATCAAAAGGTATTATGTCTATGACCGTAGGGATATTCGTTACATCTTCTATAGTAAAAACTGACGTAAAAAATTCGTTTAGCAAGGTAGCCATTTCCTTGTTTTCAGAAACTAGATCTCCGTTTACATTTTTCAAAGGCCCCAAGACACTTTTTACTGGATTTCTATTGACGTATTGAAAGAATCGCTTGGGGTTTTCTTTACCGTCACGAGCTATGGAGATTTCAAAATCACGCTTGGACTTTTTTATTACGCTTTTCGCTTCACGCCTTAGAGATATGTAGTTGTTTCGTAACCACAAATTGTCTTTATCGCACTTATGTATCCTATAAGCCTTAGCTCTACTCCTTATAATGTCCCCTACTCTAGAAGTAAACCACAAGGGCTTGTTATTTACTTTCGCAAGCTTAATCTTGTACGGTACACATTCCTCATCTACCGTCCTAAATACTGTTTCAAACGATTTCCACATTAGTTTTGCGTTGGAGATCCCCATTACGTTTTCGCAATTGACGTGTGACAATTCATTTCTAAATTTACAAAAGTCTGCGTGCTAGAAGTTAGGAATTTTAGTCGAGTTAGCTGGTTTCGGGTGACTTACTGAGAGGACAAACTCTACCATATTGTGATCGCTGTTGCTTAACGGGTCTATTACTTGAAGATCAGTGATTAGCCTATCGTCCGTAGTTATTACTAAATCTAAAATACTGTCGAACCTCGTAGGTTCCGCAACCTTTTGAATAAGATAGTTATCCTCGAGAAAATTAACTAAACGATTACCTTCCGCGACTCCCTACATTGTATCGTAATTCACGTTGGCGTAATTAAAATCACCCATAACTACGGTCACTACGTATTATTCTCTTAAGTTCACGATATAACGCTTCGTCCGTATCAGCTGTTTGATTAGGGTGCCTATATATAACCGCAACAACAAGTTTGAAATCGTCCAATTTAAGTTCTGCTAAAGTCGAATCTATCGGTTCTGGAATTCTGTGCCTTCCTTCTATAACGTTCGTAATATCATCTTTGATATACAACATAACACCGCATCCTCGCCTACCTATTCTGTTTTTAACAAAAAGTCTATAACCTCTAATTTGATACTCCCCTACAAAGTCACGTGTTTCAGTGCTAAGCCACGATTCAATTATCGCAATTAAATCAGTCTTTACAAGCAATTAAAGAAAAAAATTCGTTTATTTTATTCCGTAGGCTACGAGCATTTAAGGATAGAACCTTTAAATTGTTTTTAACCGCGATACCTTCGTGTGCACAAGGGAATTTTAAGGAAATTACGCCGGGACCGTTCGAGTTATGGCAGCCTGAAAAGAAGAAACAGTGTTCTGAAATAGTCTTCCTAAATGCGCAGCTCCAACATCATTAAGGTGAAGTCCATCTCCGAGGAACAAGTCCCTCCTGCCGTAGAAACTGCTCCAAAAATTCACAAAATGCACTCCTTCCCGTTGACAAAGCGACTTTTGGTTATTGTTAATATAGGTCGCCTTGCTGTAGAACTCGTTACGTTGGATAATTCGAGGAAGTATACCTGTTAAAACAATCTTATTAGTTTTTTTCCTTTAGTCGCTTTAGTAAGTCCCTGTACCTAGCCAGCAGCTCTTCCGATCTAGAATTTATAACGTTATTAGTACCGACGTGAATAACATTTTATATATATATATATATATATATATATATAAAGAACGACGCTTGTGTAGAAGAACGTTCCGCACAAGATGAGGAGGGAGAACGAACAAATGAAAAATGAGGTAACCACCCGGGAATCGAACCCGAGATCTTCCGATTGCCGGTTAGATATGCTATCCACTACACCATGGGCCTCGATTAATCGTTCTTTACATTAATTATACTGTGTTGTTTGCAGTTAAAATGTATATATATGTACGGCATGCGAAGGTGCCCCCTCAGGGCATTGGTTTCTGCTCGTATGTAGGAGAATTACGACTTCTGATTAATCGAGGCCCATGGTGTAGTGGATAGCATATCTGACCGGCAATCGGAAGATCTCGGGTTCGATTCCCGGGTGGTTACCTCATTTTTCATTTGTTCGTTGTCCCTCCTCATCTTGTGCGGAATGTTCTTCTACACAAGCATCGTTCTTTACATTAATTATACTGTGTGTTGTTTGCAGTTAAAATGTATATATATATATTTTTTTTTTTTTTGTTTCAAAGTATGACCGCTCATGGCCACCAAAAGAAAGGTGGATAGCAGAGCGAACACAGGACGAAGATTACGGAACAGCTAACGGAAATGAACAATAGACGGGGAGGAGGAGGGGGGAGGAGGAGAAAAAAAATCAGCGGAGTCACAGCCGGTAAAGAATTCGGGAGCGAAAGAGGAAGGAGAATAACCCGGTTGCCGAAAAGTAGGGACCTTCAGATAGAATAGCGCCAAGCCTATCACAAGGCCCGACGCTCTCCAAAAAGGGAAAATACTCTGCGCGCAGCGCAGAGTAAAGCGGACACTCCACCAGGAGGTGGGCAACTGTGAGACGTTACAACTGGGACATCAGGGCACCCGATCCCCGGCCATCAAATAGCCATGGGTCAGGTGGGTGTGGCCAATACGGAGGCGGGCCAGAGCCCCCTCCTTATGGCGCGACCGATGGAAGGAAAAGGCCCAACATCCCAATTTGGGTTTAATCTTGCAGAGTTTGTTATTTGTAGCGCCATCCCAGCGACTCTGCCACCGGGAGCGCAAAAACCTACGGAAGCCAGGGATATAATCGGAAAAGGGGAGGGACATGGGTGAAACCTGTAGTCGGCACGCGGAACGGGCAGCTCGATCGGCAGCCTCATTTTCAGCCACGTTAACATGTGCAGGGACCCAGCAAAATACCACCTCCTTGCCACCAAAAGCGACAAGGATATGACACAGTAGCTGGATTCGTCGGACCAGTGGGTGGACAGGGTCAAAACACTCCAGGCCATCCAGGGCACTGCGGGAATCCGAATAGATGACAAACGACCCATTCGGATGCTCCCGCACCACCTCCAGAGCGCTCAGAATGGCATAGAGCTCAGCCGTGAACACGGAAGCCTCATCAGGGAGACGGGTACATCGGGGAGCAAGGGCAGACGACTGGGGAACAGCCGCAGCCCCAACGCCCCTCGACGACCTCGAGCCATCTGTGAAGACCGCATCACATGCAGAGTGACACGCTGCATGCTGAAGGAACAGAGACCGAAGCAAGGCAGAGTCAGAATCGGCCCTGCGAACGGGGCGCAACGCCCTACAGCACGCAACAAGGGTGCTCTCCCAAGGTGCAACACCCCTGAAAGAGACCGGTATAACGAATGGAGGAGGAGTGCCCATACCATCGAGGAGGGAGGTCACCGTGTCGGTGAAATACCAACCCCCATCCCGGCAGAACGCCCTCTCAACCACCTGGAACAGAGGAGAGTTGGGAAGACGGAGAATCCGGAGATAGTGCTTGGCAATGAGGAACGACCTCCGATCCTCTAAGGGAGGGATGTCGCACTCAACCTGCAGACTATCAACCGGAGAGGAGCGGAAGGCGCCAGATGACATGCGCAGTCCTCTAGAGAGGACCGGATCCAGTATCCGAAGGGCCGTACGGGAGGCGAAGCCATACACCACACTCCCAGTCTAATTTTGACTGTACCAGGGACACGTACAAACGGAGGAGTGTCCGCCTATCCGCGCCCCATGTAGTATGCGACAGATGTCCCAGCAAATCCAGGGTACGTCTTGTAGACTCGCGCATCCGGCGAAGGTGGGGAACCCAGCTCAAATGGCTGTCGAAAACCATACCCAGGAAACGTACTGATTGAACGAGGGCCAGAGGCTGACCCCCGAGTGTAAGATTAAAGGCCGGGACGGCGCCGGATCCCCGTCCCCTCGACAGAAGGAAGGCCACACACGAAGTCTTCGGGGAAGACAGCGTAAGGCCCACCGACGACGCCCAACGTTCAACCCGAGTGACCGCGAGTTGGACTTGCCTCTCCACGAGGGGGGGACTCGTCCCCGCGGCACAGACAGCCAGATCGTCGGCATAGATGGAACAGCGCACCGAGGGCGGAAGGGCTCCCGGTAGCGCAGACATGACCAGATTGAAGCAGGAGACGCTCAAGACACACCCCTGGGGTACCTCCTCCTGAACATACAGGTCAGATAGGGCCGCCCCATTACGGACGCGGAAAATGCGACGGCAGAGGAAACTACGAAGAAATGTGGGCAAAAAGCTCACAAAACCAAGAGACTTCAAACGGTCCATGACAACTCCCCGACGGGTCGTGTCATAGGCCTTTTGGACGTCGAAAAAGACGGCCAGAACAAGATTCCGACGGGAAAAGGACTCCCGTACATCATGACCAAGGAGGAGAAGGGGGTCCAGAGTACCCCGAAATCGACGAAAGCCATACTGGGTCGGGGGGTATAACCCAAGCGACTCCAGTGTAAAGGAAAGTCGGACGGCCACCATCTTTTCAAGGAGCTTGCATAAACAGCTCGTCAAGGCAATAGGCCGATAGCCCGCCACCTCCGCCGGATCCTTCCTCGGCCTAGGTATCGGGACCACAATCGCCTCCCTCCAACGGAAAGGGAACGACCCCTCATCCCCATACCCGGTTGAAAAGATCCAGCAAGAAGTGTAGGGCCATCGGGTGCAGATTCCAAATAAAGCCATACGGAATGTCATCAGGGCCAGGGGCGGAAGAACGACGGGTTGCCAAGGCAGCCCGAAGTTCCCGCATCGTAAAGAGACGGTTATAGGGCTCGTTCCCAGGCGGCGGGAACGTAACATCCGACAAAGGACGATCCGCAGCTGAAGGCGAACGGGAAACCGCTGCAAAAGCACCGGCCAGCCGATCGGCCACAGCAGCAGGATCCGAAAGGAAGCCGTCCCCGTCCCGAAGGACAGGGCGACTAGCAGGGACCGGCTTCCCCTCGATACTACGTACCTTCTGCCACACAGCAGCAGAAGGGGTAGACGAGGAAATGCCGGACACAAAAGCACGCCAAAAGGCCCGACGGGCCAACTTGAGAGTCCGGCGGGCGAAGGCCTTCGCCCGCCGCATCTCAATCAAGTGGTCCGCGTGCCGGGTGCGGTGGAAGTGGCGCGTTGCCCTCTTCCTCTCACACACCGCCTGATGACATGCTGGAGTCCACCACGGGACGCTACGCGTCCGCGGGTTACCGGAAGATCGAGGGATACAGTCCTCCGCGACGCCCATCACCACCCGCTCGAAGAACTCCAAGCTCTCATCCACAGAGCCAAAGCTCAACACCGAACGGGCAATGACGGAACGAGCTCTGAAGGATGGCCTGTCAGCCCGCGCAAGGCACCACCTCGGTCGAGACGAGACACCCGGCTGCGGTCCGACCGGCTCAAGACAGACTGGGTAATGATCACTACCATAAGAGTCCCCCAACACCCTCCACGAAAAATCGAGTAAGGCATCGAGGGACACCAAGGAGAGATCAATACAGGTAGATGAACCCGTGGGTTCGTGGAAGTAGGTAGGTTCACCGGAATTGAGGCACGCGAAGGAAAGTTCCTCCATTAAGGAGAGCAACATACCAGCAACATTAGTCGACTGGACATCTCCCCAAGCCGGGTCGCGACTGTTAAAGTCCCCGAGGAGGAGAAACGGTCGAGGCAGTTGCAACACCAACTCGCGAACCGCGTCGCGAGAAGGAGGGTCATGGGGAGGAATATAAATCGAGCAGGCAGTGTACTGGCGATCTAAAAAGAGCCGCACAGCCACAGCCTGCAAGGAAGTACGAAGAGGGACACCTTGCGAGGGTAATGAACGATGTACATAAATCGCCGCACCCCGCCGGCGTGTGTGCTCATCCGGGGTGCAAGGGAAACCAACATAGCCAGAGAGACGAGGGAACCCCCGCGCAGCCAGGATAGTCTCCTGGAGACAAACACAGGAAGGCCGCTCGCTCTCCAGCAGGGAGGCAAGGTTCTCCCAGTTAGCTAAAAGCCCCCTACAGTTCCAATGCAAAATGGAACTGTAAGGGGAAGTGGCATTATAAGAAGCAGAGAAAGCAGAGAAATAGCCACGGACCAAGCTGAGCAGCAAACTCAACGGTCCGTAACCAGGGACGGAATCGGCTTCCCCGACTCACCCCGAACGGGGGGGTTAGGGGCCACCGACCCCGTAGCTGCTTCATCCGTAGTAGAACGAATGGTGGAAAGTGGAACACAGAGTTCAGAGGGGGGCTCCCCTGAGGGGGGGAGAGACGACGAGACGGGCCCAGCCGAAACCCCCGACTCCCCACCAGAGGGGGCCGGGGAGAACAAGATGTTCGAGGGCTCGTCACACCAGACAAGTGCTGACGGGGGGGGGGAGGAAAGGTCCACCACAGGTGGGAGAGGTAGATCCAGGAGAGAGACTCGACCACTCTCAGCAGGAGCCGAAGGGAGAGAGACTCCATGAAGAAGGGCCAGGCTCCTCTCGACCGGGTCCACCATGGGAACCGAGTCAGTAATCGAGGGTGTCATGGGGCGGTGTACCTCAACCGACACCCGGACACTAGTCGGGGCACCGGGAGGTGACGCCTCACCAGTCCTCTGTATAGGGGGAGGAGTTCCGAGCGGATCAGGAGCGGCGCGCCGCTTCCCCTCCGGTGAAGAAGGGGAAGCAGGGCGAGCAGCAGTCATGATCGGGTCTGGAGGACTCCGACTCCGACCACGGCGACGCTTCCTCCTTCCTTTCGGGGCATCACCTTCCCCACCCGAGAGATGAGTAGGCAAGGATCCAGACCCCAAGGCCGGAGAGGGAGAAGGGGCACTAGTAGGCAGGGAATCAGATGGGATGTCTGAAAGTGAGGCAGAGGAACAAGAAGGTCCCGCGGCGCCAGGAGGACCATCAACCCCCGGAACTTCCAGGGGGGGCACCACTTCAGTAGGCGCCGGGGTAGCACGGGAGGGGCCCGAGGACCCGCCAGGGCCAAGAGCCGCAGCATAGGACAACCCCCGCCGCGGCTCCCGGTCACGAACCCTATCGCGCGCCTCCCGCGCACTAAGGAATTCGGTAGTCCTTAAGGACCGCACCTCGAATTCAAACTTGAAAACGGGGCAGTCCCGGGAGGAGGAAGGGTGGGCCCTCGAACAGTTCGAGCACCACGGGGGCTTCGTGCACGGGGTAGTGTGCGCAGGCCCACCGCAGCGGACACATAGCTTACCCTCACAGCGGCACGCAAAGCTAACATGGCCGAACCGGTTGCAGCCAAAGCAGCGAACCGGGTCAGGCACATACGGTCGCACCGAAAACTCACACGACCGGCGATCACCCACGCCCCAGAACATATGGGCCGGAGGCACAAGGGAGTCAAAGGTCAGGAGCAGACGAGCGGACGGGGTAAGAGCACCATCCCGGCGCGACGAAAAGCGGAAGACCTTCGTTACCCCCTGGGGGGCAAGATCCTCCTGCAACTCGCCAACCGGGATTGACAACAGACGGGAAGCGAAAATGGTGCCCTGACAGCTATTCAATTGCGGATGGGGAGTCACAGAAACTCTGCAACCCAAAACATCCTGCAACTGTAGAAGGGACTCAGTCACCCCCGAAGAACGGGACTTCAAAAGAAAAGACCCATCCTTCAGAGGGCGGATATCATAACGACAGGGAACCCCCACCGTCTTAAGACGCTGAAACACCCGTTCCGAGTTGCCCGAAAGGGAGCCAGCGGAAGGGCGGAGAACAAGGAACCTGTCCACCGGACAGAAATTGACAGCAGGGACAGGTCCATGTGTAACGGTAACCGAGAGTGGGCGAGAGAACGAGGGCCGCGAAGACCCCGCCCTACGGCCACCACGAGTCCGGCCACGAGAGCCAGACGCAGCAGAGGACGAGAGGGGGCCATACGGCTTTAAGGTCAATCCAGCGGAGGCAGAGGCCGCTGAACGACCAGAAGTAGAAGTCTTATCCAAATCCATGGGCGGGCCAGAGTCGTCAACAGGAGGAGATTGAAGTTTTGAAATTGAACCCATAAACAATAGCTTTACAAAAAAAGACAGCCTCGGACCCAAGGCAATGCACCATCCGCCGCTGCATCCTTCAAGGCGCAGGCCCAACGTCCCGGGTAGCCCGCCCCCCAACCTGACTCGTTTGAAAAACAGCAGATTGACTCTACGGAGATTTGTCCGTTAAGGGCCTAGCAAAGACCCAATCCAGACGCAGCAGCGGTCCGGGCGCCCGTACCGTCCCCAGAGCACGGCTCACCCACGGAGCGATGCCCCCCGGCGGCAATGTTCCCTCTAATTTTTTTTAGTCCGTGTGCGCAAGAAATTTTCGTTGTGCATACATTTAGATTCATGGTGAAAAATTGTGCAAACTTTTCTGAGCGCTATTATCTTCAAAATGAAATATATATAAATATTAAATACTTAATAAATATTATTTCCATAAGGTGATAGCTTGATCATTACGGTACTATTAAATGGATATTAAAAGACTGTTTACGATATTATATATTCTTAAAAAAGAAAACATTTTGTCCATTCTAAAAATATGAATAAAATAAAAAATAGTAAAATAAAATTCAACAAAATAAAGAAATAAAATAAAAATAACATTAACTGAAAATGACTATTTTAGTTATCATTTCTCAAAACAATTTTTAGCATTTAACAATTTAAAATAGACTCAAGATTCATACATGATTTTATCCATTCACAAAATAGGAATAAAATAAAAATAATTTTATTTTTTTATGAATTATGAGATAATTACTATTAGTTTTTATGCAAAAATAAGAAAGCGAAGGTTTATATTCAATGCGTTAATGCAGGGGTTCCCAAATTGGTGTTCCGCGGAACACTTGTATACCGTGAGAAGTGTTCCGCGGAACACAATTTGGGAACCCCTGCGTTAATGTATAAAAGAAAAAAAATGCAAATACATAGAGTAAAAAAAAAATCTGTATTGCGTAATTGCGCGGCGTCGGCGAAGTCGGGCGGAAGGGGTTAATACTTAAAAGAGCGACTAGAGAGTATGTTGATGCAAATGGTCAAACCTTGTGTGACGGTATATTTTTAAATTACTTCATTTACTGTCGTGACTCATGATACACTTGAGCTTGTGCGCATTTTATTTTGCTGTGTGAGCGGGTTTCGCAACGCGTGTGCGCGCGCACACGCGCACACCTTAGAGGGAACATTGCCCGGCGGGTGCACCCGATGACCCCAAGGCTGCAAAATACAAACAGAGGGTGGGGGGATACTACAATTGACAGAGGCTCAAGACCGAGTCAAGACAAAAAAAATTCCGGGAGAGACGGAACAAAAAGGGGAGAAAAAAAAAAATGCAAAAAAAAAAAACGCAACTAGGTAACTCTTCGCCCACACCCCGTGAGGAGTTGAGGAAACCCCAACAACCCACGAGGTGTACGAGCCCCCTCGGCCCGGCAAGCCGGAGTACCTAATCGAGGGGGTATATATATATATATATACACACAGGTATCATGAAAAAACCTCAGGGGACCATTCTGAGTTCAGTCGCACCATGGGGCCAAGTACCTCGGAGACTATAGTTGCTAATTTGTTTGTTATGCGCAAAGGTTATTTTTAATCAACGCGTCTGTTCCCCATGGTGGAAACGTGTACCACACTCAGGTTTTCTCTTTCACTAATGCCCTTTTCAGTGTGTCTCACTGAATCGGTATAATTTCTCAGTTTATACTTACTTGATCACTGTACAGTTGAGATATCATTTACCCTTCTTCATTTAGAGTGCAATTTTGATCAGTAATTGCCCCTCAGTGTATGAATTCTTGCACAGCTTCATTCAGAACATCGCTGAAACATTTAGCTTTCACGTTCAAAAACAAAGTACATTTAGATAATTGAGAAGGTAATTTAGACTACTTTGGTCCCAAGTTATACTGTTCATGTACTGCAAGGAAAATGTTTTTCAGTTCCAGGTTTAATTCACAGATATACCAAGAAAATACGACGACCCGAGTTTTAAAACAGGAAAAAGTAATATTGTTAAATTGTTTTTAACCGCGATACCTTCGTGTGCACAAGGGAATTTTAAGTAAAACTGTCACAAAACTCCTTGCAATAAATTAAAAAAAATTGGTGTTCAAACAAGCTCAGTCAAAATTTCGAAATCAAACCAAAAAACATGTATCTTATGCAAGTGAGTAGAGTAAATCGATTATGTATACACTATGTACAGAAAAAGCGTGTCAGGCTTTCAGACTTCACAACGTTCCCCCCGAAGCAAACTGTGTAAGAGCTTTTTATATGAAAAAAAATTGGGTGAAGTTAATCAAATCTGACTGCCTTAAAGGTGGGGTTCCCCTCAAATTAATCACTCACTAACTAAATGAATAGCTGTATTAACAGTGATTGGTTTTCTCTTGAAGAGGGTTGGTTCCTTATAAACCAGCAAAGATTCCGAAAGAGGGTATTGTTTTACGCAAAATCTTAAATCAGATAAGGAATTCTCTGGTTTGACAGAACATTTTAAAAACAAATTACTGAAAGATTACAGAATAACTCATAAAATAATAAGTGAAGGGTAGCGCGATAAAGTTTCGACGGGCGGGTGAATATGTTACATTTAGGTATTATGTGGTGGCCACACGCAGAGGAAATCTAAAAGCAGTCAGAAATGACGAAATTTTGATTAGCGTCCTATACTTTTAATATTCTCATCCATTTAGTTTAAATAGACTTCCTTATGTTCAACCTATCGGGAAGACACAACCCCCTTTAGCCAAGGTACGCATTCAAAACTAAGAGCACAATAGATATAATGACGAATTAAAATTACTCCTTAGGATCCCCTCACCTCCCCGAAAAAAAATCCCCCAATTTGTCTGCATATTAAGAGCTCCAAGTTTAAGGAAATGTCCTCAATACCATCATGGACACAGTTTACACGTAATGCTCGTAGTTTCGATTACACAAAAAGCAACTGAATGAAGCTCTGCAAGAATTCATACTTTGAGGGGCAATTATTGATCAAAATTGCACTCAGAATGAAGAAGGATAAATGATATCTGAACTGTACAGTGATGAAGTGAGTGTAAACTGAGAAATTATACCGATTCCCTGAGACAGACTGAAAGGGGCATTATGTGAAAGAGAAAAACTGAACGTGGTACACGTTTCCACGTTGGAGGAGAGACGCGTTGACTAAAAATAACCGTTGCGCATAACAGACAATTTAACTACGATAGTTCCCGGGGTATCTGGCCTGGCGACACGTGGCGACCTTGCCAGGATAGCAGATGGCACACAGTGCCAAAAGTGTTGCCTATATATTACTTAGCCCTGCCCAACCTCATCGAACGACGTACCAGTGTGACAGACAGTTTAACCTTCAACCGACGAAAAGGGCCAAAAATCCTCCGCTAGATTCTCACCCTGCAGGCCCTTGCATCACTTCCTTGCGGCTTGAACTGCAGAAGCTCGATTTTGAACCAGCTGATTTGATTGCTTTCGTCTCCATTAACGCATTACCATCGTCAGAAAATGTTTTCATACATAACGGACGGCCTCCAGAAACTTTTTCAGTAAAGTACGCCGCGGATGAATACTCGCGCCAAACACTTGCTTTCGCTGACGAATTTGAGCTCACTCTCACACTCCGATTGGATGACTTTGGCTTTGGAAACGTCAAGTTATAATTAATTAAGTTATAATTTTTCTTTTGTTTGTTTGTGTGTGTGCTTATATTTGTTGAACATTCTATAAAAATGATTGAATTCGTGATTATAAATATTGCTTAAATTTAAATAGTTCATGATGAACATTGTAATATAAATGAGTATGGATGATTTTCATTTTATGTGTGAAGCCGTTTCGGTCTGTTCCATCACTTGAATTTTTATTGTACAAAAGAGTAACCCAAAATGACTAGTTAATTGTAAATTAGGGTGATTGGTAAATGAAAAATTTGTGTTATTTTCATTTTGTAGGAGGAGATTGTAGATAGACATCACTCGACCAGGGAAGTACTTCGGGGAGGGATGTTAGGTAGGAGACAGGGAGTACTGGAACTCTTGTTTCTCCCGTCACTGTCCTCCTTAGTTGATCTTTTTCTGTCTTATCTATCCTATGAGCAGTCCAGTATGCTTTCAAACACACATTTAACTCTCCCTATTCCTCACTACATATACATGCATCTTACACACTACACAATCTTTTCAGAATTAAAAACACCAACAAAAGGACCTTCATTTTGCCTCTCTTCTTCCTATATGGAGGAGGTCGATTTTGCGGGCATTCGCCCTTGGCACCTCCTTCCTGCATTAAAAAAAATTACGAGCAAACGCTGTGAAAACTCTGAAAATTGTAGCTTTTTGTAAATGTGACAATTAAGGACTCTTGCTTTTGAAGTAGTAGTGTAAAGTTACTTTGACGCCTAAATTGAGTATCCTTGTTGTTGTTGTGTTTTTAATAAAGAGATGTTTTAACCTGAAGATTGAATAGTTAACTTTAGGGGATTTTGAGAAACTTGATAACGTTCGATAAATTATCGTCAATCGTTCACTGGTAAATTCAGTATTGAAGCCGGGAGGGGGGGGGGGTTACGTTCTTCTCTCCCTTCGTTTTGAAAATAAACAACGTTTAATGTTGACGCGTATTTTCGCAAAACTTCCCGGTACGACTTCATGTAAAACGTTTAAAAATTATTTCTAAACTGGTAAATTTGTCTGTATATATCAGGTTGTAACAAATTCTGTTCGATTAGAAAACGGACGATAGATAATAGAATAACCTCAAGATAATGTGAAATAGTTTTAGAAATGTTGCAAAATACACGCGGCGATAGGTTCGTACAGGTTTTATGACGATACAGAATGATACAGAATGACTTAGGCTAGTGTAGGATTAAGCTAATGAATATTTTCTCTGGTGTTTTGCATACAGTTACAACGCCACCCCTACGATATTACAGTAATTGAAAAAACATGGATCTCACGAAAGAGCATATTCGACATATGATGCTGTATGAGTTCCATAAAGGATATAACGCTAGTGAATCCGCAAAAAACATTCAAAGAGTTTATGGAAATGATGTTGTGAGTGAATGGATGTGTAGGAGATGGTTTGAGAAGTTCAGAAATGGAGACTTCAGTCTGAAAGATTATCAACGAACAGGACGACCAAATGAGTTAGATGAGGAGTTGCTGAAAGCAACAGTGGAGGAAAACCCAACCGTAACTGTAAGAGAAGTTGGCTTGCAACTCGGCGTTAGCCATATGACCATTCATCGTCATTTGAAGCTGTTAGGAAAAGTAGTGAAGGTTGGAAAGTGGGTTCCGCATGATCTGTCACAAGCGAATCTTCAACATCGAATCGATATTTGCACATCACTGCATTCTCGGCAACTGCAGGCACCGTTTTTTAATCGGATCGTCACTGGGGATGAAAAATGGGTCCTCTATAACAATATTAAGCGTCGATATCAGTGGCTTAGCCGTGAAACAAAGCCTGAACCTCAACCAAGGAATGGACCCCATCCAAAGAAAATTTTGCTATGGGTTTGGTGGGATATGCAAGGAATTATTCATTTTGAGCTTCTGCCAGATAACCAAACAATCACAGCTGAAGTCTACTGCCAACAACTCCAACGATTGAAGATGGCATTACAAGAAAAACGTCCTGCATTAATTAATCGCAGAGGTGTTCTATTCCACCAGAATAACGCGCGCCCTCACACTGCTCGAATCACCACTGCCCAATTGGAGGCATTTGGTTGGGAAAAAATGCCTCATCCACCTTATTCTCCGGACATCGCACCTTCAGACTACCATTTATTCAGAAGTCTGCAACACCACCTAGATGGACAAAAGTTGCAATCCAGGGAAGCTATCGAAAACGAAGTGATCGCTTTTTTAAACTCGAAACCAAGGGATTTCTTCGAACGTGGCATAAAAAACGTTTCCACAGGTCGGGGGAGGTTATAGAAAAAGAGAAGTATATTGATGATTAATTTGTCATTATGTCATTTAATTTTTGTTGTGAATAAACTAAATATTCGAGCAAATCTGTCCTTATAAGTCCTTTAATTTTTGTTCTGAATGAACTAAAAATCGAGCAGAATATATGTTACAACCTCATATATACTGTAAAGTAACTTACGAAACTGAACTTAAGATTGATTTTCTTCGCATTGTATTCTCTTCTCTCACTCACTCGCCACGACACTTTCTCGTTCAAGGATGAACGCGTCCTTGATATCGTCAACTGGAACTCTTTAATCCGTCATCAAAACTTTGGAGCTTTAACCCGTTTCCGTCATAAATTCTATTACATTTCGGCTCCCGCTGACACATTCATTACGTGTGCTCGCTTCCTCTGATGAGCGCAAGTCCAGTTCATTCGCATGATACTCTCTTTGCAATATATTGCTTTAGTAATTTCCAAGCCATTCAGCCTAAGCACCATACTATCCCATCCGTATTGAAAAAGGACTTAAAGTAAGAAAAGTTGACCATTATATACTGTATATATATATGTATGACGGAAAGGGGGTTAAAGCTCCAAAGTTTTGATGACGGATTAAAGAGTTCCAGTTGACGATATCAAGGACGCGTTCATCCTTGAACGAAAAAGTGTCGTGGCAAGTGAGCGAGAGAAGAGAATGCAATTATTTCAAATCGTTATTTGTGGATGGAGTACAATTCGAAGGAAATCACTCTTAAGAAATTTCCTTTCAGTTCCCATATGGAAAATGATATCCTCACATGATCTCATTTATCACAAGCGGAAAGTGAATGTTCGAAAAATAGGGCCATCCAATTACACACTTCCATAGAATGAATGGTATAGAACAGGGGTTCTCAACCCTCTCACTTCCATTACCCACCTGAAGCATTGGCGCTCACCTCGTTACCCCTAATGACGCGTAAATTAACCAAAAGTTAAAGAAGTAGTTTATAATCATACAATTGTTTTTAAACACCAGTCTTAAATAATATATGTATGGCTTCCATTACCCCCCAGGATATCCCAAATTACCCCTTTTGGGGTAATTACCTATACTACTATATTATTATACTACTCTCTGATTTCCTCTTGTAGTGGATCGGAGGTTTCTGTGGAGCTTACTAAATTCTCTGAAGGTTCCCCGATTCTGCTTGTAACGTATCGTGAAATTATTTTTCTCTTTTTAAGACTAAGTTCTCTGAAGAGAGCAAGGTTCGAAGGAGAAGACAAAGATATTCTCTTACTGTAGTTTACTGCTAAAATGTTACAGGTAATGCTCAGCCTCTAAGTCAGATCAGACAATCAGAATGAATACTGGAGAAATTTTATAAGTTTATATACTAATTTTTTTTAATGACAGCATTATTATTTAATGCTGACCTGTTTTGTTTTTATTCTCAATAGGCTGAATTATTTTGCAAAATATTTAAAAATAAGGTAAATATTTTATCTGTAGCAATGTCTAAACAGATAAGCAAGATATTTGAAGATGAAGTCATATTTTTGTTTGAAACTGCATATTGACAGATCTGATGTTATCATGATCTGCCGAGTTCATTAAAAATGGAAATTGAAATATGCATTTTATTTTGAATTACAATTAAACATGCATATAAACAAAAATTAAGTGCTTAAAATTTAAAATTAAGTGTTAAACAAGACATGACTTCATCTTTTACAATGAAGAGAGAATGTATAAAGAAAATGAACATTGCAGAATTTAACAAGATCACATTATTAAGCTAAATCTAAAAAAATAATTACGTAATTTAAAAATAAATAATTCACCAATTATTCAGCAAAAATAAAATAGAAAAATAAAAAAATTATCCGAACTCGTGTCAGCGTTATGGGAATTTGGACTCTATATGTAAAAATGAATATAAGAATATAAATATCATATACTGTATATGAATATAAGAATTATATGAATATAGGAATTATTCATTGTTCATTTTTACAGGGCTCTCCCCTCTAGAATGATATTAATACAATAATATAACATCCTAACTAATTCTAACTACATGATAACTAATGGTTTTTATAATACAGATTTATATACAACACATGAACATTGCAGAATTTAACAAGATCACATTATTAAGCTAAATCTAAAAAAATGATTACGTAATTTAAAAATAAATAATTCACCAATTATTCAGCAAAAATAAAATAGAAAGAAAAATAAAAAATTAAAAAATTAATGGTTTTTATAATACAGATTTATATACAACACATGAACATTGCAGAATTTAACAAGATCACATTATTAAGCTAAATCTAAAAAAATGATTACGTAATTTAAAAATAAATAATTCACCAATTATTCAGCAAAAATAAAATAGAAAGAAAAATAAAAAAATTATCCGAACTCGTGTCAGCGTTATGGGAATTTGGACTCTATATGTAAAAATGAATATAAGAATATAAATATCATATACTGTATATGAATATAAGAATTATATGAATACAGGAATTATTCATTGTTCATTTTTACAGGGCTCTCCCCTCTAGAATGATATTAATACAATAATATAACATCCTAACTAATTCTAACTAGATGATAACTAATGGTTTTTATAATACAGATTTATATACAACACATGAGTTGGGGTGGTTAAGTCTAGTTCACATGGTCTGGGTACGCACTCTTGGTCGTGCATAAATAGTTTCACATCGTTCGGTGTCTCTGGTTTTCTTTCGTTCCCAGAATGATCTTTTTATTACAAATATACCGAAGATAATAGCACACACAATAATGATACTAACGGCAGATGTTGAAAAAATCGTTACTGCTTGTAGTATTTGCAAAAGGTTATTCTGATTATCATCTGAAATTTTAAAACGACTCAAATGATCATTCCATTTAGGAGCATGAAGTTCGGATAGGATGGTTACCGGTTTCATGGAGAGATTTAAGATTTCTATAACGGGTTTAAATTTAGTTTGCAAAGGGAAGGGGTACGAGTCATTAATGGTAATCTTGTAGGGGTTGTATGATGAGGTATGTTGATGAGGGAATAATTTGATGGACACTCGAAAGTAGCAGTAGTCCTATTCGCGAAAGAAACCCAGATGTCTGGTCGAATTCGGAGTTGAACGGTTTCAGAGGCATGGAATTTCGTGAAAGAACATACCGGGGCATGACGGTCACGGATTAAGTCGATAAAGCAGGACCTAGTGGTTGGAAGAATTACCGGTTTGAGTGGAGGGAAAACGAGTTGTTTGTTCGTTTGCTGAAATCTGCAATGCCAGACATCGCTATTTAACATCAGAGAAAATGCTGAAAGGTCTTTGGTGAGGAAAAGGTAAGATGGTACTGCGGGTAGATACAATCGATAGAGATTAGAATTGTTTTGGTAGGGTGTTGGGAAAGGGTGAAATTTGTATACGTTATAAGTGAGTACATCGAAAAATGGTACAATCATGAGGTAAGTGTAGGGGCGTGGTCCATGTACAGTCCAGGTGTATTCTAGAAATTGGGGGTAATTAGTATGGTTAAGTGGGAATATGGGTGGTAATTTTAATTGTGTCTGAGAGGTGTGAGTCAAGGACTGAAGTGTATCCCATGGTATTAGTATGGAAAGAGCGATTTTGCTATGGGCTAGCTAGGTCGCATGCAAAACTTTGGAATGAATCGTAATTATTCATTGCAAATATTTATCGATTGGGTTACTTGTAGGTTAATTATTTCTACTATCTTTCGTGTTCTTTTTATTTAGCTAACAGGGGTTCAAGGAATATAAATTTGTCCGAAAAGGCGTGGAGGAAGCAACTGTTTTCGTGTAGCGACTCAATAGTTTGTTCTAAAATGTGTCCATTATATTGGCGATACCGCGCGAAGAGATTCAATTTGAGTTCATGTCGCTAATCCGAATAAACCTTTGAATATTTTTCCTCCCTTATCTATCAAACCCTTTTTATTTCGTTGATTAAATTTCGTCAAGTTTTGTGTTCCAGTTTGTATCCATGGTAACGCTAATATATTTGATAGGGTGTGTGCTGTAGTTTGAATATTTTCGAATGTATTTTCTAATAGAACGCGACTAATCTGGTATGTTCCCGGGATGTGTTTAACAGAACCGGGTTCTGATGGGACTCTCGGTTCTGGGACCTCTTCTTGCTCAGAGATTGGCTTGAGTATTGGTGGTATTACGAGGTACCAATCTTCGTCACGGATAGTGGTTTCCGCGGTGACCACTTCGGTTTTGTGGTCCCTGCTGGGTTTGTTAATACCTTGATCTTTCGAAGGGTAGGCGGCTCGAACCCCTGGCAGATGTTTTTTGGGAAGGTGTTGTTCGGCAGCTATCTTCAGATTATCAGCGTGAATGATCTTTGGTTTGGAATGATCTCGGAGCACTTGGCGGTTTCACGCTCTTTATGTAACAGCGCATACCGACAATTATAGTCAGTTGACGGGGATGACGCCTATATTGCTCTTGCTCCATCTGTTGGTTTCGTTGGTCTAGGGTAGTGATGGCGAACCACTGACCCGCGGGTCAAGTACTGATCCACGAGGCAATTTTTAGTGAACCACGAGCTCTTATTTAAATAAAATATGACTTTAATTTTTAATATTTTCTGCCTTACAGTTTTAAAATTATTTTATTCTCCCACCGAAATAAACAGCTGATACACATTGAAACGTTTTTAAACATATAGTATACGTTTAAAAACGTGTGTGTATGCATGACAACTTGCAATTCATCCAATTCACCCATACTATTCAATTTGAAGATCTTCAGTTATCAGCTTTTGATTAGCTTAACATTGGTAATTTAGAAATGGAATTAGTTGACTTCCAAGAAAGTGCAGTATGGAAGACTAAATTTATTGATCTTAATCTGAAGTTACAAGAAAAGAAATTGGAGTCGTCAATTTTGGGTGTTGGAATAACAATCAATTGAAAGAGTAGAGAATCTTATTCTTGCAGAATGGAACGCCTTACCAAATTCTTTTGCATCAATGAAAAAGCTAGCATTAGCTCTGCTAACAATGTTTGGTTCATCTTATTCATGTGAACAGTTGTTTTCCTCCATGAATTTCGTCAAATCCACCAGTAGGAATCGCCTTGGCACAGATATGAGTGCTGCATGTGTCAGATTAAAGACAACTAAATATAAACCTCGGATCAACACATTAGCAGCTAAAATCCAACAAGTTTCTCACTAAAAATAGTAAGTAAATAAATTATTGTGACCCAATTTCGTTTTTTTTTAAATCAAAAGTAACAAAAATGACCCGCCAGCAAAAAAGGTTCGCCACCACTGGTCTAGGGCATATCGGATTATGTAAAAAATTTTGAAAGATCGTTCAACTAGTTACTGATTTGCTTCTGCCATCTCGGAAGGTGTTAGAACTGCTGGGTCGATTTGGTCAGGCAAATCAAAACGTAACCGTTTGTCGTAGTGATATAAGACGAAATGAGGGGTGTCCCCGATGGACACGTTATAGCCGTTGTTGATGGCTGTTTGCACCATGGGGAGGGAATCATCCCATGTACGGGAGGATGCATCGACAACATGGCGGAGGGCTTCTAAGATCTTCCGATTGTGTCTTTCCACTAAGCCGTTTGCCTCCGGATGGTATGCCACAATGTGCATATTTTTAACTTTACACATGTTACAGAGTGACTCGAACAGTTTGGAAGTGAAACTCCGAAATTAGGATGGAAGGAGTAGTATGGTTTTGGATGACGCGTTCCACTAGGGCTCTTGCCACAGTTTCCGAGGTCTGGTTTGGAATGGCAACTACTTCGCTGTAACGCGAGAAGTGGTCCGTAAATACAATGATGTACTGGCTTCCCTTTGATGTTTTGGGGAATGGTCCTAGTATGTCCATTCCAATTCTTTGCCAGGGCTGTTGGCATACTGGATATTTATGCATGGGAGCTGTGGATGGTACGTTGCCTTTATGTTTTAAACAAGACGGGCATTCAGCGATGTATTCATGTACGTTTTTGTTCATTTCGGGAAAATGGTATCACTCCAAGACTCTTGATGGTGTGATCCGGCCCCATGTGGCCATACAAAGGTGAGTAGTGACAAAGTCCGATGGCTATATCTACGAGATCCTTTGGTATTTCCACGAGGTCGTTTCCATCTTCGTTCCTAAAATGTACGAGCCCATCTTTTAGGTTGTACTGTTCTTTTACCTTCGATGGTTCCTTTTGTTCCAGGCAAGCCCGAAGGTTCTGGGTGTGTTGGTCCTGTTGTTGGGAGTATTGCAGACATTCGTGGTCGAACACAGGAAGAGTTTCTATCTTATTCACTTGGGTGTCGGGCTTGAGTCTCCACAATCCGTCTGGAATAACTTTAAGTTTTCCTGGTTTGTATACGATTTTTGCGGCAAAGTCCTGAATCAACAGAGCCCATCTACTGGACCGTCCTTCAAGTAGCTTGTCCTTGAAGAGATACGTGAGTGGCTTATAGTCAGTTTTGATGGTTACATCGTAGCCGTAGACGATATTTCGGAATTTTTTCAAAGCCCAATATATCGCTAGGGCCTCTCAGTCCGTAGTGGAATAATTCCGTTGAGGTCCAGAAAGAAGCTGACTGGCATAAGCAATGGGTAATTCCACACCATCTACGTCCTGTAATAGGACGGCTCCTAGTCCATAGGAGGAAGCATCTGTAGCTAGGACAAAAGGTTTGGTGTAATGGGGATATTGGAGGATGGGATGACAAGTTAGTTTACCGATTAAAGTTTCAAAAGCATGTTGATGATCAGGTTCCCAATTAAATTTAGCACTTTTTGGAACAAATTGGTAATGGGTTTAGCAATGTTCGAAAATTGGAGGATAAAATTTCATAAAATCCGACAAATCCAACAAATGCACGAGCGTTGTTGATGGTTTTAGGTACATGGTACCTTTCCAGTACTTCAAGTTTGGCTGGATCAGGTTTAATTCCAGTGGACGATAGTAGAAATCCTAAGTATACCAGGGATTCCTGTAAGAAGTTGCACTTTGCAAGTTTCAGTTTAAGGTGTGCTTTTCTCAAGCGTAATAGCACATTCTGAAGACGTTGAAAGTGTGTTTTTATATCCAAACTATAAAAGATAATATCTTCAAGATAGACAAGAGCTTCGACACCTAATAGGGCGGAAAGGACTATATTCATTAACCTAGAGAAATTAACAGGCCCATTTCGGACTCCGAAAGGTAAAACCTGGAATTCGTAATGGCCTCGATTAGTGGAGAAAGCAGTCAATGCCCGAGATTCGGGACTGACCTCCATTTGATAATAACCGGATGCTAAATCGAGGGATGAAAAGATATTAGCTCTCCCTACGTTCAGAATTGTTTCCTGCATGTTTGGAATAGGGAAACGGTCTGGGATGGTAATGTGGTTTAGGCGTCTAAAATCTATACAAGGGCGAGATGTTCCGTCCCTTTTGGAAACAAGACTCATAGGAGCGGAACAGGGACTAGCTGAAGGCTGAATGACATCCTACTCCAACATGGCCTTGATGTGTTCCTCAATTGTTACTATTTGAGAATGTGGAACCCTATTGGGAGGAATGAAAATGGGTTTGGAATTGGGTTCCAGCTTGATTTCGAAAGGGACAAAATTAGTTCGGCTCAGAGGATCTCCTTTTAGGGCAATCACATCTCTATTTCTTATCAGGAAATCGAGAAGTGATTCCAGTAGTTTGGGATCCTGTAAGGCTGGTGACTCCTGAAGGGAGTGCTCCAGACATTTCTTATATTCTTCTTTTAATGCTGAAGGGTTTAACTCTAAGGAACTGGAAACACGATTTATAGTACTGGTGGGGAAATCTGAATTTATTTCTACTGTGGAACAGTTCCTATTCTCTGATTTGAAGTTACAGTAATTCAAATGGGTTTTTTCATTTGCTTAAACAAACAACAGGGATAGCTGAGTTCTGACTATGACTAAGAACTTGGGCGATAAGAACTTCTCCCTTGAAATTACTTTTCTCTGTAATAAGAGTGCGATCTGACTCTAGTAGTTTTCCTTGACCGTTTACTACTCTTGCTAGGAAACAAATCTTCTCATAAGGTGCTACTGTTATATGCTCTGTAGGGCATATGAAAAATTGTGAATCTGACTCTGGTTCGGAGATTAAAATTTGCCTTATTGGCTGAAAAATCGTTTCAGTTGGATTTCGAATCTCAACTGCTGAGTTAACTGAAACTGGCTGACTGGAAACTGATTGTGCTGATCCTACTGGATTCAACAACTGGAACGGATTACTTTGGGGGCTGATTTCTGGGGCGGTTGTCCCTCTGGATGCAACCGACTGACTTGAACTGCTATAAACTGGAGTGGGTTTCCTATTTCTTTTCGTAAATCCGACGCTAACTGATTCTGTTAGCTTAGGGCTGAAACGTGCGGCACCTGTCTATTATTCTCATGGAGAGGGTGTGTCCTATTTCTACACTTAATTAATTTTCCGGCTGGGTAAATTTCCCATTGATTCCGGTTGAAGAAATCTATACCTAGTAGGATATCTGTTTGAAAGGTGGCTACTGCATCCACAATACAATATTTTGCAGGATATACCGCGTTACCAACTTCTAAATATAATTCGATTTCTCCATATGTAGGTATGGGTGTGCCTGTAACTCCTCTGAGTTTCAATAAAAAGAAATGTATTACTGGTGTATGGAATGTTCACTGTGTTTTTTGTTAATTCTGGTTTGATACTAATTAATTATTAACTGTTAATAATACTGACTTCTCAAATGCTTAGTAATTAAACTGAAAAGAGATATGTATTTAATAAGATTCCTCCGACGAAATCCTTGAAGACGTGTCTTGTTGGCCACTTGTTCCTGGAAGCAGAATGGGCGAGGAGAACTTGGAGTGGTGACACACCGGTCGAATGATGGATGTGAAGAACTGGAAGTCGTGACACGCCGATCAACTGAATGTTGGTTCTAGTTCCAGGGTCTAGAAGACTGGAAGAACCCTGGTTGCAGAGGTCGCCAGTTGTTAACCCTTCCGTCTATGACCTTGGGCAGTTCGAAGTTGACGGGGGTTCTGGTTAGGTGGCAGCAACGGACTTGTTACTCTGGAGTAGCTGGTACCGTATAGGGAATCGCAGTAGTTTGTCTTATACTACTCTCCGATTTCTTCTTGTAGTGGATCGGAGGTTTCTGTGGAGCTTACTAAATTCTCTGAAGGTTCCCCGATTCTTCTTGTAACGTATCGGGAAATTATTTTTCTCTTTTTAAGACTAAGTTCTCTGAAGAGAGCAAGGCTCGAAGGAGAAGACAAAGATATTCTCTTACTGTAGTTTACTGCTAAAATGTTACAGGTAATCAGAGCTGGGCAATAAATACATTGAATGTATTTAAATACTAAATACTAAATACATGGGAGAAATGTATTTAAATACTAAATACTAAATACATTTTACGAATGTATTTAGATACTAAATACAAAATACATCAATTGTATTTAAATACATTTGTAAATACATTTTAAATACATACAAATTTTAACATATGCATTCACTAATTCATGAGTAACAACAATATAAAATGCTTGATAAAGGATAAAGAAATAGTACAATCTAATTTCCGATTATATATTTCCCTTTTTAGAACAAAACAAAAACAAAAGAACTTAGAACTTACGATGATCAACCAGTGACATATTATACTCAACTTTTGCACAGTTTGAATCATGCCAGGGTGGACACGCTGTAAAAAAAATAAACATGAATTACCTAATGAATAATGATCGATAATTATATCAATTTTTGATAAATTTCTACTTTAGGGGACACGGTGAATTTCGAAATAAATACACCACTCGATAGATCAGACGATTTTAAAAGCTTTTTCATCAATGAATTTTCCATCGCAAATTGGATTGATTGCAACGAGTTAGTTACACAGGCCCACTTAAGGCAGAGCCGTTTTGTACGATTATTCGGTCAATTTCCAAGATATTTTTTGATGTCTAAAAAAACACTTACCTTCAGATGAGTGTACAGATTCGTTGTAGTATTGCTTGCAGCAGAGACTTCGTGTTTGCACAGCAAGCAGGTGCACTTTACCTTATTACCGTCTTTAGATTTAATTTTAAAGTATTTTCCATCAAACAGAGGGTGCACTAAATTGTTATCTGCAGATATATCACTGTTTGATTCACCGGATTTGCTTGTTGAAGCCATGACACGCACACGATAAAGAAATCAACCGCTTTCGACTAAGAGTGGCACACAACTGATTGAACTAACACGTTGAAACATGAACCATGCTGTAGGCTGTACTACACTGTCGACGCGTCGTACTGTGCTAGTACAGAACGTGGATTAAACCAGTAAAAGTATTTACATTTTTATATTTTAAGTATTTAAATACTCATTAAAGTATTTAAATACTATATTTAAATACATGAAAAACAATGTATTTATAAATACAGTTCTAAATACACAAATGTATTTAAATACGTATTTAAATACAAATGTATTTAAATACTGCCCAGCTCTGCAGGTAATGCTCAGCCTCTAAGTCAGATTAGCCAATCAGAATGAATACTGAAGAAATTTTATAAGTTTATATACTAATTTTTTTAATGACATCATTATTATTTAATGCTGACCTGTTTTGTTTTTTATTCTCAATAGGCTGAATTATTTTGCAAAATATTTAAAAATAAGGTAAATATTTTATCTGTAGCAATGTCTAGACAGATAAGCAAGATATTTGAAGATGAAACCATATTTTAAACTGCATATTGACAGATCTGATGTTATCATGATCTGCCGAGTTCACTAAAATTGGAAATTGAAAGATGCATTTTACTTTGAATTACAATTAAACATGCATATGAGCAAAAATTAAATGTTTAAAGTTTAAAATTAAGTGTTAAGCAAGACATGACTTCATCTTTTACAATGAAGAGAGAATGTATAAAGAAAATGAACATTGCAGAATTTAACAAGACTACATTATTAAGCTAAATCTAAAAAAATGGTTAAGTAATTTCAAAACAAATAATTCACCAATTATTCAGCAAAAATAAAATAGAAAGAAAAATAAAAAATTTATCCGAACTCGTGTCAGCGTTATGGGAATTTGGACTCTATATGTAAAAATGAATCTAAGAATATAAATATATATGAGTATAAGAATTATATGAATATAAAAATATAGGAATATAGGAATTATTCATTGTTAAATTTTACATATATATATATATATATATATATATATATATATATATATATATATATATATATATATATATATACCAACCTGAATAACGTGAAAAAAGTGTTAGCAGCTGACGAGGAAGCTTCTAAACAGTGGCTGCATCCTCCAGCGCAGGACACGTCAACGCGAAGAAGCGACGTCAAACCAAAACATCAACGCGCTGGTGGCCAAACTTCCTCAAATCTCCGTGCAGCGGGCTGTCTACGGTTGGCTAGACTGGCAGTCGACGGCCTGTTGCGTGGCACGGTCAGAGTGCCGATCGGCTCCCGGGGCCGGACCTATTCTCAGCGTGCTATTTTTTCAATTACAGGGAACAATTGCGTGCTCCCCGAACTACTCTTACTCTCTGGCGACATTAAGACTAATCCAGGCCCCACTACAACTTACACATGTCACCATACACAAAGACATAGACACAATAGCACCATGAGACACATACAGAAGTATAATATTAACATATTACAGTACAACGTAGATGGCCTCACAAACAAAATCATGCAGCTTAGGGAATTCGTACACAAACAAAACATTCACATAGCACTTATACAAGAAACAAAACTAAAACGCACACACAAAACACCCACCATCCCTGACTTCACGGCGATCCGTCAAGATCGTACTGGGGGTAACGGGGGTGGACTCATCACTTACATACGTAAAAGCATTAGCTACACTGATGCTACCCAAAACATTACAAACACAATCCAAGCAGATAACACGATAGAAATACAGGCAGTTAACATTAAAACACGCGCAAACACAACACCACACTAATCAACATTTACATCCCACCAGATAGTTCACCTCAGGTGCCAGCCAATTACAATCCACAGTTACACAATCTTGCCTCTCTCACTAATGTCATCTTAGGAGGAGACTTCAACGCCAAAGACACTAGTTGGTACCTGCACAACCAAAACAACACCAGAGGCGCCAACATAGCCACACAACTAAACAGCCTCTTCATTCTTAACAATACAGAAGAACATACACACATACCACATCAAGCAGGATACTCAAACTCCTCCCCAGACATAACGTTCTGTTCCCCCTCACTAGCAACACATACACAATGGAGAACAGAAAAACAACTGTCATCAGACCACCTGCCCATCATCATTACAACACATTCTACACTCTGCCCCAACAGCCTTAGGCACACTTACAGAAATTACAAGAAAGCTGATTGGGAACAGTTCAAAATACAGACTGAGGAACAATTCACCACATTAAACAGCACACCCATCATAAACATCGATACAACACTCAAGACATTTAATCAGATCATCAATAATGCAAACAAATACATACCCAAGGGCAACATTAGGAAATACAACCCAAATTACACTAGAGAAATAGCCCACCTCATAAGGCAACGTAACAACCTCAAATATAACACACAAACACCACACACAGAAGCCATAAAACAGCAGATACAACAGCTCAACACAGAAATAAACAACAAACTCAAAGAAAAACAAACAGAAACATTCAGGGAATTCATAACAACACTAAACCACTCCACAGATACATACAGGCTATACAAGACTATAAACAGCATTACCCACTCTAACAGCGGCATTCACACCTCACACGCGGCTATCTGTCGCAGCCAAAATAATATCCCAACATACACACAACAAGCTAACATTCTAGTTAATCACTACGCAAAGATAAGTCACTTAAACAGAGACAACAACCAGAAACATGCAGACAGACAAACAGCCAGACACAAGAAAACCTACAGACTCGACATGACCATTACACCCTTCAATACAGACCAGACCACCAAGATCATCAAAAACATTAAGAATTCGAAGGCTACTGGACCAGACAACATATCTAACATACACCTTAAACACTTGGGCCCACAAGGAATATTAGCTCTCACAAATATCAGCACATATTCATACCAACACTGTATTATTCCTGACATATGGAAACAAGGTAAAATTATTACACTACTCAAACCAAACAAAAATCCAACAGAACCAGCTTCCTATAGACCCATTACTTTACTATGCACACCTTCCAAAGTAACAGAAAGACTAATCTTACAAATCACCAACCCACACATACCACTATCGCCTACTCAACATGGATTCAGACCTCACCACTCAACCACGACATTACTCACTAACCTCACGCAGCACATCATGGATGGCATCAACTCCAGAAGACCAGCTCAACGTACACTATTAGCAACAATAGACATTAGTAAAGCATTTGATGCTATCCCACGCTTCCCTCTCATA
>JAJOZX010001984.1:637500-712500 GCA_023014485.1 Bathynomus jamesi | reverse complement strand
ATGATGTAATATACACAGACTTTGCCAAAGTGTTCGACAAGTGTGACCATGCAATCATAATATATAAACTGAAATATATGGGAATAACAGGAAAAATAGGGAAATGGGTATATAATTTCCTTAGTGAGCGGCGGCAAGTCGTTACAGTACAAGGAATATCTTCATCAGAATTAGAGGTCCTCAGCTCAGTACCACAAGGAACAGTATTAGCTCCACTACTATTCATAATCATGCTAACTGACAAAGATGAAAACGTAACCAGAGACAGCGCAGTAACATCCTTCGCGGATGACACAAAGATCAGTAGAAAAATAAGAAACCCAGAAGATATAGGATCTCTACAAACCCACATGAACAGAATCTACAAGTGGACGGAAGACAACAATATGAAGTTAAACACTGAGAAATTTCAGCTGTTACGGTACGGAAAAAGAGAAAACCTAAAATCCATGGAATATTATACCCAAATAGGCAGGAAATTCAGAGAAATTCTGAAGCAAAAGATTTAGGGGTTGTAATGACTTATGATGCGAAATCTGAAACACAAAATAAGATAGCAGTAAACAGAACAAAGAGAGTAACGGGGCAGATATTGAGAACCTTTAAACGAAGGGATAGGAATGTAATGATTCCTCTACTGAAAACACTGATCATACCCAAATTGGAATACTGCTCGGTCCTAACATGCCCATATAAAAAAGAAGACATTAGACAGCTAGAAGGGATTCAGAGAAGATTCACAGCCAAGATCAAGGGGTGCAAAGAACTAAATTACTGGGAAAGGTTACGCAAACTAAGCCTATATTCACTGGAAAGGAGACGAGAGAGATACACCATTATTTACACTTGGAAAATAATGGAGAAACTAGTCCCTAATCATACTCTGAACCCTGTAACTCCCAAAACAACGGTGGAAAGTAGAAAAGGAAGACTGTGTCGTGTTCCCAAATTAAAGGCGAGACAGGGAACATCCTCAACCCTGAAAGAAAATAGTTTTGTTGTGAGAGGACCAAAACTGTTTAATCAGCTGCCCAAGGCTATATGAGGTGGAGAGTACAAGAAACCAACTCAGTATTTCACTAGGCCAACTCGAGAGGAGGGGCGACAAGCTTGATCTTCGTGAAATGAGGAATCGCGCGGAACCTTTGAAAGATTGAAAGGAAAGGTATATAGGGTGGCCCAAAAATTTGTTGCCCCGAAAAAAATATCTTTCTTTATGCGTCGAGGCAACAGACTTTTAGGCCACCCTGTATATATATTCAGGAAGCTCACTTTCATCGATAAAATGCTGAAGAAATGTCGATGAATGAACCTTTTATTACTGAAACAATAGTGATTTGGCAATTTCGAAAAAGTAATTTAATGACAGATTTCGATATCAATATCGAGATGGGGTTGAAAATGAGTACTGATGTGAATTCATTATTTAGTAAATACAGAAACAACAAAGTATCCTCATCTTTTAGAAAAATGTATTTTAGAATAACTTAAAATGCACTTTATTTTGTCAATATATTGGTGCATAAATAGCGATTCAATATTAATTTGTGAACCGTCACAAATATATTTCAGCGATACCAACCAGGCATCAACATTGATCAATCAACGTGCTACCTGGGTGTATATATATATATATGTATGTATATTACTGTTCGAAAGTTCGGAAACACCATTAAAATTGACCCCAAAATGCTCCATATTCTAATTAAAATCTAGAAAATGTGACAACAAACGTTCCTACATAGCATAATTTTACTTATCCACATTAAGCATACGCAATATAAACATTAACCAAAAGGTTATCTGTTAACTATCTGAAAGCATTCCTTTAAGTGCATCATTCAAGTATGTTATCCCTCGTTCTTTTCATTGAAAATTTGATGGATATTTGATGGATACCAATCCGAAAATAAGTTACCTATTCTTTCAATATAACGTACGACGCCCTATTCGTAGAGAAAGGAAAAAATCTATTCGAAACGAGATAATATTTACGCTAATCTTAGCTAGATAATTCGACTGTAACAAAATGATCTTTATAATAACATCAAATAATAACCTTTATAATATACTGTCGAAATATCTAGAGCTGAGGTTTCCATCTTTTATGGGGAACTGAGCTTAACTTTCTCCAGGAAGAGTGATCTACCTACTCCCACTCGTACTCAACTATCCTACACTCCTCCCATCCTCCTCTCTTCACATTTTCTTGTTACAATTGTAATCATGTCCCACCTCATTATTTTCGCTCTATCAAATTGTCAGAAAAAGAAAATTGCAGTTTTCAAAACGAAGATCTACAGATCTACAGAAGCTAGGCGAACAAGGACCTAAGATCCACTCTAAGGTTAGCCCGAGAGAAAGGAAAGAGTATGGGATTAAAAGAAGAGAATAAGGGGTTAAGTAAGTACCAAAAACCTATCATTCGTGGGTTAACATTCATTCAGAAAAGGAGAAAGAAAGACTCACCATCATCATCCGCCGGCCACTGCCGACAAGTCGGAAAAATAGTCGGAGAGAATAGGAAAGGGGGTGAAAGATGAAAAGTAGTAAAATAAGAACGCTTACAAACCATGCAAACACAGTCTTAACCCAAACACTGTCATACCATGCAAACTAAAGACATGCAAGTAAAGAGAGGATAAGAAAAGGAAAAAAAAAGTAGGAAGAGTATAACAAAACGTGAGTTAGTTTATGCTACGAGCTACATCTAAGTTCGTGTTAGTCTAATTTTTTTTTTTTTAAATAATAATTTTATTGCTGGCATATCACACGCTGGCATTAATCGTCAACAGACTCATCCTCAACCATTACTAATTGTTTTATTATTTTAAACAACGTTAATATTTTTAAAATGCCTAAACATATTAACGCTGGTAGAGTTGTCGACGGACGCGGGAAGATTATTCCATTTATCAATTACGTTAAACGTAAAAGCATTTTTAGCGATGTTAGTAATGAAACGTCTGCCACGCAACTTAAATCCGTTATTACTAGTATTGCTATTATCGAAAGTGAACAGTTTGTCAAAATTTACGTTATCGATTTTATTAACGATTTTGAAAACTTCAATAAGCTCCCCCCTTAATCTCCTAGTTTCGAGTGAATGCAAGTCTAACTCTTTAATCCTATCTTCGTAAGACTTGTTGCGTAATGACGGAATTAGTTTCGTGGCGCGACGCTGAACCCTTTCCAACCTATCAATATCCTCACGCAAATATGGGCACCAAAACTGAACGGCATATTCTAAATAAGGCCTGACTAGGGACTTGTAAAGGGGCAATATAATATTTTCGATTTAAATTCGAAATTACGCGCTATGAAGCCTAACATCCTATTATCTTTTGCGCAAGACTCCAGGCACTGGTTCCTAACTTTTAAATCCTTAGATACGCATACGCCTAAATCTACTTCCTCGTCAACGCTCGCTAACCGTCTATTGTCCATCGTGTACGTGTAATTATTGTTACGAGAACCTATATGCAAAACTTTAGACTTGTCTACGTTAAATTGCATCTGCCACTTATACGTCCACTCTATAATCTTATCTACATCGTCCTGAAGCCTATTTCTATCGTCACGTTAAGAACTTTACCGCCTATTTTATTATCGTCCGCGAATTTTGACACGTTACTGGTCAAGCCTACATCTATGTCGTTAATATAGATTACGAATAGCAATGGGCCTAACACTGAACCCTGTGGGACACCGCTACCTACATCAAACCACCCCGATTCACTACCATTAACAACGACCCTCTGTTTCCTAGCACGAAGTCATTCCTCTAACCAGTTAGCTACCTGACCGCGTATACCGTGCGCTTTAACCTTCGCAATTAATCTTCTATGCGGAACTGTATCGAACGCTTTTTTAAAGTCTAAATAAATAACGTCAGCCGCTCCATGCCTATCGTATTCGCGCACTATTTCATTATAAAACTAACAAATTAGTTAAACAAGATTTATGGCGTCGAAACCCATGCTGACTACTATTAATCAAATCTCGACTTTCTAAGTGATCGACGATACGATCCCTAACTACGGATTCCAAAAGTTTACCGACAATTGACGTTAAGCTAATAGGCCTATAATTGCTAGCTACTGTGCGGTCGCCTTTCTTAAAAATAGGTAACGTTAGCTAATTTGAAGTCTTCAGGAATAATCCCCGCTTCCAGTGACTTATTAAAATTTTTTGTTAAGGCGCCTAAGATAACGTCTTTCAAATCTTTCAAATGTCTAGGATAAAGCGCGTCAGGGGCTCAAGCCTTGCTCACTTTTAGTTTATCGATATAATGCGCAATCTCACCCTCGTAAACAGTTATGTCATTCAAAATAGTCTCGCTACTAAATGGAACGATATCGTCTACGCCGGGAACATTATTTACGTCTTCTACGGTAAAAACTGTCGCAAAAACGTGTTAAAAATATCCGCCATCGCCTGAGCGTCGGAAGCCAAAGCGCCGTTAACGTCCACTAGAGGGCCTATATTATCTTTTATCGGTTTACGATTATTGACGTAGTCAAAAAACTTTTATGGATTATGTTTACTATCCACAGCTATAAGTATCTCTAAATTACGCTTAGCATTCCTAACAGATCTTTTAGCCTGACGTCTAAGCTCGATATATCTATTAAAGTTAGCTATCGTGCCATTGCGCTTTTTAAATCGATATGCTCTGTTACGCTCGTTTATGAACTCGCCTATTTCCCTAGTCCACCACTTGGGCCTACCATGATTTCTAGCGCGCTTGGGCCTACGAGGAATAAACTCACTTTCGATATTCATAAAACTTTCTTTAAACGCCTCCCAATGAAAATTTGCGTCATTACCCATAAATAAATTATCCCAGTCCACTACTCTCATCCTGTCCGCAAAACTATCAAAATTAGCCCTACGAAAATCAGGGACTTCTATTACGTTACTATCCTTACTGTTTTCTATCAATAGCTTAAACCTAATAATTTGGTGATCGCTACATCCCAAACTCTCACCTACTTCTAAACCTTCGACTATATTATCGTCGTTCGTCATCACCACGTCTAAGATATTGTCACCGCGCGTTGGTTCGGTAACCATCTGTCGTAAAAAATTATCTTCCATGAACTCAATCAGTCTCAAACCCTCATCATTACCAGTAAAAGTCTCGTAATTAACATTAGGGCAGTTAAAGTCTCCGACAATTATACTATTCCGATTATTAATAAAGTTACCAAGAAGTGAGTAAAATCTAGTATCGGTATCGAGGGGTTGAACGGGAGGTCTATAAACAACAACAAAATTAAAGCTAATACTACGCGCCCTAACTTCAACGCATATCGCATTAATTGCTGCCGGAAAATCTATCTTAACCTCGATAGCCCTAAGGGAATTACGAATGTACAGCAAAACGCCGCCACCAATCCTATGTAACCTATCATTAGTAAAAAGTTTAAAACCCGCTATATCAAGTTACCCCAACAAGTCCCGAGTCACGGTATTTAACCACGTTTCGGTTACAGCAAGTATATCGTAATTCTCAGAATAAATTATCGCCTTAAATTCGTTCAATTTATTTCTGATACTACGCACGTTACAATAAAAGACGTTTAAATTATTTTTTACCACGGATCGGCGTTTTAAACTATTTTTCACGTCGGGCCGGTGTTTCCCGGACCCACAACGTTTAAAGAAGGCTTCGACCTATACAGCTTTCGAACGTTCTCATCGATTAACCTACCTAGCTAGCATTGCCTATTTCATTGAAATGCACCCCCATATTTTATAAAAAGGCTAGGATCACTAAATTCTGACCACAGCTTTACGAAGGGTACATTTTCCTCAGCACAAATCTCTTCTAGTTTAGTATTCAAAAATATTGTTTTTGAAGTAATCCTAAGACCCAAACCGTGCCTTGGGTAATACCTAGAACTAAAGACCTATCTGACCTTGCCTTCAGGGACCTAATTAACCCCTTATATCTCTCCAAAAGGTCAGGTACTCTCGTATCGGGCCTATACGAGTCGTTGCCCCGTACCATCGTCACCAACATCGAGTGACGGAAGACAACATCAATCCTATCTACTTCGTCTCTAATTCTGTCAACCCTGGCCCCTGGTAGACAGACCCTCCTCCTCTTGGTTGGATTCCGTTCAACGAACTCCTTATTCATATGGCACACTAAAGAGTCCCCAATTAAAATAGTTTCTCTCTCGTTCACATCCCTATCCAACTGGGCGAAAGGGTTCGAAACCTCGATAGGGGGGGGGGATTCCTATCACCTAACGTACGTGGCCTAGCTCCACCCCTAACATCTCTAAATCCCTCCCCGTCTACTAATCTCGGACCAACCTTAACCCCTTCCTCAACTCTGTCTAACCTTCCCGATAAGATACCTATATTAGGAACTAGGTTCCTCACCTCACCCTTCAAATTACTAACGTCTTCAACGTTAGTATAGGTTGGGCCTTCGTCAACTGTAACCATACTCCTGCCCTCATCAAGCGTTGCAAGTCTTTCCGTCACCTCGCGTACACTACGTTTTATATCAACTATGTCTTCCCTTAAATCACAAAAGAAACAAACCGATCTCTCGGTAATCGCCATAGGACCGCCGTTATAATTCTTAAAATCTGTATACCACCGATTAACCCGACACCTAGCACACGACGCTTTCTGCGACGGCATCGCGCAAGTTAAAGTAGTTAGCGTTTATAACAGTCACAAGTTTAAGTTAAATTAAGCCGGCACGCTATGAAAACTTCTAAATCGCTAAAAACCACTAATATTCAGTTACTTAACTCTAACAATGTGAATATAAACGGAAGTATATAAAATTCAGAACTTTCCAAAAGTAAATTAATCGGCAATATCCAAAAGTAGAAACAATATCAGAGAGCCCAGGGAATGCGTCTGCTCAGTAAGGAGTCTGGCTGACCAATCAATTTTTTTTTTGTTTAAAACGTTAACGACGTTAAAAAGAATCTGGGTTCAATACCAACGATAGTTTCATAATTTTACAACGATCGAGTCCACAGAAAAACCATTTATTTATATATATACACAAATGCAAGAAAGGCTCGGAGGATAGTACTGCAAAGTGCCACGCATGTACATATACACACGTGATAGGGATTATATATATATAATATAATCCCGTTCAATCGCTTTTCAGACCTCTATAAAATAAAGCCTTTCCTCCAACTAACTCCATCGAGCTCCTCGATATTGTTTTCGTTGTACTATTCAGGTATCGTGTCAATGTAATTAGGAAAGCGTGTGTTCATTATGGATTCTAAACTGGAAGTTCGGTTGCCTTTATCAGTTCAACATTACTAGAAAAAATGGTATGTCCCAGCAATGGGTTGGATGATGCCGTGTCATCCACATCTTTGCCTTCATTTTGGGTGGAAAACTCTTCGTTGTTGTGAACATTCTGCTCATCCTTTTGGTCCGTTGGCGACGTGCGGTAGTCTTGGTTATGGACATTCTTACACTGCTTTTGCAAGTTTCCAGATTCGTGGAAAGCGCTTGGACATAAAGTGCATTTGTAAGGTCTTTCTCCCGTGTGAATTCTCTCATGTACTTTACGTTTCAACTGATCTCTGAAGCTCATGCCGTAGTAACGGCAAGGGTATGGTCGGGCACCCGTATGGATGAGGACGTGTCTTTTAAGGATGTAGAGTGAGAGAAAGGTCTTGGCACAGTGGGGACAAACGTAAGGCCTCGATCCAGTATGCGTCCTCTGATGAACTTGAAAAGGCTTAATGTTCGCGTACCTTTTCCCGCACACGTCGCACACAAACGGTTTCTCCCCCGTGTGACTCCTGCAGTGCACATCAAGGTTAGCCTTCGTTTGGTAACTCTTACCACACTGATCGCAGATGAATTGAGTAACACCAGTGTGTTGCTTCATGTGAATTTTGATAATGTTTTTGGAAGTAAATTTCTCCATACTTTCCTTACTTTTTTGGTTTATGGTTTTACCATTGCCATCATTCCTCATAGGTTCCTCTTTAGTCAGAGATACATCAATAAACTCTGTTGTTCCATTATATTCTCCTGGTGATGTGTTACCGTCATTTCCTCCTCCACCTTCCTCTGCTGGTTCTTCACCCAGAATGGGTAAAACAAAATTTCCAACTAATACTGAAGAATCCTCTGATGGTTCTGACTTTATAGTAATTTCCATAGACTTGGCTTCTGCTGCACTAACTTCAACAATTTGCTGCAGACTGTTCTGTGTTTTCAGGCATTTTTCAACAAAATCGACTGTTTCATCAAGTTTTATATACATGATCCACAAATTTGGTCTGGAAGTCCATCACCAGGAATGACTTTTATGCCAAGATACCTTCTAATTGACTCTTTTAAGTTTCTTTGTCTATCTTTTCTAAGGTGCAGTTTGATTAGTTCACTGCTTTCTTCAGCGCAAAGTCTACATATTAACATAAACTTATCTAGGTCTTCTGGTCCAGTTTCTGAAGACATTCTCTCTATAAAATTTATCAACTTTTTGCTAAAATCTTTTAACAAACAACTACTTAGGCTTTAACAAACAAGTACTTAGTGAAGCTATTTTGCCTCGGGAAACAAAATAGACCAAGATAATTAATTAATTAATTAATTATGAATTAATTATCAATGGTTCACATTTTCTTTTCTTTTTATGGTTATTTTGTAGTTATTGCAATTTTGGGGAAATGCCCATTTTTAATTCGCGATTGACTCAAACTCCTTCCTGCTCAAGAATGTCCACAGCAGGGGTGGCGAACCTTTTTACGGTCGCGTGCCAAAAAACCTGTAAACCATAAAAAAAAAAAATTCGCGTGGCCACCAAAGTTTATATACATATTACACCAAATTATAAACATTAACTCTATTATTTTATACTTATTTTTTGGATAACAATTTCTATGCTTAGGCGTGCCAGGAAAATGGGCACGCGTGCCATGGGTTCGCCACCACTGCACTCTACAGCATTGTGTATGCGGCTGGGAGGAGGAGGAGGAAGAATGTTAGAAGAGTGGAATAAAACATGAAACAGAGTAAGTCGTAAATGTCAGTTTCATCTTTGTTTCATTGGTCCATAATTGGATTTCAAAATGCGATTATGTTGGCTCATGGCTCATTCAACCTCTATACACATTTCAGCCACACGCAGTTTTGTCGCCAATCTAATAACCTAACCTAACCTAACCTAATCTAACCTAACCTATACTAAGCACACATCCCCGCACCCTTCCTAAAAAAATTTATCATTACAATATCTTATCGGTTACGATCTTCCGGAGCGGATGATCTTCATGTCTTGTGGTGAGTACAAACTACTTAATTGTATATTATACTGTAATAGAATAATATTGTGTGTGGTGGCGCGCGACGTGGGATACCAGTTAGTGGTGGTAAGCTGTACCACCCACCCACCGGCGGGGTATAGTGAATTAACCGATATATACAGGGTGTCCCATAAGTCCGGCATCATAGGAAAAATAATAAAAAAAGGCAAAACAAAAGCTTTTATTTACAGAACGTGCTCAATATGTCTACCATTGTTTTCAATACACAAATTCAGACGTGATACCCAGTTAGCAAGCACACGGTGAATGATGTCAGGAGTAATGGTGTTACATGCCCCAATAATGCGCTGCAGCAAATGTTCAACACTCCTAATTTTCTCTGCGTATACCAGCGCTTTCAAGTGGCCCCAGAGATAAAAATCTAGTGGCGTGAGATCCGGGCTTCTAGCTGGCCATTCCACAGGCCCTCGACGTCCTATCCAATGACCAGGGAATTGTTGGTACAGGTATTCCCTCGCTTGGGTGCTGTAATGTGCAGGAGGGCCGTCTTGCTGGAACCATGTTGGGAAATTTCCTTCTTCGTTCAAGACACTGGGAAATGCTTCTTCCTTGAGCATACGTAGGTAGGTGCCTCCAGTGACATGTTCCTCGAAAAAGAGGGGGCCTATGATGCGATCCTGCCAAATGCCACACCATACCATCACCCGAGATGCACCTTGTTCCTTTGAAGAGGTACCCCAGTGAGGGTTGTTTTGAGACTAGTAGCGGGTGTTCTGTCGATTTACCTCACCATTTCCATAAAAAACAGCCTCGTCACTGAACAGAATGGTGGACGGGAAATTGGCATCCCGAGCATAAACTATGGTTTGTAGAAATAGAAAAATATGAATTTCTCCTATGATGCCGGACTTATGGGACACCCTGTATATATAAGAAACCCAGAGAATATAGGATCTCTACAAACAGACATGAACAGAATCTACAAGTGGTCGGAAGACAACAATATGAAGTTTAACACTGAGAAATTTCAACTGTTACGGTACGGAAAAAGGGAGGACCTAAAATCCATGGACAGGAAATTCAGAGAAATTCTAAAGCAAAAGATTTAGCGGTTGTAATGACTTATGATGCGAAATTTGAAACACAAAATAAGATAGCAGTAAACAGAGCAAAGAGAATAACTGGGTACATACTGAGAACATTTAAACGAAGGGATAGGAATATAATGATTCCTCTACTGAAAACACTGATCATACCCAAATTGGAATACTGCTCGGTCCTAACATGCCCATATGAAAAAGAAAACATTAGACAGCTAGAAGGGAGTCATAGAAGCTTCACAGCCAAGATCAATGGGTGCAAAGAACTAAATTACTGGGAAAGGTTACGCGAATTAAACCTATATTCACTGAAAAGAGGAGAGATACACTATTTAGTCCGGTGGCCAAACTGACTATTTTTATGTAACCTCAACTTTTAGTAGTACACATGCTTTTTATTAACTGAAACTTCTTATATAGGTCCTTAGCACTTAAAAACAGTTGAGTGCCACTTTGGCACTATTGGGCAACTCAAAATAATCAACATTTTGCAATGTCATTATTTTTGTCAAAGGTAGTGATTGTAGTATATTGTAGGTTTTATCTTATTGTTTTATTAGAGGTGATCCAGGACAACATGGCTAGCAATGATGAAGATATATGTTTGTTCATCAGTATTTTGAAAACTTTTTCGACTGCTAAAAAGGACACAATAGTTAAAATAAGTGACAAAAGATTGACTAGTGTCATTGAAGCTAGTAAAAAGAGAGACGATTCTCTATCACCTCAACCTAATGTAGCTAGAGAAGATTCCTTTCAAGCCCACAAAGGCTGCCTCTCAACATATACATCAAATGAATACATCAAACGTTACAACAAAAAACATCTTGCATCAGTAGGAGATGAACGTGGAGATGACGCTCCACTTTACCTCCCTTCGACTTCAATAAACATTGTTTCTTTTGTGGTGAGTTCTGTCAAATATCACCGGATCCAAAGCATCCTGATCGTTAGCGAAAGGGTACATTATGCACAACATCAGATCGTGGAAAGGGTACCATGACCTTCAAAGATAAATTTTACACTTATCTCGCTAATATTTCCATTTTGTTAACTTTGTTAATTTGTCATTATTTTATGTTATGGCGGTTTTTTGTTTGTCATTATTTTATGTTATGGCGGTTTTTTGTTTGTCATTATTTTATGTTATGGCGGTTTTTTGTTTGCTTAGCTAATGTACGAGGGCCACTCAATATATTTTGCCCCACCTTTTTTTTTTCTCTCCAAGTTTCCTTGTAAGTTCCAGAAATTTTGTACACAAGTATTTACATACCTTTTTCACAAGTTTTTATTTTTCCACATAGTCTCCATCCTTTTCTACGGCTTTCCTCCACCTCGAAACAAGGGCCTTTATTCCTCGCTGGTAAAAGTCCGCTGGGTTCCGCTGGAGCCACCTCTTAACCTCCTCAACAACCTCATCGTCACTCTGAAACTTTCTTCCACGAATAGCATCCTTCAGTGGCCCAAACAAATGGAAGTCTGAAGGTGCCAGATCCGGGCTGTATGGAGGGTGAGGTAACACAGTCAAGCGCATTTTTGTGATGGCCTCTCTTGTTTGCAAACGGTTGTGTGGTTTTGCGTTATCGTGCAAAAGAAGGACGTCTTCCAGTTTTCTCTCCGGTCGAATTCGTTTTATACGTCTCTGGAGTCTCTGTAGGGTAGCAATATATGCCTCTGAGTTGATTGCTTGTCCTTTCTTCATAATGTCCACCAGAATCACTTTTTTCATGTCCCAGAAGATGGTGGCCATAACCTTTCCTGCAGAGGGAGCCATTTTGAACTTTTTCTTGCGTGGGGAGTCTGCATGATGCCACTCTATGGACTGGCGTTTTGTTTCAGGTTCAAAGTGGTGTACCCAAGTCTCATCCCCAGTCACAATTCGTGAAAGGAAGTCATCCCCTTCTGTCTTGTATCAAACCAACGACTTTGAAGTCAATTCGCGAGGAACAAACCGTGAACACACTTTTGAGTATTCCAGTTGCTGAATTATCGTATTCACACTTCCTTCACTAATTCCTAGCTCCAGTGATAGCTTCTTGCATGTGATGCGCCGATTTGATCGAATGATGCTGTTAGCACGTTGCACAGTGTGAGATGTGACAGCCAATGCCGGGCGACCGCTGCGTGGCTCATCATCGAGGCTGGCTCTCCCTCTCTCCGCTGATGTCGCACGTTTAGACCAGCGTCCAACTGTGCTTCGATCAATAGCAGCAACTCCGTAAACATTTTGTAGATGTTTGTGAATATTTCCAACTGTTTCCTTCTCTGCGGTTAAGAACTCGATAATAGCTCTCTGTTTACGACGCACATCACTGTCAGACGCCATTTTCGAAACTGCGTTAACCATTGGTTTTATGCAAGGGCGTTTAAAAGCGGTTTTGTACAAGGAGGGGAGGTTCAAAGTGGAAAAATCCGGTTATGTGAAGCGCAGAAAGTTCAAATTTACGGCCCAAAAGACATTTCAGCCCCATGGCCTATTATTTAGCTAAGAAAAAAGGGTGGGGCAAAATATATTGAGTGTCCCTAGTAATATATATATATATATATATATATATATATATATATATATATATATATATATATATATATATATATATATATAATATATATATAACTTTCCTATATTCTCTTCACAAACATGACACATTTTCTAATTTGTTATCATTGATTTTTCTAGGTTTGCAAGGCAGCAAGGATCGGAAAGATGAGTGGGCGAATGCAGTGAGTATCCGTTTCAAGGAGCATTGGCTGATCTCCACGCTTCTAATGGAAGATATCACAACTATAAATCTACTTCATGACATCACGAAACGTTTTATGCCAGCAGTACGAAAACCCAAGCACCAAAAGCCCGCTAATTAACACCCTCATAAGAACAATGGAGAAGGATGTCAATCGTATTTGGACCTCAGTTGAAGTGCGCACGTTATTCACTGAATTGGGAGGTTTATCATCTCGACAAAAGCTTGAGAAGAAAATGTCAGAACAATTCGATAATAAGATATTGTTGCTGTCCTCTCCTGGTCTCGCCAATATTCTCATTTTCAGGAAACATGCTTCCTCTATAATGCGAATAGAAAATGTTGATGACAATATAGGGAAAATCAGCAATGTTGCAAAGAGGATTGTAAACGAAGCCAAGAACATTCCATATGACAAAACTGTCTACAAAAAAAAGACTGATCTTGAGACGGCTTATGACGCTATCAGCTCTCCTCTCGCAAATATCCCCTGTATTAGATCAATCTCTGCCAGCTGCCTTGATAGGGAATATTATCACCAGCTGTGTCTCCTAAAGAGCTACACCTTTACAGATCGACCATGGCATTCTAGTGAGAAACAAGCAATTGATAGAGCACTTACATGATTATGGTGTTACATTTCCTTCGTCTGAAGAAAACAGACATGAAAAATGCATCCCTGACAGGTGTCCCTAATCACTACTACAAGGGACCTAAAACTTCCAACATGTCAGTAAATAAATTTGCGCGTTCAGTGTTACCATAAAAGTTCTCGCTCACCAGCATCTCATCTTACGCAGGAGTCAGGAAAGACCATAAGCCAGCTGATCCTTCTACAATGCTCTCGGCTATGATTGAAGTAGTGAGGTACGTACTGTAGATACGCCTTGTATCCATAAGCCCAATAATTCTATTTCTTCTATTATCAAATATGGTGAATATGCAGATATTTATTTGAATTTTATACATTTCAATATAACATAACTATTCTTTTCATTATAGAAGATATGTGTGTTACATATTTTCAGGTACACTGTTTGGAGAAATATGACAGGAAAGGAGAAAATAACTTCTGCTCCCAAGTTGCGATTGCTTCCACCAACGAACGAGGCAGCGGAACAAAACATCTTGCGTGCGCATTTTCGAATTTCGAGCAGCACTGTGGAAAAGCAGCCTTCTTCCCGATCTGCCACAGATGGATCCATGTAAGGTGAAAATACCATAGTCCCAATTCTCTCCCTATCAATCAATCTGACCGAAACATTTTCACTTTAGTAAGGTAGCATTATCTTTAAAAGTGATCTATTTGTGTGAATTGTTTCCTTTTCCCGCACGGTTGGACGAAAGACGCACAAACCAAAACATTGAAACCTGTAATGCTCCCATTCTCGTCAAAACCAGCACCAAATGAAATCTTGAAGCTGATTTGCTGCAAGTGCTCAGGTAAGAAGACCCAAAAACTCATTTAATGGTGCGAAATAAATTAAAAATGTTTTTTGTAAATAAATTAATGTTTTTATGGCATCAGATTGTATGCATTACAGTACTATGATAGATGCATTTTACATTTCTTTTTATAGCAACAAAATGTGCAACGCAAGGATGTTCCTATGCTAAAGCCCAAATGTCGTGCAGTGACTTCTGCGCATGCTTTGAAAAAAACATATCTAAACAAATGGACTGTAGAAGGCGATGTAAACGAAGAGAACGAAGATAAAACATTATAAAATGAAAGAATGCAATATTATATATATCATCTCCCAAAAGTATTTTTAATACTATAATTTGGAACTGTATGTTACTTACAGTAGATGTTGTTAGTATATTTTTAAAAAAAAATAGTAACTTTTGGCAAATAAATGGTGACATTGCAAAATGTTGATTATTTTGAGTTGCCCAATAATGCTAAAGTGGCACTCAACTGTTTTTAAGTCCTAAGGAACTAGATAACAAGTTTCAGGAAAAAAATAACGTGTACTCAAAGTTAAGGTTACCCTCACCAGCTACTGGACTAACTATTTACACTTGGAAAATAATGGAGAAACTAGCCCCTAATCTTACTCTGAACCCTATAACCCCCGAAACAACAGTGGAAAGTAGAAAAGGAAGACTGTGTCGTGTTCTCAAATTAAAGGCTAGAGAGAGAACATCCTCAACCCTGAAGGAAAATAGTTTTGTTGCGAGAGGACCGAGACTGTTTAACCAGCTGCCCAAGGCACTAATGAACACGAGTGGTGTTGCGGTGAATATCTTCAAAAGATTAGACGCTTGGCTCAGAACAATCCCCGATGAGCCGGGCGTACCTGGCTATGTGAGGTGGAGAGCACAAGAAATCAACTCTCTACTTCACCAAGTCAACTAGAGAGGAGGGGCGACAAGCTTGACCTACGTGAAATAAGGAAAATATATATTATATATAATAATATATATATATATATATTCCCCAAGTAAAAATGGGAAAGAAAATATATGTAAATACTATGTGAAAGGAATATGCAGATATAAGGGAAGAGAATGTATTTACGAACACCTTCCTGTGTGCAACTACTTCTACAGTAATGGTCACTGCAGATTTGGTGGAAAATGCAAATTCTATCATCCAGACATTTGCAAGACCTACGCGACATATGGAACCTTCCAGTACAGGAGAAAATGCTACTACCATCATCTCCCGACAAGTTCAAAGGACAAAGGACACGTTTCAAATGACAACAGAAGGAATGTGAGAAAAAAAAAATATGTACCCAAATAGCAAACAAAATTTTGTCAACATCTCGGACACAATACGGCTGCTAAGTCTTATACAGCATATGCAGATGACAGCCTGGAACCCTCGAGCCGGACCGCTAAATGGCAAGAAGCTACCAGAACAGGTAGGCGGGAACGGATCCATCTCGGAGGACCACAAGGCTACAAAACACGCGATATCAAAGGACAACGAACTTAAAATGCACAAGGGTCAATGCAAAACAAAGAACATAAACATTGTCCTGGCAAATATTCAAGGAATAAAACCGAACAATTCACTAAACAACGTTTCGTACCTGAAAGGTTTTATGGACGAAACAAGGGCGGACATCGCATGCCTCACAGAAACACATCTTAAAGACTGCTAAGGAAACTGCGATAACTGCGAACACTGTATCGATAAGAAAGAATTGCATATCGATGGATTCAACTTACTAAGAGCGGATAGAACAGCGAGATGTAAAGGTGGCTGTGCTATTTATATACATGAGAGGCATATGACAGAGACGGTAATAAGTAAATCCAACAGTTTCGTGGAAACCCTTGCAGTGAAAAAAGAGAAACTAAACGTGGTACTGATAGTCATCTATAGACCTCAAAACTCTCCAAATGAAAAATGTTTGGATGCCATTGATGATATCAGAATCCTAACAAAGTCCGTAAACTCTCCATCCCTTAATATAATACTCTGTGGCGATTTTAATTTCCCATTTATAAAATACAAAAAGGTGGGTAGAAATATATTTATACAACTGTTATTTTATTTATTTGTCGGGTTCGAAATCCCAGCTGAGCCGTGAACGGCCAAATTCTAAAGGGCAAGTTCTACCTAAAGCCCAAGTTAAGCTAAATTAAACTTTACGGATTTGAGATCCTATTAGGTCCTACCTCAGGGTAACCTCAGGGTTGCTGACTCGATGTGGGCCTAACTTAGATCTTAAATTACATGAACTTAAAGTAAACAAAAGGGTACTATTTGTGGTCTTCTTTCTGAACCTTGCAACAACAACGCAACCTGGACTATTGCACGATGCAACAATCATGTATCTAAACAACCAAACTTAATTGCAAGAGAGCTCTCTATCAAACCACACCTTTACGTACGACCTTCCACAAACGAGTAGAAAAGACGCGCAGCGTCTCAAAATGATGCCAACAGTGTGACCAAACAATGATGCCACAAGAGCTCAAAAATGCTAGCTCTAAATTAATTTAATTTTTCACTAACCTTACAATTATGAGATGGATATATATACACCTTAACTTAATATATATACAAGCAATGCTGCATCAATCAGCTTAGTCATCGTATCGCCTTGGGACAACAATGGTTCTTCCTCTTCTAGATTTTCTAACACTCCCCACCGAAGAGGCATTGTTGTCATTACCTTCTGCAAGGTTAGCCAAGCCTTCTTCATGAGGCTGTAACTCAAATGTTTCATCTTGACTATCTGTGTTTTTGCTGATTTCTAAAGCAGGGTTTTTGTATAGGTCTCTTTAACTTTCCTCCTGAAGTCTTTACCAGTGCAGACCTAACTAAATTGTCTTTGCCAACAAACAACTCTTCAATTATGCCAAGCTTCCAGCATTGCCTTGGTCTTTCATCCCCAATCATTACCACTTCTCCCACCTTGATACAATTTGCATTGGAGCCCTTTACCTTGCCTGATGGGTAATAATTGAGTTCTGGCAAGTATTCCATCTGCCACCTCTTCATAACTGATCTTGTAGCTCTTCAAGGTACCTGAACCGTCTGGTTAACTCTCCTTGAGTGCTCTGGATGGGCTGCAAGTCTTCTGGCACACTGGGGTTTGATGTTAATCGTTTACCACAAAGAAAATGATTTGGTGTCAATGGCTCTGCATCCTGCCTACTGTTGTAAACAAAAGTGATAGGCCTACTGTTCACCATTGCTTCTACTTCACATAAAACAGTAGAGAATTCTTCTTTGCTCAAATGAGCATTAGCTAAAAGTTTCTTTAATGGACACTTTACACTTCTCACTAGCCTTTCCCAAAATCCTCCCCACCATGGTGCTCTCTCAACAATAAACTCCCACTGTACCCCTTGGTGTGAAAAGTAGGATTGGAATCCTTCCTCTTTTAGCAAGGACCAAATTTCTTGGAGTTCCTTTGCAGCCTTTTTGAAGGTTTTTGCATTATCCGATATGATTTTATTTGGAAACCCCTTCTGTTCACAAACCTTTTAAAGGCCAAAAGAAATACATCACTACTTAAGTTGCTTACCAACTCCAAATGGATTGCTCTGGTGGTAGCACAGGTGAAAAGACATATATAACCTTTGTTAGACTCCCCTCGCTCATACACATAGACTGGCCCTGCAAAGTCTACTCCCACTACATCAAATAGGGCAGTATAGACACACCGTTCTCTTGGAAGTGGAGCCACCTTTTCATAATAAGGCTTTGCACTCCAACGCTTGCAAACCACACATTTATGCAAGACCTTTTTCACTACTTGTCTAATTTTGAGAATCCAAAATTGTTGTCTAATCTCTATTATCACTTCTCTAACTCCAGCATATAACAGCTTATGATGAGTATCCAGGATCAAAAGGTCCACAAAGTGCCCCCCAGAAGGTAGCAAAATTGGATGTCTTTTCTCCTCTGGAAGCCCAGAAAACTGTAGTCTACCTCCTACTCTCAATAAATCCTGATCTAAAAACACATCCAAACCCTTGAGCGCAGAATGTGTTGGTAGAACCTGTAATGGATGGCTGGTGAGCAATTCTCTCTCTTCACCAAATTTTTTTCTTCTGCATATATACCACCCAGTATTTCCTGGCTTGCTGAATCTCATTACTGTTCAGAATTCCTTCCCTTCTTGTTTCTCCCTTAATGTTGTTGGTAAATCTATATACCCATGCTGTCACTCTTAACAATCTTTTCAGACTGCTAATGTCCTCAAGCCTCAATATGGGGTCCTGCTGCATAACTTGACAACTGTTCACAGCGCATTTTCTCACCTCACTCACCCATGCTTCTTCAGCCTGGCATTCTCCTACAATAGGCTGATTAGAAGGCCAGTTTTCACTTCCAAGTTTTAGCCACTCTGGCCCATTCCACCACAAACTTGATTGTGAAAGATCTTTCACCGAAATTCCTCGTGTTGGTAAATCAGCGGGGTTTTGGATGCCTGGACAATGCTTCCATTGCTTGGATCTGTGTGCGCTTGAATTTCCTCCACCCTATTGGCAACAAATGGTTTCCATTTCCTTGCCTGACTTCTTAACCAGTGCCAAACTATAGGAGTCTGTCCAATAATAGCTTGGAATTTCATAGAGGGCCAAAGACTTTCGCACGGTAATTGCAAGCCGACTAGCAATAACGGCACCCATCAATTCCAACCTTGGAACAGAAAGCCTTTCAAAGGTGCTACTCTACTCTTTGCAGCAACCAACCTGCAACTTACTTCTTCTTGCAATGCGCCTCTTATATAAATACAAGTTGCATAGGCTTCCTCACTTGCATCACAAAAGATGTGCAGCTCCAAATTGTCTGGACTATTGTTCAACTCTCCAAAGTACCATCTTGGGATTTCAATGTCTCCAAGATGTGCCAATTCTTTGAACCAATATTTCCACCTTACCACCATATGATCAGGTAACTCTTGGTCCCAACCAAGTCCAATTTCCCAGAGGCTCTGAAACCAAATTTTTGACTTTATCACAAATGGAGCCAGGAATCCAAGAGGATCAAAGACCTTCGAAGCCAAACTAAGAGCTGTACGTTTTGTCCACCTTGTCTCATTCTCGGCCAGCTCTACTAAAGATTTCCCATTGAAGGTAAACAAATCATCATCTTGCTGCCAAACGATGCCTAGCACCTTTGCGTCTATTGCCCACAACTCCTTAATACCAGAATCCTCAATACTTTGTGCTGCGTCAGGTACTACAGAGGAATGACTCATAAACTCTTGTAATTGCGAATGATTGGTCTGCCATTTTCTGAGCTCCATGCCAGCCTCCCTCATTATAGCTCTAGCCTCATGAATATCTGTTTAGCCATTTCTGTATTATCCACGGAACATAGCAAATCATCAACATAAAAATTTTTCCTTAGTGTTCAATAGTGTTAGGATAGACTTCAGAATATTTCTTAAAATGGTACTGCATAGTAGCTGCCAACAGAAATGGACTAGAGCTGAGGCCAAACAACACTGACTTCATTCTATATGCTTGAACCTTAGGTTCATTTTCCAACAAGTCTTTCGTATCCACCCACAGATACCTACTGCATCTCTGTCCTCTGGTTTTAACTTTATCCGCAAAAAGGCTTGCTTCACATCTGCAGTCAATGCGACTCTACCAAACCTGAATCTCAGTAACAAGGAAAATAAATCTGCATTTAAATTTGGCCCAGCATCCAAACAGTCATTCAAGGACACACCACCTTTGTCCTTGGCTGAGCCATCAAAAACTACCCTCAGTTTGGTGGTAGTTTTGTCTCGCCGTACCACTGCATGGTGTGGCAGATAATGTGCCTCCTGGCTCACCAGCTCACCTTGCACCCTTTCAGCATAGCCCTCCCTTACATAACTTAGGATGGCCTCATCGTATTCAATTAACAACTCCTCATTTTTTCTTAGCCTGTACAATGAAGTCTCCAACCTCCGATTAGCTAGCTGAAGGTTTGAACCGGGTTTGCAAGAATCCTTCCATGGTAGGCCAACTTCATAGCAACCATCTCTAAACCCAATCCCTTTTTCAAAGTGCTCTAAACATCATTGTTCACTGTACTTGCCTGGTTGTCCTTTATACCAATAGATTCAAGTTCCCAAAACGCTTTCAAATGCCTTTCCAGACCATGGCTGTTCTCCTCAATCTTAACAAAGAGAGCCTTAACTTCCATTTCATTGCAATAACTACCATGTAGCATCCAGCCTAGCTTACTTTCAATAGCTACTGGGCCTTGAGATGTACGGACAATATTACCAGTGATGAAGTCCCAATAATAGTCAGCTCCAATCAAAGACTAATATCTTCTGTTCCCTCAAACTTATTATTGCCCAAATTAATTCCTTTAACTTGCAATTCTTGGACACATGCCATAACTAAACAAGTAGTGACTGGAGCACAAAGTTCCTCAATCTCTACAGCTTGGACCTGATAGTGGGACTTTGCGGTAACAACCCTTTAACCAGAACTTCTACCTTCTTAAATTTGGTTCGGTTTGAACGGAACCCCCAAACCCAGAAATTCTTAAATTTTCCCTCTTAAGTTTTTAAACTTCAATTTTCTGGAAATTCTGGTCTTAATAAAACTACACTGGCTACCACTATCAAACAACACTCTTACAGTAGCTTCTCCCTCATTCCCAATTAATAAGGCTGCAGTTGTTTGCAATAATCCCCCTTTACTTTTACTCCCTTGCATAGCAGTGGCATGTGCCACTGATGTCTTTACTTCTGGGTAGGCCTACTAAGAGTGTTTTCACACAATAATGGCTGATGCCTACCATGACATTTTTGCACAAAATTTTAAACTTACAAAACCTTGCTCTATGACCTTTCAAAAAACATTTAAAACATGCTGTGGACTTAGTTACCCTGTCCTTTCTCTCCTCAAAGGGTAAGGCCTCAGCCACCTCACATTTATATGACTTGTGGTTGCCTTCGCAAAATATACATTCCTTGATTCCCTTTAATTTATTCTCAGAGGAGGCATGTAGAGCTGACACTGTACCTGGGCTATTCCTTTTTGTGGAAACTTGGGTGCTGTGCCTGCCTTTGTCCTCTTGTTTACCATCCCACTGTGCAAACTCAACTCCCTCTCGTCTTGCTAATTCTGTGCCTAAAAGACTTAACATCTGCTGAAGGGGGATGTACACATGTTCTGCAGAGTGTCCCCTACTTAATTCAAGCAAAATTGAGCTAGGCAATTTAGACTCCAGTGTAGGAACCAACATTATACCATACGAGAATAAAAACCCACTCTAATAGACAGAGTTTATTTCCACGACAGTTTCGACGCCCACTGGCATCCTCCTCGGGTGGATACAGAAACACAAATGAAACAAAACAAGAGGGAAAAACAGTTCAGGGATCGACCGTTAAGAAATTCGCACCTAGGTTGCCCCTCCTGTCTCGAGAGAATGGAATCCAACCTAGGTGCGAATTTCTTAACGGTCGATCCCTGAACTGTTTTTCCCTCTTGTTTTGTTTCATTTGTGTTTCTGTATCCACCCGAGGAGGATGCCAGTGGGCGTCGAAACTGTCGTGGAAATAAACTCTGTCTATTAGAGTGGGTTTTTATTCTCATATTTTGACCTTCACGTAAAAAAGTGAAGTTTTTTGCATTTATTATACCATACTTTTCCATTCCTACACCCAAGTTGTCCAGGGACCTAGTTCTAATTTCAAATTCATCATATAACTGCCGTAACTCCTTGACACTATTAGGATTATTAACAGGAGGTATAGCTAAAAGTGCACGGGGTGGCTTTTAATTAAGATCTCTGGCTTACCAAACCGTTTCTTTAATATATCCCAAGCCACATTATAATTAGCCTCTGTTAATGCTAATCCTGCTATAGTCTTTGCTGCCTCCCCTTCCAAGAGGGACCGCAAATAATTAAACTTCTCCACGGCACTTAACACTTGACTAGAATGAACTGCTGATTGAAAACTGTCTGCCCATCCTTGCCATTCCTGAATACTCCCAGAAAATGTTTTGAGTACAAGCCTCGGTAATTGAACTACAGATGTTAACCTTAACTTCACAAGCATCATTTGTTGAGTGTTGTGTTTCATATTAGACCTGGTCTCTAACTGTACTGAGCTGCTAAACTCTTTTGCTCGGAGGCCTACGTTAATCATATCATCAATAATCTCTTCAAAGTAAATTATGTTATTTTCTATTTCATCCTTCTATAAGAGCCTCAATTTTAACATTTACCTCACTTAGAGCAACCTTTTTAGTTTCTAATATGGCAAGCTTCGCAGTCACTAAGCGTAAATCCTCTTGCTCTATGGCAGAATCTATAGTGGCAATGACCTTTGTAATTAGACCTTTGTAGGCACTTCTCCTTTTTATAAATTTGTTCAATTCAGATGCACTCATCTTCAATGTAAACAACCCTTGGGCTCAATACCAAATGAGCTGAATTTGCAGAAATACTTAACCAAACTGATCAAACGCAAATTTTACTTTCAAATAAACTGAATTGCTGGGTGGGGTACTAACCAAACACCAGTATGGAATACCAAATTTTCCACCCCAGGACCTTAATTCAATAATGACCCAAAATTAACCAAACCGGAAAAAATGTAGGCCAAAAAACGACAAACGACTGGCCAAGTTTCGCAATTGGGCGACCAAACTTTACCCTGGGACCTTAATTCAATAATAACCCAAAATTAACCAAACCGGAAAAAAAGTAAGCCAAAAAACGACAGACGACTGGCCAAGTTTCGCAATTGGGCGACCAAACTTTTTACCCTGGGACCTTAACTCAATAATACTCAACCCGTCTAGGCCTAACTTGGGATACAATTTGCACAATCAGAACTTTGCCGAAAAATGGTCACTGACTCAGTCTTGGGGTAGAAATCCGGTTCTGAAGGACCATGTTATTTTATTTATTTGTCGGGTTCGAAATCCCAGCTGAGCCGTGAACGGCCAAATTCTAAAGGGCAAGTTCTACCTAAAGCCCAAGTTAAGCTAAATTAAACTTTACGGATTTGAGATCCTATTAGGTCCTACCTCAGGGTAACCTCAGGGTTGCTGACTCGATGCGGGCCTAACTTAGATCTTAAATTACATGAACTTAAAGTAAACAAAAGGGTACTATTTGTGGTCTTCTTTCTGAACCTTGCAACAACAACGCAACCTGGACTATTGCACGATGCAACAATCATGTATCTAAACAACCAAACTTAATTGCAAGAGAGCTCTCTATCAAACCACACCTTTACGTACGACCTTCCACAAACGAGTAGAAAAGACGCGCAGCGTCTCAAAATGATGCCAACAGTGTGACCAAACAATGATGCCACAAGAGCTCAAAAATGCTAGCTCTAAATTAATTTAATTTTTCACTAACCTTACAATTATAAGATGGATATATATACACCTTAACTTAATATATATACAAGCAATGCTGCATCAATCAGCTTAGTCATCGTATCGCCTTGGGACAACAATGGTTCTTCCTCTTCTAGATTTTCTAACAACAACAAGATAAGGGGGGCACAAGAGAGGACCAGGAGCAAGCAAAAATGTTGATGGCTCTCACAAACGAATTTATGCTGACACAGGAGATAACAGAAAATACCAGGAAAAATATCTACCTAGCTCTGGTATTCACAAATAACACGAACTTGATTGCCGATATAAAAATAACTCCAACTATTATCTCAGACCACAATATAATCGAGTTTTCAACAAATATAGCGACAACTTTAAAAGACAATACACATACGGAAAGAAAAAGCAAATTTGGGGCTTTTAACTTAAACTCTAAGACCATAAATTGGGAAGAAATCAGATCCAACATGGCCCAAATAGAGTGTAGAACAGTTTTAGAGAATAAAACAACTGAGGAAATGCTAACAACCTTGGAAGAAAAGACGCTGAAAATTTTGGAAAAATATGCTCCGAAAGCACAGCCAAAAGGAAAGAGGGACTGGCTAGAGAGGCAAAAGAGAAGAAATTTTGTAAAAGAAAGAGAATAGCGACAAAGTTAGCTAATTGCGGAGACAACAATGCCAGGAAAGTAATACAAGAAAAACTGGAGAGAATCGATTGGGAAATACAAGCTCTGATAAAGGGCCAGACAGAGAGGGAAGAGGAAAAGGTGGTAGAAGCAATAAAGGAAAATCCAAAATACTTCTACAGCTATACAAACAGGAAAACAAAAACGCGCGCTACTATCGGGGCCTTAAGGAAAGGAAATAATGAACTAAAGACGATCTAAAAGAAATATCTGAAACATTGAGAGCCCAGTATGAATCGGTCTTCAGTACCACAAAAAGTGACAAAGCGATACCTGACATAGAAGCATTCTTCAAAGAGAAATTGCAAGGACATTGTACAACAGGCTTTGATTTTACTCCAGAAGATGTAGCGACAGCTATAGGACAAATGAAATCACATTCAGCTGCAGGTCCGGACAAATGGAACGCACTATTAATTAAAAACTGTAAAAATGAAATAGCGACACCCTTATACTGGATATGGAGAAGATCCCTAAACACTGGGGAAATACTGAGCATCTTGAAAAGAGCAAACATTGTCCCTATATATAAAGGCGGGGATAGATCTCAAGCAAAGAACTATAGACCATTGTTCTTGACGTCCCACTTCACCAAAATATTTGAAGGAATAGTCAGAGAGAAAATCTGACTTCTTGGAGACATTGGAAAGATTCAACGAAAATCAGCACGGATTCCGATCAGGAAGATCATGCCTCTCACAACTTATAGAGCATTATAACAATATCCTACATGCACTTGAAGGCAATGAAAACTATGATGTCATATATACGGATTTTGCTAAAGCTTTCAAAAAATGCGATCATGGTATAATAGCACATAAAATGAAATATATGGGAATAATAGGCAAAGTGGGAAAATGGATCTACAACTTCCTCAGAAAACGACTACAGGTGGTCAAAATTCACGGTGTATCATCATCAGAATGAGAAGTACGCAGCTCAATACCACAAGGTACAGTGCTGGCCCCACTCCTGTTCATTGGGTATGATCAGTCTTTCCTGGGGTAGTGATCAGTCTTTCCTCGGTAGTGATCAGTCTTTCCTTGTGAATAGACGTGTTTTATCGAGTGTCCAGTGTTATCAATTGAATAAGTGGTTTTCGTTGAGGTGTCTTTAAAAAAAAATAGTGTTTGGTGCATTCTTAACTAAATTACTTCGTGTTACTAATCATTCATTAACGAATATATTTCATTTATTGACTTTATTCAGTACTATATTATTTGATTAATCCAAGGCTAGTGCACGTGGCTTGCCTTGTTTGTTTTTCAAATATATCAGAAAACGAGGTTCATTTTCCCTTGTTTGTTTTTCAAATCTATCAGAAAATAAGGTTCATTTTCCCTTCCTTCGGGAGATCAGGTAGAGTGTGGTCACACACCGTGGGAAAAAAAAGAAAAAAGTCGGTCGAATCGCGATCAGATAAGTATTATTAAATACTCTTTCTTTTACAGATCTTTCGTCGGTAGCTTAATTATATATTCATTTAGTATAAATTTGTGTTACAAGAACCTATTTCTGCATTTCAAGAACATTTTTGCGGGTTTGGGCAGGTGACGGCACAATAAGCACGCGGTAGACCTACGTTGTAATTTATTAATTTCCAAACGCTTGTTTTATTTTGTTTGTTTTTAACTTAATTAAAAGCATGGCACCCCCGTCAAGTACTTGCAGTCGCTGTGAAGGGAAATTTGCCGCTTACGCGTTTACAATGGCTAATAATAATGAGCAGTTAGTTTGCAGGTGGTGCTCAAGCATGGAAGTCCTGAGGAACGAGTTAGAACATGAGAGGGAGGCCAGAATGAGGCTTGAAGAAAACGTGATGCTCCTGACGGCAAAATTAGAATCCCTTGAGACTCCAGTTACGACCCCTCCTGCCTCAGTTTCTACTAATAATATAACTAGTACTAATAGCCCTCTCTCTTCCCCTAGTTCCCAACCCTTCGTTCGAGTGCGTAATGAAGCACCATTGAGAAAACCTAAGACTTGTCTACCAGTAATAACAAACAATAAGTTTTCTGTTTTAGGTTTTGAAGATGCTGATGAACCGGAAATACGACTCGTTGGCGATTCCATTGTTCGAGGGCAGCTCGAGGAATTCTGTGGGAAAAACCCTCGTCGTAGGCGCCGTTACTGCTACCTTGGTGCAAGGGTGGAGGATATAACTAATATTGTTGACCATTTTACAGACGGTACCGCCGAGGACACAACGTATGTTATTCATGTCGGTACTAATAACGTTTTAAATTCTAGATCGGAAGAACTGCTGGCTAGGTACAGGGACTTACTAGAGCGATTAAAGGAAAAACTAATAAGATTGTTTTAACAGGTATACTTCCTCGAATTATCCAACGTAACGATTTCTACAGCAAGGCGACCTATATTAACAATAACCTAAAGTCTCTTTGCCAACAGGAAGGAGTGCATTTTGCAAATTTTTGGAACAGTTTCTATGGCAGGAGGGACTTGTTCCTCGGAGATGGACTTCATCTTAATGACGTTGGAGCTGCGCGTTTAGGAAGACTATTTCATAATACTGTCTCTTCTTTTCAGACTGCTGTAACTCGAACGGTCCCAGCGTAAATTCCACAAATTTCCCCTACGCTCGTGAAGGTGTCGCAATTACAAACAATTTGAAGGTTCTATCCTTAAATGCTCGTAGTTTACGAAATAATATAAACGAATTTTTTCTTTAATTGCTTGTAAAGACTATGATTTAATTGCGATAAATGAATCGTGGCTTAGCACTGAAACACGTGACTTTGTAGGGGAGTATCAAATTAGAGGTTATAGACTTTTTGTTAAAAACAGAATAGGTAGGCGAGGATGCGGTGTTATGTTGTATATCAAAGATAATATTGCGAACGTTATAGAAGTAAACGCCACAATTCCAGAACCAATAGATTCGACTACAGCAGAACTTAAATTGAACGATTTCAAACTTGTTGTTGCGGTTATATATAGGCCCCCTAATCAAACAGCTGATACGGACGAAACGTTATATCGTGAACTAAAGAGAATAATAGGTAGTGAGCAGGCTTTAATTATGGGTGACTTTAATTGCGCCAACGTGAATTACGATACAATGGAGGGAGACGCGGAAGGTAATCGTTTAGTTAATTTTCTCGAGGATAGCTTTCTTACTCAAAAGATTGGGGAACCTACGAGGTTGGACAGTATTTTAGATTTAGTAATAACTACGGATGATAGGCTAATTACTGATCTTCAAGTAATAGACCTGTTAAACAACAGCGATCACAATATGGTAGAGTTTGTCCTCTCAGTAAGTCACTCGAAACCAGCTAACTCGAGTAAAATTCCCAACTTCCAGCACGCAGACTTTTGTAATTTTCGAAATAAATTGTCACACGTCAATTGGGAAAACGTAATGGGGAACTCCAACGCAAAACTAATGTGGGAATCGTTTGAAACAGTATTTAGGACTATAAATGAAGAATGTGTACCGTACAAAATTAAGCGTGCGAAAGTAAATAACAAGCCCTTGTGGTTTACTTCTAGAGTAGGGGACATTATAAGGAGTAGAGCTAAGGCTTATAGGCTACATAAGTGCGATAAAGACAAATTGTGGTTACGAAACAACTACATATTTCTAAGGCGTGAAGCGAAAAGTGTAATAATAGAAATCCAGTAAAAAGTGTCTTGGGGCCGTTGAAAAATGTTAACGGAGATCTAGTTTCTAAAAACAAGGAAATGGCTACCTTGCTAAACGAATTCTTTACGTCATTTTTTACTATAGAAGATGTAACGAATATCCCTACGGTCATAGACATAATACCTTTTGATAATGGTAATATTTTGGATAATATTGTGGTTAGTGAAAGGGAGGTAATGCGTTATATTGATAAAATGAAAACGCGTAAGTCACCGGGGCCGGATTCCATATATCCCATACAACTAAAAGAATTAAAAGATAGCATTGTTGTGCCGCTAACAAAGATTTTTAATGCGTCTATTTCTGAGGGGTGCGTACCAGATAATTTCAAGTTAGCAAACGTAACACCTATCTTTAAAAAAGGCGACAAAGGTGCGGCGGGAAATTATAGGCCAATCAGTTTAACGTCTGTTGTAGGTAAGCTACTGGAATCAATAATTAGGGATCGTATAGTCGAACACTTAGAATTGCATAACTTAGTTAGAAATACGCAGCACGGTTTCAGGCGAAACAAATCTTGCTTAACTAATCTTTTAGAATTTTTCCAAAGCGTGGTTGACGTGTACGATAGTCATCGGGCGGTTGATGTAGTGTATTTAGGTTTTCAAAAAGCGTTTGACACCGTACCGCACAAAAGACTCATTGAGAAAACTAAAGCTCATGGAATCAGGGGTGTAGTAATAAACTGGATAGAAGAGTGGTTGCGAGGTAGGAAACACAGGGTGGTCGTTGATGGAGCGGAGTCGTGTTGGGCTAATGTAGCGAGTGGCGCTCCTCAAGGTTCTGTATTGGGCCCCTTGCTTTTTCTTATATATATTAACGATTTAGATGTCGGCCTAGTCAGTACAGTTTCAACGTTTGCGGATGACACGAAGCTGGGTGGTAGGGCGATTAATGACGAAGATAGAGGTAAAATCCAGAATGATCTGAATAAAATCGTTGATTGGTCAGTCACATGGCAAATGAGATTTAACGTCGCAAGTGCAAAATTTTACATATAGGTTCGCGTAACGGTAATTTTGCGTATAGTATGTCAGGGAAAGAGTTGATAAGCGTAGAGCACTAAAAAGATTTAGGAGTTATAGTCACTGGTGATTTAAAAGTAGCGAAACAAAGTACAGCAGCGGTCAATAAAGCGAACAAAGTGTTAGGTTTTATAGCTTGGAATTTTGAGTACAAATCGCGCGATATTATAGTTCCTCTTTATAAATCATTAGTTAGACCCCATTTGGAGTACGCGATCCAATTTTGGAATCCGCATATGTGCAAAGATATAGACAAAATCGAAAGAGTTCAAAGACGAGCAACTAAGATGATTCCGTCGCTTAGGTCAAAGTCGTACGAGGATAGGCTTAAGGAGTTAAAATTGACTACACTCGAGACTAGGAGGCTAAGGGGTGATCTAATCCAGGTTTTCAAAATTATGAATGGGTCGATAACGTAGATAGAGATAGCTTTTTCGAAATAACTCAATATAATAGGACTAGAAATAACGGGTGTAAGTTGACAAGTAGAAGGTTCGAGACAGCAGTTGCCAAAAACTTTTTTACGCATAGAATAGTAAATAGCTGGAATAGTTTGCCGGTAGAAGTAATTAGTAGCACGTCTATAAACATGTTTAAAAATCGATTAGACGGATATGTTGATAGATTGGGTATAGTTTAAGGTAGTAAAATTAAGGGTGGATAAGATAGATTTTGATTCTCTTTTCATTAAAGATCACAATAACCAGACTAGAGGTCATAGTATGAAATTATTTAATCCAAGATGTAGAACAAATTTAAGAAAACATAGTTTTACAAGTGTTGTGGGATATAGGGAGGCAGCATCTTGGGTTAGAAGATACGTTCTGTCCTTACACACCCCATTTAAAGAGATTCCTCTGCCGAGCGGTGCCCCCCATAGTACTGTGAGGTATTGAAAAACTCATGATCTTCACTTGCCCCACAAACACCTTTAAATGGGAGACCCAAAATGGGTGCATGCACATTTCTACATTACTGTACAGTCTTTACAGCAACACCTACACTTTTCTTCCTAAGTACATATATTGTAATGTATATGGTTGTAAATTGTGACTTGGTCCGCAATTGATATGGACCATGACTTATTTTTGGTTGGCAAGGTACTGGTATTGATGGCTACCGTAATGAAATTGACTGGATTCTTTGGATCTGATATATTTGCATGTCGGTTATAAATAGATATAGAGTGTAACATATTTGTGGAGAGTAGTCTATTATGACTTGATCCTCGGGATCAAGAGATTCTATCTTTAGTTTTAAATTGATAATTAATCAGTTTTAAATTGACAATTATTTAGTTTTGTAAAAATTGGTTGTTGCCAATGTACAGGCAGTTTTTACATAGTGGAGCCGCCTCGATGGGCCGACGTGGCCCTAGTGTGCCCACTATAAAAATTTCTTATGTTCTTATATTCCTTGTGGTTCGGAACCCACGTAAAATTGTAGGTCCCCTCCGCCACCACGGAGAACATGCACAATATACAATTACGAACACAGGTAGACCAGCCATGAGTGGATCCTAGGGTCTTTGTTGGTCTGAAACATTATAACATTATAATAACATTACATTATAACATTATCATGCTAACAGACATAGACAGTGGAGTAAACAGCAACAGTAGAGGAACATCATTTGCGGACGATACAAAAATCAGCAGAAAAATCAGCGATGCAAATGAAGTGGAGGCCTTGCAGAGGGACACGAGCAAAATATGCACATGGTCAGAAGACAACAATATGATATTTAACACCGAGAAATTTCAGCTCTTGAGATATGGTAGAAATGAGAAACTTAAACAGACTGCATATTATGCTCTATGTAGACAAGAAATTCAGAGAAGCACGAAAGCGGTCGACTTCGGGGTAATAATGACCGATGATGCCAAATTCGAGACAAAATCAAATAGCAATAAACAAAGCAAAAGGAGTCGCAGGACAGGTACTAAGAACGTTCAGAAGGAGGGACAAGACAGTAATGATTCCCCTGCCAAGAACACTGATCATACCAAAACTTGAATACTGCTCAGTTTTTACGTCCCCATATAAAAAGGAAGAAATTAATAAATTAGAAGAAAAGCAGAGACATTTCACAACCAAAATTGATGGCTGCAAAGAGCTCAACTACTGGGAAAGACTACGTAAACTAAATCTGTAGTCCCTGGAAAGAAGAAGAGAGAGGTACACCATAATTTACATATGGAAAATGATCGAAAAACTGGTACCAAAACTCAAACCAAACCCAATTACCATCCAAACAACGCTGGAAAATAGGGAACGCAGAATGTGTAGTGTTTCTACATTAAAGGCTCGACAAGGGACTTCCTCAACTCTGAAGAAAAATAGCTTGGTTGTCAGGGGGCCAAGAATTTTCAAAGCTTCCAAAGGACCTCAGAAACGTTACAGGGATCAAAGTTGAAGTCTTCAAGAGAAGACTAGATGCCTGGCTCAGGACGGTACCAGATGAGCCGGGTGTACCTGGCTATGTACGGTGGAGAGCACAAGAGAGCAACTCGCTCCCCCACCAAGCCAGGACTAGAGGCGGGGCCACCAGCTTGACCTTCGTGTGAAGAAAGACCGACGCACGGAACCCTAACGAGGAGGTTAACGAGGTGTATATATATATATATATATATATATACAGTATATATATTAGTGACACACTTCAGGCATTCATTTGCTCTCCTCCTACACAAGAAGTTCTTTGTTCTTTTCGAAGCCGTTTTCTCCTGCTATAAGGCCTTCTTTGTTTCAGCGGCACAGCTTCGACCAAATGAGGACAGTTTCGTTCCATGATGACGTTACACATCGCACTTTTGCTCGAGACTTTCCTCGCAAGCTCCCTCAGTCTGTGCTGGCACTCACACACGAAAGCCACAGCTAATTAACAAGTCTATTGTCATTCCTTTAACTTAAAGTTAAAGAACTAAATGCTCGTTCACAGTTATATTCCTGCGGAGTTTATGAGGGTTTATATCACACCCCTCGTTAAAAATAAATATGGGAACATTCTATGCAAAGATAATTATGGGCCTATTGCTGTTGCCTTCTACTTCTCAAAATTACTTGAGAAACTAAATGATTATTTATGGACGTCTCCTAATCAGTTTGGTTTTAAAAGGTCCCATTCAACTAATCTGTGTATTTGCTTTGAAAGAGATTGTAGATATACTGCCAGTAATCAACTATTTATAGTTGTTTTTTTGGATATAAGCAAAGCATATGATAGAGTAAATCACAATATTCTATTTAAAAAAATTAGAAGAGAGGAATGTTCCACCATACGTTTTACATTTATTGAAATTTTGGTACACACACCAAACTTGGGGCAATGTATTGTTCGAATGTTTTGGTTCCTCATGCCGAGTTAGACAAGGGTCCTTACTCTCTCCTCTGCTGTTTAATATACTAGGGACACTCAATATATTTTGCCCCACCCCTTTTTCTTAGCTAAATAATAGGCCATGGGGCTGAAATGTCTTTTGGGCCGTAAGTTTGAACTTCCTGCGCTTCACATAACCGGATTTTTCCACATTGAACCACCCCTCCTTGTATAAAACCGCATTTAAACGCCCTTGTATAAAACTGATGGTTAACGCAGTTTCGAAAATGGCGTCTGACAGTGATGTGCGTCGTAAACAGAGAGCTGTTATCGAGTTCTTAACCGCAGAGAAGGAAACAGTTGAAAATATTCACAATCGTCTACAAAACGTTTACGGGGATGCTGTTGTTGATCGAAGCACAGTTGGACGCTGGTCTAAACGTGTGAGATCATCGGAGAGAGGGAGAGCCAGCCTCGATGATGAGCCACGCAGCGGTCGCCTGACATCGGCTGTCACTCACACTGTGCAACGTGCTAACAGCATCATTCGATCAAATCGGCGCGTCACATACAAGGAGCTATCACTGGAGCTAGGAATTAGTGAAGGAAGTGTGAATACGATAATTCAACAACTGGGATACTCAAAACGGTGTTCACGGTTTGTTCCTCGCGAACGGACTCAAGATCACAAAGCCCAAAGAAAAGAAATTGCTTCTGAGTCGTTGGTTCGATATGAGACAAAAGGGGATGACTTCCTTTCACGAAATGTGACTGGAGATGAGACTTGGGTACACCACTTTGAACCTGAAGCAAAATGCTAATCCATGGAGTGGCATCACGCAGACTCCCCACGCAAAAAAAAGTTCAAAATGGCCCCCTCTGCAGGAAAGGTTATGGCCACCATCTTCTGGGACATGAAAAAGGCGATTTTGGTGGACATTATGAAGAAAGGACAAACAATCAACTCAGAGGCATATATTGCTATCCTACAGAGACTCCAGAGACGTATAAAGCGAGTTCGACCGGAGAGAAAACTGGAAGACGTCCTTCTTTTGCACGATAAGCAAGACCACACAACAGTTTGCAAACAAGAGAGGCCATTACAAAAATGCGCTGGACTGTGTTACCCCACCCTCCATACAACCCAGATGTGGCGCCTTCAGACTTCTATTTGTTTGGGCCAATGAAGGATGCTATTCGTGGAAGGAAGTCTCAGAGTGACTATGAGGTTGTTGAGGAGGTTAAGAGGTGGCTCCAGCGGAACCCAGCGGACTTTTACCAGCAAGAAACGATGGCCCTTGTTTCGAAGTGGAGGAAAGCCGTAGAAAAGGATGGAGACTATGCGGAAACATGAAAACTTGTAAAAAAGGTATGTAACTACGTACTTGTGTACAAAATTTCTGGAACTTACAAGGAAACTTGGAAAGAAAAAAAAGGTGGGGCAAAATATATTGAGTGGCCTCTTATATATTGATGGATTAATTGCTTCTCTTAATGAGGAAAGGGTGGGACGCTATATAGATGACATGAGGATAAATAACTTGGTCTATACCGATGATATGGTGTTTATAAGCCCTTCGGGCAAAGGTCTGGATCATCTTATAAAATTTGTGAATCATATTCGCAGAACCATGACATTAATTTCAATGTTATTCAAACTAAGGTTTTGCAATTCCATCCTAAAAGCTCAAACCAAACAGCTAATATCATTTTCAAAATGAGACGAACCAATACGGCAGGTACAAGAATTTAAGTATCTGGGTCAAACTATCACCAGCTCCTTGAGTGACTCAGATATAAGGAAACAATATCGAAATTACTGTGCTAAGCCAAACGGGATTATAAGGAACTTCAAATTCTGTACAAGCGAAGCTGAAGACACCCTTTTTCATACTTCCTGCACTAATAATTATGGGCAGCAACTCTGGATTAACTATGAAAAAAAGGTTCCTGCAGAACCCTCAATTTGCTTTACAACAGATTCTATAGACTGCTACATAATTTACCTCCAAGGTACTCAGCTTGTCAAATGTTCGCCAACCGCAACGTCCCGAGCTTCCTTGAGATAACGAGACACGCTCAATACAGTTTAATGCGAAGAATTAAAAACTCAGACAATCCAATTTGTCGAAGCTAATCATCAGTCTTGCTTTATGTTTTCTAGACTGTGGACCTCTTGGTATGAAAGTGTTTTTCTATAGTGCCACTTAACTCCTACATTAGCCATTCCATTATATATGTATTTTTTATTTTTATGAGTCTGTTATTACTAATTTTATTATTTCTCGTTTCCTTACGAGTATTATTATTATTATTTCTTTATTACCGTAGTCAATTTTTGTTTTTGTTTTTAAAATTTATTGTTTAATTAAATTTACTGTTTAATTTGTTTAATTAGTTGTATCGTTGGTTACCTTCATGGATACTGTACCTTTTTATTTTATGGGAGCTGTTTCCTGCCAATAAACATAGTTGTAAACTAGTTGTATCGTCGATTACGTTGATGGAGACACTATACCTTTTTTAGGCGGGGGGATCTGTCTCCTACCAATAAACATTATTGTCATTATCATTCATTATCATTACTATATATACTGTATATATATATAGTTGCTACGTGTACTTTTTATTTTTATTTCCCCTTTTTCTTTTTGTAGTTTTGGCTTTGAGTAGTTTTTATTATTGTTTCAGTCCGTGTCTTATTTTTATTTAAGTTTTAATCATAATTTTTAGCTTTTTAAATTTATTGTTGTTTGATTTATCTTATCTTTTATTACCTTCAAGAATGTTGTACTATTTTTTTATGAGATTTATATCTCGCCAATAAAACTCATCATTATCATTCGCGTTTATCTTACAATTCATTAATAACCTAATTAATCACTGCGCATTTGTTATTTTGTAATCAGCGTTAATATCGACAATTCATACGCATTTCTTGTGACATTTATCATCTATTTTTTCTTGATTAACCCCTTAACGACCAAAGTTTTCGTAGGGTTAAGTTATAAGTGCGTGTTTTGGGAACGGTACATATTTGACCCAGTGGTATAAAAGAGGTTAAAGTAAAAAGCAGCAAATCTATTCTTTTCCTTGGTAACATTCGTTCTTTTGACCCATCAAAACGAGTAAACAATTATTTACTTATCTAATTACATTAATTGTAGAGTCTACTGTAAAAAGGATATATATATATATATATATATATATATATATATATATATATATATATATATATAGTTACATTTTATTTGTTAATGAGAAAAGTAAATTCGGATTAAAATTGAAAGGTTCGTGTTACAATTTCTTTCGTTAATAAACTGCCGTTTGAAGCGCGAATGTTTATTTAGTATGAAATAAACATCGACACACAAACAAATATTTATTTTCACATTTAAGATTTACTTTTATCGCTTCATTGAGGGCTGAGGCTATTTTCTGGTTTGGTTACGAAAAGTAGCGCTCTTTCGGTGGTCAGGGCATGTGGGAGGGGGAGCAGAGTGGAGGAAATTAGCGATCACACTACAATAAAGGAAGTATTTCCTACAATAAAGGAAGGATTTGAAGGTTGGTTGGATTTCATGAGGTTCCTTCCCCAATTCCATTTAACAGCAATATACTAAAAAATGAGCATCAATTCGCAAAAAAAAAGCTTCAATGTTCACCAAAAGCAACATTTAGAGGGGGTAATGGTGCGTATAACGACATAACTCTCGTTCATACAAAAATGTTCCATATAACCCGAGAATGGCCATTAACAGATTCAAATTCAAAACAGATATTTGACTAACAGCATTGTATTACGGATTAGGTCAGTGTTTCCCAGTTAATTGATGTGGCGCAGTTTCCAATTATTAAAAAAAAAAAAACTAATAAGTAATTGAAAATTGAAAATTACTGAAGATTTCAAAATTTCAAATAAAACAAAACATTCGTAATTTATTAAGTTCACGCGGAAACTGTGGTGTTGGAAGGGAATTGAATGTTGACGAAAATCCTCCTGGGTGCTGTAAAATTAGAAAGGGTGGCACTGCGGCTTTACTGAACCAAGAAAAGTTAGGATTCGTGTGAAAGCTAAAGGTAATCGGAATTTAGTCTCCTCGTTTCGCTTTTCAATGCATCGAGTATCATTATTATTATTATTATTATTATTATTCCCAGTTAAAAATGGAAAACAGTTTCATTTTGTTCTTTTCTCGAATCCCTTATCGCTCTATCCTATTTATTTATTTATTCAAATTCTGTTGTATCTCATCATTATTAAGAAGGAAAGTGAACTAAACGAGCACCAAAGAATGTTCGAATGAACGAGGTAGAACGCTTTAGACGAGTGACCAAGCATAATACTTACCTTTATCCCCACACAGACTCTTCTATGTCGGTGAATTAATTCTTTCGGAGGAACTGAACGGGGATCATCGCATCAATATTCATTCTTCGCAACCACAGAACAACAGCAGCAGCAAAAAACAGCAACAAAAACAGCAACAAAAAACAACAGCTAAAACAACAACACTGTCACTACCAACTTAAGCGATTTAGGAGGGGTCTCGAATTTCATTAATTCAAAGTAGCAAAAGTATCAAAGAACCTTTTTATAAGTGAGGTTTACATTTTTATTGTATTTTATTACATACACCTGTAAAATGTGTGCAAGGAAGGGGTTCAAGTTTAATACTTGAGCCCTAAAGTCATATTGTGTAAGCTCCTTTTGACTTCCCTTACAGGGGAAGCAACAAAATCACTATATATATATATATATATATATATATATATATATATATATATATATATGCGCCTCGGTGGTATAGTGGTTAGCGTCGCTGACTACGAATCCATCGGCCTCGGAATCGAGACTCGGTGATGGCAGGCAGCGCGCAGCAAAACCCAGCTGTTCATCCTTTCACACAATAAAAATTGGTTGGTAGATAAATGGGTACCCTGGGTAGCTTAGTGGTTAAGACGCTGGACTGCTACTGCTGGGGTGTGGTTCGGATTCCACGTTAAACCGTAGGTCTAAGATGGAGTGAAAAGCTTGACTTTCGTCAGAATAAACAATTCAGGCGGAAGCAAAACCAAGGTTAACCAAGGTTATGTTGGATCGTTGACTATAAGCCCATTAGGTTAAACAGGTTAAGTACATACATGTTTATGGGTCACCGAACGAATGTAAAAAATAAAGGAGATTAATGGTCTTCGTGGATTTTTTTTTTAATTAGCAAAAATAAAGGAATAATTAGTTTTTGTGAATAACAATTGGATAGTTCGTATAAACAATAAACAATAATAAGGCTACATGCGGCATTACGTTAATGTTACATGAAAATACCAAGTCCGATACGCGTTATTGGGGACTAAAGTGTTTAGGGAGCCTATATTTGGTTTGGCTGAGAGTTTGTATGAAGTGTGTAGGGACTGTAGGCTTTATAACGCAGGAGCCTAATACGACACTGTAAAACACTGAAGGCCAAGTTAGGCCTTTGCAGAGAACATTAAACACTGAACGAAGTTATGCTACAGTGGCGGATCTAGGAATCTTCAAACGGGGGCGGACCACTTTATGGGCGCCGTCGGATCCAAAGTTCCTTATACCTTTACAATAGCAGTGCTAAGCCAGAAAACACACATTGTTTTACATGGGATTGAGCACGTGTTATTCAGACTGATTTTGAAAAACTTTTAACATCGATGATCCTTTGCTTTCCGTTTTAATTGCTACATATTTGCCCAAAGTTTAAAATTATTGACATTAGTATATGTTACTTTAATTTTTAAAACCTCACTAGCCACTACCCGGATATTCCGAAGGGAGCAAAATGAAATATGGGGAGAGATGAACTTATAGGACAGATACTCCTATGTAAAATTGCGAAGGATCACTTCCCACCATCATTCACGAAAGTAGACAAAAGGAAAACACCTATAAAGGCATACCAAACACATACAAATTATATGAATTTATGAAACAAAAAATAATAAGCATAAAATTATTTTTATAAGTTTTTTAATGCCTCAAGTTTTATCGCCAATTAAATCAGGTGTTGAAATTTGAAAGAAACTAGTTTGCGTTGAACATTAACAAACCTCTGAAAATATATCATCAGTAGTATGGCCGCAAAGGGAGAGAGTGCAGAGCAATTGCAATGTTGCAAGGTGCCAACCCCCTCCCCAGTGCCACCCCCACCCCCCAGGGTGCCAAAAAAAGGGGAAAGTCCACCTAGCCTCTTTGGGGGAGAAGTTGGAACGGCCTCACCACCCCTTAAGGAAGGTATACCTAACCTAAGAGAGAACATCTCACCAGGGCATCCAGGTGCATAATAAGAGCTCTTCACAGCATCACCGGGGTTAGAAGTGTCTTTCAGTCTGTTGGTGTAGAAGCCAGTGCCTCCAGGCATTATCAGTCAGTTGGCACAGTATATATATATATCGTTTGAATAACCATTCGTCCTAAAAGCACACACACACACATATATATACACCATTATTATTATTGCACAAACACACACACACACACACACACCAACTATATATATATATACACGTTCATAGATCTTCAATATCAAAGTTAAACTCGGAATCAACTCCCTCTGTCATCAACGAATGTACCAACCAATGTTGTTTATACACGTACTAAAAGCCACCAACTATATATATATATATATATATATATATATATATACATATATATATATATATATATACACACACATATATATATATATTTATATACACGTTCATAAATCTTCAATATCGAAGTTAAACTCGGAAACAATTCCCTCCGTCATCAACGAATGTACCAACCAGTGTTGTTTACACACACACACACACACATTTTTTAACATTAGCCAGGGTCTTTTTTAGCTTGATCCTGTTGTTTTGAATTCGTTCAAAACGGATTTAGACAAGAAGGGTAAAGTGCTAAAATTCTGGTAGCTTTTCCTTATACATTTGTATGCTCCTACAATTTTTATTTTTCTACTTTATTTATTTTTTTTATAACCTATTTCGAACTTGTTATTTATTTCAATGTCCCTGAGGATGTCATTAGACGAAAGCGCTTGAGCATCAGTCTGTGTTTCCTTTTCCTTCGTGGTTCTTTTCATCACACACACACACACACACACACACACATATATATATATATATATATATATATATATATATATATACTGTATATATATATATATAATATATATATATATATATATATGTTAAACACAGACCGTGCATGGAACAAGGAACTCTTCTGGGAAAATTAAATCCACTATAGTCCGAATAAGTAATGGTAAATGACAAATACCATAGTTTTTTTCCTTTTTCATGATTTTAGCCCGACGTGGGCAACGGGTCTCTCGCAAAGAGATCCCATAAATATAGCTTCCCTCACCAGCCATCTGCAAAGCAGACAGGATCCAGCTTTGGGACGTGGATCTAGGGTTTAAAGCAAGCCTAGATCCCTACACTCAGAACCTCTATATAAGTAAAAGACTCTTTGCATTCACGTCGTGTTGAATAAATCAAAGAAAAAGGGGGTAACTATTGTTTTTTAGCAAAAAAAAAACCAAAACTTAAACCTCAACCGGGACATTGAGCGTCCACTTTTCAAGGCACGAAACACGTCCGTTTAGTTTACACAAACTCAGAATGGTTCCCTGAGAACATTATATGTTAAACACAGACCGTGCATGGAACAAGGAACTCTTCTGGGAAAATTAAATCCACTATAGTCCGAATAAGTAATGGTAAATGACAAATACCATAGTTTTTTTCCTTTTTCATGATTTTAGCCCGACGTGGGCAACGGGTCTCTCGCAAAGAGATCCCATAAATATAGCTTCCCTCACCAGCCATCTGCAAAGCAGACAGGATCCAGCTTTGGGACGTGGATCTAGGGTTTAAAGCAAGCCTAGATCCCTACACTCAGAACCTCTATATAAGTAAAAGACTCGTTGCATTCACGTCGTGTTGAATAAATCAAAGAAAAAGGGGGTAACTATTGTATTTTTAGCCAAAAAAAAACCAAAACTTAAACCTCAACCGGGACATTGAGCGTCCACTTTTCAAGGCACGAAACACGTCCGTTTAGTATACACAAACTCAGAATGGTTCCCTGAGAACATTATATGTTAAACACAGACCGTGCATGGAACAAGGAACCCTTCTTGGAAAATTAAATCCACTATAGTCCGAATAAGTAATGGTAAATGACAAATACCATAGTTTTTTTCCTTTTTCATGATTTTAGCCCGACGTGGCTATATTCGGACTATAGTGGATTTAATTTTCCCAGAAGAGTTCCTTGTTCCATGCACGGTCTGTGTTTAACATATAATGTTCTCAGGGAACCATTCTGAGTTTGTGTATACTAAACGGACGTGTTTCGTGCCTTGAAAAGTGGACGCTCAATGTCCCGGTTGAGGTTTAAGTTTTGGTTTTTTTTTGGCTAAAAATACAATAGTTACCCCCTTTTTCTTTGATTTATTCAACACGACGTGAATGCAACGAGTCTTTTACTTATATAGAGGTTCTGAGTGTAGGGATCTAGGCTTGCTTTAAACCCTAGATCCACGTCCCAAAGCTGGATCCTGTCTGCTTTGCAGATGGCTGGTGAGGGAAGCTATATTTATGGGATCTCTTTGCGAGAGACCCGTTGCCCACGTCGGGCTAAAATCATGAAAAAGGAAAAAAACTATGGTATTTGTCATTTACCATTACTTATTCGGACTATAGTGGATTTAATTTTCCCAGAAGAGTTCCTTGTTCCATGCACGGTCTGTGTTTAACATATAATGTTCTCAGGGAACCATTCTGAGTTTGTGTATACTAAACGGACGTGTTTCGTGCCTTGAAAAGTGGACGCTCAATGTCCCGGTTGAGGTTTAAGTTTTGGTTTTTTTTGGCTAAAAATACAATAGTTACCCCCTTTTTCTTTGATTTATTCAACACGACGTGAATGCAACGAGTCTTTTACTTATATAGAGGTTCTGAGTGTAGGGATCTAGGCTTGCTTTAAACCCTAGATCCACGTCCCAAAGCTGGATCCTGTCTGCTTTGCAGATGGCTGGTGAGGGAAGCTATATTTATGGGATCTCTTTGCGAGAGACCCGTTGCCCACGTCGGGCTAAAATCATGAAAAAGGAAAAAAACTATGGTATTTGTCATTTACCATTACTTATTCGGACTATAGTGGATTTAATTTTCCCAGAAGAGTTCCTTGTTCCATGCACGGTCTGTGTTTAACATATAATGTTCTCAGGGAACCATTCTGAGTTTGTGTATATATATATATATATATATATATATATATATATATATATATATTCGGATATTGGCATATAAATCAATTTATTTTGGTATAAAACAAGTTTTAATTAATGATGGTGTGGTGAAAAAGCGCACAAAACTCTCTCAAAAACTTTGAATTCACGTTTTAACTTTTTAAAATTAATTTTCAGTTTTAGACATTAATACCTTTCGGGCGAGTTAATCTCCGCTCATTAAAGATTTTTCTTTAAAATGTTCAGCTAAGGTTTACATTTTCGTTAATCATCTGTAAATCCCCTTGTTTGTGCTTATAACGGATAATCCCCCAAAAGGTCATTATGAATCCCACACTGGCCTAAATTTCTTCCATCCAGTTAAATAAGTCTCTCTCTCTCTCTCTCTCTCTCTCTCTCTCTCTCTCTCTCTCTCTCTCTCTCTCTCTCTCCTTGTATTTTCCTTTTTAAAATTAAGGTTTGGACGGTATTCATCAAGTTATTATTAATTAAAAGAAGGATAATTGATATATAGATTAATTAAATACATAATTTAAAGATGTGATTTGCGGCCAGTAGGGATGACCCCAACCAAGCCTTTGAATGCCCAATTAATGTATTGATACATTTCCACTGAATGTAATTGTGGTCACTTATAGTTGAGTGGATCGTATTACATCCAAAAATTAATAGTCATTTACAAAAAAAAAAGTTTATTCAAGGACATTATTTTATTTATATATATATATATATATATATATATATATATATATATATATGTGTTATTTTTTGTACCAAGATTATAACAGACCGGCGCCTCTACACCTGGAACTAGTGAAACAAAACCCACCTGTGTGGAAGGTGACAAGTAAAATTTCGAAAAACACGACATATGTTATTTTGGCCTTAAATACACTTCGATATACGTCAGATTGCTCGACACCTCAGAAAAACAAATTTTATTTTCCAAACAAAAATCTCTCTCTCTCTCTCTCTCTCTCTCTCTCTTATAGTCCTGTTCCATTTCTGAAAGAAATCTATGGAATGAATAAGTTATATTTGGCAAAGACCCCCTCCCCCAGAATTCGCGGCTCGTCCAATTACAACCCAATGGGTGGGGCATGAGAACGAATGCAGGATCTCTGGTTGGAGGAAAACCTCACGTTACAGCCACATCCAAATTCTCTGACAGCCAACAGGAAATTCACGAATCGAATGTTTGGGGTGAGGCCAATCGGGATTACGTATATAAAAGGGAACATTTCCAGCTGGATCCACAACAGTGATTTTATCAACGAGTAACTACACATTCTCTCATGACACTTCCAGTCAGACACATCAGTTTTACTGCTCCCCTCAGGTCTTTGAAGACGGGGACCTCTCTGCAGGGGCTACGCTCCATCTTTTCGCAGCGGCCGATGGAGGAAACCTTCTCTCCACACAAAACGTTGCAGAAATTTGTGACGGCGAGAAAGAACCAGTGGATGAAGAGGCCACTGAGATGTGAGTAATTACGTAATAATTTAGTTTGTGATTCATTCTCGGGCTATATGCATCGTATCATTCAGTGCTTAACCCTTGCAAGTGTTAGTTAATTTATAAAGAGCCATAATAAAGGAAGTGAAAGGATATCTGCCCAGGGGTTCGAGACTATGCAACGAGGCTTAGTAACCCAGCTAATCTTCGTTTGAGCCCAGTTAGGCTAGTTGCTTTATGCTTATTATTATATATATATATATATATATATATATATATATATATATATATATATATGGAATTATATGTTAGCAACCCGGTTAGGCCAGCTGCTTGCAGATTATTATTTGATCCGGGTGCCATAATCGGCATTTTATCTTATTGTAACTCCTTGTAACTCTCTCTTCCCATATATACATCGCGGTGTCCTGATATATAAATATAGTCCAACTACAGGATACTGTGCTAGGCTTTCTGGAATTAATGTATTCTATTAAGTATTTAGAGAGTGAATTTTGTTTATCAAATATTTACGCGTAATAAATTTATAGAAAGTTCTACAGGTAAGGTTGTGGAATTACTAAAACTTTAAAGGTAGGGAAATTCCAACGGTCCTAGGCTCGAGACCTTATGATGGTAGGCATTAAGCAGTATGCACAGTTAGGATAAAAGTATTTCCGGCGCTGTAAATTAGTGTACTTGTAACTCCTTGCAGCTCTCTCTCTCTGTGTATTTTGGTGAAAAACAAATGTTTTTAATTATTAACCATTCTCTGTCTCCTTCGTGGTTAATTCGTTATATATATATATATATATATATATATATATATATATATATATATATATATATATATTACGCATTACACAAGTGGATACTGCAAATTTGATAAGAAATGCATGTTCCACCATCTTACGGTCATCAACACTTACGCAAGATATGGGAGTTGCAAATACGAAAAAAAATGCCGATACCGCCCCCTCAAAGGAACGCAACGAGTGAACAGAAAAAACGAACATCAAAGAAGAGTACCAATTTTTTAGACGCAGCCAACACATTTCAGCTGCTAAATACTCTCCAGCAATCACAAAACCAGCTGACAAATATAAATATAGGAATCCGAGAGCCGGACAGAAGGTACGAACAAAGGCACTTCATGCGTTATTGGCACAACAGGTACCGACAAGATAAAAAGAAGTAAATTCTCTGAGGACCACAAGGCAACGAAACCGGCACCCCCATTGGTAAACAAATCGGAACCACCTGTATGCGAAAAAGAAAGAGAAAAATAAAAATAATTCTAACCAACATACAGGGCCTTAAATCAAACGATTCCACGGGCGAACTGTGAAAATTGTGAGTCCTGTATTGACAAAAAAGAAATACAAATTGAGAACTATAACATCCTCCGAGCCGACAGAACAGTGAGACGTAAAGGAGGATGTGCTATTTACCCACGCGAAAGGCACATAGCAGAAATGGCTATAAATACCTCAAATAGCTACGTAGAATGTGTAGCAGCAAAAATTAAAAAATTAAATATGATACTAATTGTAATGTACAGACCCCCAAACACGCCAACCTCAAAATTTTCAGATTTCATTACAGAGGTAAGAAACTTGGTAAAAGATCTACACTCTCCAACCGCAAATACTTTTCTCTGTGGTGATTTTAATTTCCCATTCATGAAATATAAAAGGATAGGAAAAAATATATGTATACACCAGGACAAGGGGGGCACACGAGAAGACCAGGAGCAGGTAAAAATGCTACTATGTCTAGCTGATGAATTTATGTTAACGCAAGAAATAACAAAACACAAGAAAAAACAACTGCCTAGATTTGGTATTCACAAACAACAGTAATCTAATTGATAATGTAAAAATATCCCCAACTATGATATCGGACCACAATATCATTGAAATAACAACTAATATAAAGGCAACAGGAAAGGAAAGAACACGCACAACATAAAGAAGCAAATTATATATATGACTTTTTGCAAACTCAGAAAAAATTCAATGATAACCTACACGGGTTTCGGTCAGGCAGATCATGCCTATCACAACTAATGGAACACTACAACAACATTATTGATTAACTTGAAAGTAATGAAAACTATGATGTACTTATACACAGACTTTGCTAAAGCGTTCGACAAGTGTGACCACGGAATCATAATACATAAACTGAAATATATGGGAATAACAGGAAAAGTAGGGAAATAGATATATAATTTCCTTAGTGAGCGGCGGCAAGTCGTTACAGTACAAGGAGTATCTTCATCAGAATTAGAGGTCCTCAGCTCAGTACCACAAGGAACAGTATTAGCTCCACTACTCTTCATAATCAGGCTAACTGACATAAATGAGGACGTTACCAGAGACAGCACAGTAACATCCTTTGCGGATGACACAAAGATCAGTAGAAAAATAAGAAACCCAGAAGATATAGGATCTCTACAAACCGACATAAACAGAATCTACAAGTGGACGGAAGATAACAATATGAAGTTTCACACCGAGAAATTTCAACTATTACGGTACGGAAAAACAAGAAGACCTAAAATCCATGGAATATTATACCCCAAATGGACAGGAAATTCAGAGAAATTCCAGAGCAAAAGATTTAGGGGTTGTAATGACAGATGATGCGAAATTTGAAACACAAAATAAGATAGCAGTAAACAGAGCAAAGAGAATAACGGGACAGGTATTGAGAACCTTTAAACGAAGGGATAGGAATGTAATGATTCCTCTACTGAAAACCCTGATCATACTCAAATTGGAATACTGCTCAGTCCTAACATCCCCATATAAAACAGAAGACATTAGACAGCTGGAAGGGATCCAGAGAAGCTTCACAGCCAAGATCAATGGGTGCAAAGAACTAAATTACTGGGAAAGGTTACGCGAACTAGACCTATATTCACTAGAAAGGAGAAGAGAGAGATACACCATTATTTACACTTGGAAAATAATGGAGAAACTAGTCCCTAATCTTATTCTGAACCCTATAACTCCCCAAACAACGGTGGAAAGTAGAAACGGTAGACTGTGTCGTATTCCCAAATTGAAGGCGAGACAGGGCACATCTTTAACCCTGAAAGAAAATAGTTTTGTAGTGAGAGGACCAAAACTGTTTAATCAGTTGTCCAAAGACCTAAGAAACAAGAAGGGTGTTGCAGTGGACATCTTCAAAAGAAGACTAGACGCCTGGCTTAGAAGAATCGCCGATGAGCCGGGCGTACCTGGCTATGTGAAGTGGAGAGCGCAAGAATCCAACTCACTACTTCACCAGGCCAACCCGAGAGGAGGGGCGGCAAGCTTGACCTTCGCAGGTATCTTCAATTTTTAATTATAGATTAGTTTGCATTAGTACTGAGCTAGGCTTTCTGAATACAAATCGATTTATAAAAAAATTGGATTTTAATTAAAAAAGATTCAGAAAATGTATGAACTAATCAAGTTAATTACCCTTTCTCCTCATAGGTTCGATGCGGAACTCGATCGGGTTATAGCTACTTTTCATGACAGCGTTGAAGAAAAAGCACATAGTCGACGGTTATTTGGAGGTTTTACAGCGCAGTCAACCCGGTTACTGAATACAGAGGTCGAAGTATTGGCTCACATCCGGTCCAACGATTGCCATGTCGTAGGGGAACTAATGTAAGCTTTTTTCTTTTGGTTAAGAACAAGACGCAGTGTATTTTCATCAATTTATTAAATTATAGCAATCATGTTTTATAAATTAGTACAATTCAGCTTAAATTAGTTACAGATTTAGCATCTAATAAATAAGCTACAGAGCACAAGACTAACATTATTGGGAACATCTTATATTTTACACAATGTAGTTACAATTATATATATATATATATATATACACACGCGTAAAACTTTACATAATACATCGAGTGCGCACAATTGGGAACCTTTTTTTATCTGCACGCATACCAATTCATCATTCAGCTCAGTGTCGCACAAATCGAATAATTTTTAAAAATTTATAAATCCCTTTCCACGTGACACGTGCAGGAGAAATGAAAAAACAATACACCTCGCAAGTATTACTAAAATATCTTTGTAATCGGTAGGGATTCCATTCAATTTCAGGGATATGCGACTGTTCGAGAAATTTTACAATAACAGGGTCACTCCAGGGATGAGTCCCCAGTAAATTAAAATAATACATTCTTTTCCTATTTTTAAAGTATATTGCAAATCAATGAATCCCTTCGCCACCAACAATGTCCGTGTTGACAATAATTCCCCGCATTTTCTTGTAGTTGGGAATTTCAATTTTTCATTTTTCGCAAACACACCGATAAATTTGGATCGTGTGATTCGGTCACTATTCATTACTCTCTGAAGTGTATTCGCATCCATTTTAAAAGTTAGTGACTACGTTCCTGAAGCAACCTCAATTAGGGCTTGTGACTCGATGTATACTAGTACACTAATAGGCGCGTCTATCGGGTTGGCGAATTCCAATCTGACTGAGATGTTCCCACTTTGTTGTGGATTTAAGTGTGTATTTACACTAGCAGATAAGTCGGGTGTGATATCAAACGGGTAAAGGTTAAATTGATCGATGAATTCTTTCTGCGTCACGCCAATCCAGAGCTCATCACAGCCACCAGCAATATGGGCCAGATTACTATAAGCTCTCGCGCAAAGCGGGAACACAGCGTCTGATGAGTAGTCCGTATCCATAGACCCGCCCAACGCAACGCCATTGACGTATAGAATTATATTTTTAAGGCTGAAATTCTCGAATTTAAAGGTGTTCTTTTTATATTTTCCATTCGTCGAAGCGTGATCCTGCATTCCAATTAATAACCTTTTAGGTAGAACTCCCAGGGCCACGTTTTCTATCTGCTTCGAGGCCAACCCTGCCGGCACCATGTATAGTTTGATCTGTATTCTGTTAACTGGGTATTTTAATGTTGCGTGTATTAAGTTTTTTCAATTTCTAATTGTTTAACAGAGCTTAATTTCACTCGCCGTACGCGCAGATATGTTTCCATAATGCGAATCACAACGGGTTTTGCGCCCTCTTCTTGATCAGGTCCCAGATTTGTGCAGATCTCAGGATTCGTGCGGGTGAACTTTAATTTCATATCCACCCCATTCATAAGCAGTTTCTCCTGGAATGTGAAGTCTGTATGCAGACGTCCATAGCATTTATATATCTTCTTTTTAGAATTTTTAAATTTATCCTTTATATTACTTTCGTCTGTAGTCTGATAATAGCCCTCGGCAGTTAAAAAGGTATCCTTCGCTTCTTTTGAAAAGTTGAGGACATTTTCCAGATAGACTCGGTGATAATAACCCGTTCCTGCCGAAATATTGTCCTGGTTTAAGTACACCTCACACTGCCTGAATATGGAGTGCAGAAAGTTGGTATCACGAATTCTATAGAGGCACGCGGGGAACTAATTGTGTTTAATGGGTTAATTGTAATAAAGTCACTGTGCTCAATAGAAACTTGTGTTGGAGGCATATCAAAGAGGGACAGCTCCGATTTACAACATTGTGAGCTACACGGATGGATGAAGCGTGCCATGACGAGTCAGAAATAGTGCCACCTCTCTCGACAAGTAGTAATCAGCCTATGATTCGTGAGAGCAATGTCCTCAGCTTATATTAGTTAAAAAAATGATCAACCATAGGTTTCATTCGCTTAGAACACTTCTTTTTTGATGTCCTTTTACGTTTAACGCCGTGTTGGTAACCCCTTCTTCCGGACTGCCCTCTTCTTCTTCCCGCCACCACGCATTTTTCTCTTTGCATCTTTGATGATTTCTTCCCGTGTACGTTTTAAATGTTTTTTTAGAGCTTCTTTAGGTTTAGCTCCACCCATTATGTCTTCTACCGTGTTAAAATCTGATTGTAACGCTTTCCTCCCGAGGTATCTGGCCTCCCTTTTCAACAATGGGACAGCCGTACGTAGTATGGTTGAAAAAATGGATCCAAGCCCACTCCCACGCTATCTCACCCCTCGATAGACTGTGAAAGGCCTTCGGGTCATTATAACTGAATGCGACGAAAGTACAGCTTCACTGTTAAGCTCCCATCACCGAATGGGAAATTTTTTCCCTCAATCGTTCTATATATATATTGAGATATTGGTTAATAGATTAGTCGCAACATTCACATAATGTGGCTTGTCATCTGTAATGCTCAAGCTCTTCCCTCTATGGTTGGGAATGTGTGCAATGCACAGCAGACACGTCTGGGTATCCCCAACAAATTGATGCTCCACGATATTGCTGTAAATATAGCACATGTCTGGGGATGGATAACCATCACCCAGTTTCTCCAATTTCAACTGATACATTAAGCTGGATAAGTCATGTTGTGCCTCGTGAAAGACCTCTTTGGAGCGCTACTCCATATCGGCCCTAGGTTATAATTATGAAGTCCTCTGTCTTTAATATTTTTATTATCTTGTGATTTTAGGGTCAGGGCATGTGCAGGGGTTTCTTTGTTTACGATTTCGTATACTAAATCAGCCGTAAGATTTGAGCTTTTTAAACTTTCGCTTAAGTCTCTCACAACATCCTCAGCCGCACCATAACGACCAGGACCAAGTGTTACTACTGTAGTGTAATACAGTGCCTCCCCACTCTGGGCGGCACGCATGGTTTCATCCCTAATTACTCCGGCCTTTTCACACTCATCACGATCTCTAGAACCGTAAAAACGGGTTCTTTATAATCAATACTTGAGAAGTTGGTGGATAGCTGAATTTCGCAAAACCTCACCTCATACGAATCACGTTCCAATTCAATGGACCCATGGAGTTCCGTTACGAAGTTGGCTAGGGTATTGTTAGGATGTACAGACAGAGAAGACGACGGGAGTATGCCATAGAAGTGGTTAGGCGCCATGTTGTATACTATTTAAATTTCATTGTTGCAGCAGCTTTTATAGGTGTTGAAGCTTTCTGGGTACCCTAGCCATTTCACCAGGTATATTTTTTTCTTTCCTGAACCTTTGCTGCCTAAAATATTTTCAATTTCAAACACATTTTTTCCTAAATTAAATGTCACTTTCTGCAACTCCTCATAGTAAAAGCCTCCTGCGATTTCTTCCCCATTCAAATCTTCAACGTAATACAGCATTATCTCGCCTTTAGGTCTCATAGCGCTAACTTTAAAAATCTCACGTGTCCAGCCTTGCTCAAATCTCTTCGCGAATTTATTTCCCGAACGCGATAGCCTTACATAATCATTGATTTTGAAGCGTGTAGAGTGTGGTGGCGGTGCTCTACGAATATCTCTTCTCACCTCACGCTCTGTGTGCGTACCTCTTTCTAAAACCTCGTTAGGTGTTGTCCCAATCGCGCGATGGTGTGAACGGTTGTATGACGAGACCAATGATTCCAGACTTTATATATCTGTATGTGTTTTTATATGTAAAATAGCGATGCATGCGTTTCTTTATGGTACGTTGAACTCTTTCAGCTAAAGAGGCCTTATGTATAGAATTGCTAGTGTAGTAACTGATATTAAACTCTGCCAACATGTTCTAAAAAGCTCGGCCTAGAAATTCTTTCCCCATATCCGTACAAAAATAGCCTGAAACCCTGTTTTCTTTCAACATCAGCGTTTTGGTAGCTTTAGCAACTGTTTCAGGGGATTTATTTCTCAGAGGAATTAGCCACAGATAGCTAGAGAATACATCTATTATGAATAGGATGTAGCGATAGCCATCATTATATACTGAATATCTTTGAATGTTTGTTAAATCCGCTTGCCAAATAAAATCAATCGAAGCCGCTGTTGTCCTGGCTGTTTTAAACTTTTTCTCACCGGCTTATGAAGTGTATAAACATCCTGCTCCCGCAAAAACCTCAACATCTTTTTTCCCTACTCCATCATTGTAAACACCTCTGTACAGTCTTTCAACACCGCCATAGGAGGCTGAGCTAAAAATGTCATAATAGCGTTTTCTTAATATGTTAGCAATTTGCATATTTTAGAAACGTGGATAGGGTTCGCCGTTGTTGTTTGGTCTCTTCTTTCTCCTCTTTAGAGATGTTACTGTTGGGGTTGATGGCGTACTCAGTTGTGGCACATGCGAGACTTGCTCCAAGTCTTTTAGCCTATTCAGATTTCCTATCAATTTTGGGGACATTTATTTTTTGTAGTCTTGCTTTAATATGTTTCCATCCTGATGGTGAGGGCCTGTCCCACTTTCTCACCAGATCATGGACAATGTCGAGGATATTCGAGCCCTGTACCCTTGTTCCTTCAACAATGACCTCGCCTGTATCGGTTCACTGTATGATGGGGTCCTCACTGAATAGATTATAAAGACTTAAGCCTTTATTCCTCAATGTATGTGGGAGACTGCTTTTTTAATACATGCTCGATGTGTTGCGCTCCGTTATTCTTTGGTTGGTCATCTCTAACGTCGGCTTCAGGTCCTATGCCGCCATGCTCAGCGTTGCTCGCGCTGTGTCTAATAACCACGGCGATCTGTCGGATTCTTATAATCTTCGTACTCATGAAGGAATTTCTGAAGAGCCTCTTGGTATAAGATCCTTTTCTCATCAGGTGATTTTTCGCCGTTTAATAGGTCTATCAATTCGCTTTCCATTCTTTTAAACCTGCTTTTACGGGGTTCTAGAACCGTGTCTGGACTCTTTGAACTTTGCAGTGAAGCATACACCTCGTGCGGAATCACTACCACTTTCTTCATTATATTAATCTAGTCAATAAAGGTCCCAAAACTGAAAATAAGATGGGGAGGAATGATCCCCATCTTTGTACAATAATTCGCTTTTTCTTCCCCACAGTTTGATTTTTACGAGCGAGCATACGTATTATGTTCTTATAACGACGTAGGCGAGCCTTCTGAGGAGATTTCATTGGTACATTACATTTTATAACATTAAGGCAGATTTCACAGATGCATTTTAAAAAGTCCGATTCGATATTTTTAATAAACATCTGCTGCAATGCCGGGGGCAATCGATGATAGATTTTTATTAATTCACGGTATTTCTTTAGCCTATTTGTCATTCTGGAATATACACCATTTCAAGCTCGTTTGGGAATATATTCGATCTTAGAGGCACCCTAAACGTGTTTCGCGGGTGAAGGTCACAAAGCAAATATCCGTAACGCTGACTTGTAGCTTCTTTATAAACTTCCAAAAACTCATTACGCTGATTCGGGAACATTTGATTGGCTAATACCCCAATTTGTGACATATGTCTACGTTGTGCGAATAAGACTAGATATTGTGTATTTAACGACACATCGCGCATGTATCTATTTTTGAAAAATAGATTTTGATTGATGAAAAATACGCTTATGTTAAAATGGTGGGAGAACACTATAAATGTCTCGGCAAACGCTTTATCTATTTCCAACATGAGACCGTCAATTACAATGACTATATGCTCATTTCCCTTTAACGAATTAACGTCATATACGCTTTTGTGGAACAAAATATCATCTTGCTACTCGTTGAACACTGACTGGTACTTCGAATAGCACCATATTACTTTATGCACAAATTTTGAGAACATCTCCCCCTTATCTTTAATGATTTTAAGCATAAACACAGTTTTACCACATCCTGTAGGGCCAGATATAATACATGTGGATGGGCTTGTGAACCTGAATTTTTCTACAGATTCCATCTCTAACACGTCACACCCTTAAGTGGAACATTTACAAAATATAACAAAATTTAAGTGTTCCTCCTTATATTCTACAATCTTGTTTTTCTTCTTCCACAAAACCATGAATGACGATGAGGTACAGCACCCCATCATCAATATTACAGACGACCCAGATGACAGTGTAGTTGTGGTTACAGACTCCACCCCCGCTGACGAACCTTCACCAGCGACACCTCCACCACGTGGCAGTTCAAAGCGGAGGCACGATGATGAAAAACTTCCACGTCAGGTATAAAACGTGCCAAGATTGCACCGGTTGCTAGACCCCCAGTAATAGAGCCCCAGCCCTCTACGTCTTACGACACAACCTCCACACTAGCTCCCTCCTCAATTAAATTTGTACCCCCTTATTCCTGTTCAATTTCGGGTACAGCCAGACTCCTTACTTACTTCGTCAGCCAGACTCCTTACTGAGCAGACATTCCCTGAGCTCTCTGATTTTGTTTCTACTTTTGGATATTGCCGATAAATTTACTTTTGGAAAGTTCTGAATTTTATATACTTGCGTTTATATTCACAGTGTTAGAGTTAAGCAACTGGATATTAGTGGTTTTTAGCGATTTAGAAGGTTTCATAGCGTGCCGGCTTAATTTAACTTAAACTTGTGACGGTTATAAACGTTAACTGCTTTAACTTGCGCGATGCCGTCGCAGAAAGCGTCGTGTGCTAGGTGTCGGGTTAATCGGTGGTATACGGATTTTAAGGATTACAACGGCGGTCCTATGGCGATTACCAAGAGATCGGTTTGTTTCTTTTGTGATTTAAGGGAAGACATAGTTGATATAAAACGTAGTGTACGCGAGGTGACGGAAAGACTTGCAACGCTTGATGAGGGCAGGGGTAGGGTTACAGTTGACGAAGGCCCAACCTATACTAACGTTGAAGATGTTAGTAATTTGAAGGGTGAGGTGAGGAACATAGTTTCTAGTATAAGTAGCTTATCGGGAAGGTTAGATAGAGTTGAGGAAGGGGTTAAGGTTGGTCCGAGAAGAGATTTATGCTGAGGAAAATGTACCTTTCGTAAAGCTGTGGTCAGAATTTAGTGATCCTAGCCTTTTTATAAAAGATGGGGGTGCATTTCAATGAAATAGGCAATGCTAGGGTAGGTAGGCTAATCGATGAGAACGTTCGAAAGCTGAATAGGTCGAAGCCTTCTTTAAACGTTGTGGGTCTGGGAAACACCGGCCCGACGTGAAAAATAGTTTAAAACGCCGATCCGTGGTAAAAAATAATTTTAACGTCTTTTATTGTAACGCGCATAATATCAGAAATAAATTGAACGAATTTAAGGCAATAATTTATTCCGGGAACTACGATATACTTGCTATAACCGAAACGTGGTTAAATACCGTGACTCGGGACTTGTTGGGGGAACTTCATACAGCGGGTTTTAAAATTTTTATTCATGATAGATTACATAGGATTGGTGGCGGCGTTTTGCTGTACATTCGTAATTCCCTTAGGGCTATCGAGGTTAAGATAGATTTTCCGGCAGCAATTAATGCGATATGCGTTGAAGTTAGGGCGCGTAGTATTAGCTTTAATTTTGTTGGTGTTTATAGACCTCCCGTTCAACCCCTCAATACCGATACTAGATTTTACTCACTTCTTGGTAACTTTATTAATAATCGGAATAGTATAATTGTCGGAGACTTTAACTGCCCTAATGTTAATTACGAGACTTTTACTGGTAATGATGAGGGTTTGAGACTGATTGAGTTCATGGAAGATAATTTTTTACGACAGATAGTTACCGAACCAACGCGCGGTGACAATATCTTAGACTCGGTGATAACAAACGACGATAATATAGTCGAAGGTTTAGAAGTAGGTGAGAGTTTGGGATAGAAAACAGTATTGATAGAAAACAGTAAGGATAGTAACGTAATAAAAGTCCCCGATTTTCGTAGGGCTAATTTTGATAGTTTTGCGGACAGGATGAGAGTAGTGGACTGGGATAATTATGGGTAATGACGCAAATTATATTTTCATTGGGAGGCGTTTAAAGAAAGTTTTATGAATATCGAAAGTGAGTTTATTCCTCGTAGGCCCAAGCGCGCTAGAAATCATGGTAGGCCCAAGTGGTGGACTAGGGAAATAGGCGAGTTTATAAACGAGCGTAACAGAGCGTATAGACTTAAAAAGCGCAATGGCACGATAGCTAACTTTAATAGATATATCGAGCTTAGACATCAGGTTAAAAGATCTGTTAGGAATGCTAAACGTAATTTAGATACTTATAGCGGCGGATAGTAAACATAATCCAAAAAAGTTTTTTGACTACGTCAATAATCGTAAACCGATAAAAGATAATATAGGCCTTCTAGTGGACGTTAACGGCGATTTGGCTTCCGACGCTCAGGCGATGGCGGATATTTTTATCAACTTTTTTGCGACAGTTTTTACTGTAGAAGACGTAAAGAACGTTCCCGACCGACGTAGACGATATCGTTCCATTTAGTAGCGAGACTATTTTGAATGACATAACTGTTTACGAGGATGAGATTGCGCATTATATCGATAAACTAAAAGTGAGCAAGGCTTGAAGCGCTGACGCGCTTTATCCCAGACATTTGAAAGATTTGAAAGACGTTATCGTAGGTCCCTTAACGAAGATTTTTAATAAGTCACTGGAAGCGGGGATTAGAAATTCGCGATTTGATTAATAGTAGTCAGCATTGGTTTCGACGCCATAGATCTTGTTTAACTAATTTGTTAAAATTTATAACGAAATAGTGTGCGAATACGATCTGGGGGTGATGGTCGAGGATGAGTGTGTTGACGATTAATGCTAGCTTGTGACATGCCAGCGTGTGATATACCATCAATAAAATTCCAAAGAAAAATTAGATTGATTAACACGAACTTAGATGTAGCTCGTAGCGTAAACTAACCCACTTTTTGTTATACTCTTCCTACTCTTTTTTTCTTTTTTTTCTCCTCTCTTTACTTGCATGTCCATAGTTTGCGTGGTATGACAGTGTTTGAGTTAAGACTGCGTTTGCATGGTTTGTAAGCGTTCTTATTTTACTTCTTTTCATCTTTCACACCTTTCCTATTCTCTTCAACTATTTTTCCGACTTGTCGGCAGTGGCCGGCGGATGATGATGGCGAGTCTTTCTTTCTCTTTTTTCTTAATGAATGTTAACCCACGAATGATAGGTTCTGGTACTTACTTAACCCCTTATTCTCTTCTTTTAACCCCCTACTCTCTTCTTTCTCTCGGGCTAACCTTAGAGTGGATCTTAGGGTCTTTGTTAACCTTAGCTTCTGTAGATCTGTAAATCCTCCACATCAGCAGCTTCTCGTGCTGTAGAGGAAGGTATAACATTCGAACTGGTGCGCACCGCTAACCCCACCCCGGCCCTGACTAGAAATCGGTACGTAGTCAGGGTTGACCCTGGAACCCTGTATAGCAACGGTGTTGAACACGGACTGCGGCGCGTAGTTGAACGTATTGTGGAGTTTGCCCTTCAGAACCGCGACGAACGTGAAGTCCGGACGAGGTTGTCCTTCGGGTTCGGGTCAGTTGACGGGGAAGTAGATGATTTTGGGGTAGTAATACCATTCAGACGCCTGGCCGATGTAGATATAGAATATATCTTGGGGCGTATAATGCAGGCCTCTCAAAGTAGTACAGCCTTCAATATGGACAATTTCACGGTAGATATTGACAGAGTATTCCGGGTTGCAGGTCATAGTGCCACACCTTATACTCTTAATTACAATTCTCCGGTTATTTACCGAAAGCATATAAACGTCGATCGTGGTTGCGGCTTTATAGCAATAGTCTTAGCTCATATGTTCACTGTGCTAAATACATGAACGCAAAAAATTTGATTGCCTACGGTTGTGCAGCGTGCTCGTAAACTGACTTCAGATTGCAAGCTTGAGTTTGAGTGTAATATGGGCCCTGAAGAGCTGAGAAGGATAGAGCAGGAAATGAACGTTCGTATAGTTCTATTTGGAATGGATGATCGTCGTAGGACTGTGTATATTTTTAAAAGCTGTGTGAGAGATCGCGCAAGACCTCTACTTATTTTAGAATTGTCAGGATCAACGTATCTCCCAATCCGTAATATAAGGGCTCTTTACGCTAGTTATGACAAAAGTCGAAAATATGGACGGCATCATCCGAGTTTGCGGATGATATAGTGAAGCAATGTAAGGATTGCCACATGGTTTGTGAGCAGTGTAAGAGCCCCAAATGTGAAGGTCGTGTAGTTGAAGCCGAGAAGAGGGAATGTAATGTGTGCAGACGTACATTTTTCAATAATAAATGCTTTGACCTCCATGAATCGAATGGCACTTGCAGGAAAATGAGAATCTGTGAATGTGGTATGTTTTATACACTGGATAGTTGGGGAAAATTCAAGCACAAACGTGATGAAATTCACTGTTCTACATGCCACGAGGAATATAAGGCGGACGGAGTACAGCATGTATGTTATATGAAAGATGCTAAGCCTAAAAATAAACCCTGTATAACCTTGTAGTACGATATAGAAACTTACACAAACCCTGAAACCAAAGAGGTTATCCCACGTCTACTCGTAAGCCAGACTATCTGCAATGTGCATGGAGGTTGAGTGTTATGAGTGTCACAAATGCGGTAAACGGACAAACGTTTTTAAAACGAATACACACCACAGCCCTGTGAAACTCCTTGTGTCCTATATTGTCAGGGTATGTGAGAGAGAAACATACTTTTCCATAAAACAGTTGCTTGCCAACTGGCTGGTGGCTACATATCACGGTTTTAAATTTTCGGATGACGTCTCTATGGCAATATTATTTGTTATATGTCTCGATATTATGATCAATAAACATGATGTAATAGAGAGTTGATATGTTAGATATAATTGATATATGCCGTATAATAACAAAAAATATACCGTCACAAAAATAGATTGATACCCGAACAGAAACACTGATAATAATATCGTATACGCCGCCAACACGCCACATTACGTACATAAAGAGACGAAAAAAATTAAACGAAAAGAATTTTAACAGTGACAGTTCTGAACACATAATGACAAAAAGTAGCCTACAAATATAAATATAATAATACACGCTTATTTATGCTGCTTATTTACATTCTTTTATGTGGTTTTATGTCGTTTTTATAAGTTTGGTGATGCTATAGCAACTAAAAATACGAAGAACAAATTAATTTTGAAGGGGCCCTCTAATTGATGGGGGCTCTGTGCAGCCGCACAGGCCGCACATAGCTGGGGCCGGCCCTGGTGTTGTGGGTTAGTTGTCGCTGCTGCCATGAATTGTGTTCCCCTCATGTTTAAATGTTCCCTAATTTTCAGTATTTTTGTTTGTGTGTGCAGGTGTTCTATTGGTGTTGTTTGAGTACATCCTGTAATGATACGAAATGCGTTGTTTTGTATTGCCTGTAAGGTGTTTATGTGTGTGTTTGAGATAATGGGTGCCCAGCATGGGCTAGCATAGTCCATAACTGAGCGAATATATTGTTTGTATATGAGTGATGTTGTTTCCTGCTGGTGTCCAAAGTTTGTGCCTGTTAGTACCCTAAGCGTGTTAAGTCTTGACGTACATTTGTTTTTAATGTCCTGAATGTGGTTTGCAAAAGATAATGATGTGTTGTATGTGACCCCAAGTATTTTGGTCATGTGAGTGTGTGGAATGTTGGTGTTGTTTAGTGTAAGTTGTGGAGTCCTCTGGTGTTCTTTTGTGTTGCTTGTAAGCAAGGTGATGATTGATTTTGTGGGCGCTACTTTGAGTCTATTGTGTGTGAGCCAGTCTTGTATACTGTTTATGTATGTTTGTAGGTTATTTGTAGCGATGTCGATGTTGTTGTGGGTGGATGTTAGAGTGATGTCATCTGCATATGATGATAAGGTAAGCTTGTTATCTATGGGTGTTGGAATGTCATATATGTATAAGTTGAACAGTGTTGGTGAGAGAACAGAGCCTTGAGGGACCCCGTTCCGAAAAAGCTTGTTTTTGGATGACTTGCTAAGTTGTAGGGCGCAAGGACTTTTCAACAACACTTTCAATGAGTTTGTAATAGGCGGTGAACAGGAGGCTAAGGTGGAAATGTTCTCTGAATGGTGCCTGATGACGGACTAGTTTGAAACTTCACCCGTTAACCCCTCGAGCGGTAAAAAAAACGTTAAAACCTTTTTAAGGCTTTTCATGGTTGTAAGTGACGCAGGTGTATGAAAGAACCTTTGTCAGCGTTTTAGAGCGGTTGTAATCTTGTACGAGTAAACAAAGACTCAGGCTTCGAAAACGAAAACAAAGACGCTTCTATGATGTTTCAACGCAGGTGCGAGAAAGCCTCCGTCAGAAAAATAACTCCCTGCTGACGGTGGTTGCTCAAAATATTTTCCAAAGGCCAGGTAAATGCTCTGAAATCTTAATTGAAAGACCAAGCAAATAAATAAATAGTTTTTAATTACTTTAGATATATTTACAAACTCACGCGCTATGGAAGTGTTAAAAAGTATTAAAAAGTATTAATTAACTTTTACTATTAGCTTAATATATAAGTTTGAAAGTTAAGAATTTTAATTACTGATAAAAGTTGCTGTGACGTTGGCTAAGGCCAACATGGAAAACTGCACATCCGCTTCAGTCAACATAGGCTAGGATTTCAAAACTAAACGATGGCGGAAGGATCTTCAGCTTGGCCCAGGGGCACATTTACAGTGTGCGGGGCCTTGGGCAAACTATTTCTCAGGATGTATTATTTTAGTGTTAATGAATGACAATATTTTGTAATGCACATAACAGATATGTTTTTTAACACACACAAAACACATGCGGAAACCATTCGGCTTATTAATGTGATATTAAAGACTATAACTTAACTATGTACACATACAGTGTATACAGCTACACTAGTAGGCTACACAGTTGTAATGCACTTAATAAACAGCTAAACTGTACAGCTTACTGTACTGTAGATAGAGTGTAGATTTGTAATGAATATTACATAGAACGCTTCCTGGCTTTTTGTTTGGAAAACTGCGTGATTGTGTCCTCGAAACTCACCGACTGCAACACCTCATGCTCTATATTCAACAGCGCCAGGGACGAAAGGCGCTCCTGGCCCATTGTGGAGCGAAGGTAATTTTTGATCAGTTTGAGTTTCGAGAATGAACGTTCACCAGAACAGTTCGTGACAAACATACACAGGTATATTCTCATTGCTATTTCCATGTTTGGGAATGTTCCTTTCAGTTCGTTTGTGTTCATATGCCGATAAAATCTGTTGCATATGTCTTCACGTTCCGTCTGAGATTCTGTTTCACTTTCGGTGAGTTTCATTAGGGCAGCGAACTACACAACTTCTGTTGCCAGCTCTTTCTCCAGATCAGCCGTATAGTAATGTCAAATTAAGAATTTAATGTTTGTTTATAAATTAATGTTCAAATATATTAAACTTATAAAATACGAGTTGGGAGTGCAAATTAAAAGAACATAATAATATTTAATGGATGTAATTACAATAAATTATGGTTGAGTATAGTAATGTCTAATTAAGAATTTTAATAATGTTTGATTAATGAAGAAGATAATAATATTTAATATGTAAAAATTAAGATAAATGATGGTTTGTTTATTAAAATTATTAAATACGAATGGGCAACACAAGGAGTCGACCCGCGAAGGCTGGGTTTCTAAAAATACCCTCCAGTCATTCGGACAGTGTGGGCTGGGTAGGGCGTTTCCTGTGTGTGACAATGTAGTTTAAAGTAGGAATATTCTTTCGTATTACTCTCCGACGTAAAATATTATAATTAAATCTCCCATTCGCGTCCCCCCATTTATTAAAAGTCATTTCGGTAATTAAATAAAGTATAAAAAGTGTAATTAGAGTGTTAATTAACCCCCTTCCCCCTTGCATTAGGCTAACGGTTTTCTGCTAGCTCGGACGGCTACCACGCATTTATAACGCATTCATACAGTATTGTGGAAACGAGTGTACAGAGAATGAATAATGATAGAAGAGAAATGGAATAAAGAGTAGAAAGTAAAGTAAACAAAAAATTATAATGAATAAAAAAAGTAATCACTACATTTTTGGTGGCTAGCGGTGGGCCTACATTATATTTCGTATGAGGCTTACCCACGAGCCTATTAATTCGATTAAAAATTGTTTCGGTCCGGTATCATAGCTTATAGCATTAATGAATATTCTGTTTCGATTATTGAAATATCAAAGGTCTACCTCGTTTGCAGGCAAAATTCAATTCTGATTCCCTTTTCATCAAAATTCAATGATCCAAGATGGTGCCCATTATTTTCCAAATGATCCTCCGCGTCGCTTCGAAATTTTCGCGCGTCAAAATTTGTTGTTTTTTCTCTTCTTGATGGAGATGGAGTCTAGAGACTCAAAACTTCTTTTAGTCGTTGCTGAGTCGGTTTTCCGTTGGAGTTAAACATTTGCGGGAGTCGTAGTCCTTTAGTTTTCGTTCGTTCGATCGGAGAGAAAATATTTCAAAATTGATCGTACTGTCCGGGTGGCTCATTTTTCTTTTCTTTTCGTCTCTTCCACTGTTATTCCGTCTCAGTTTACCTTTTTGTTTACGGTTTGTGTTTACAATTTTGGAATTAGTAGAAATTGTGATAATGATAATAATAAAATACGAATTAAATAATTAAATAACAATTAAATAATATGGAATTAATTATTTTAGCTGTTTAAATACTATGACACGCATTTTCTACGGTAAGGCTCAAAATGATTGGCGTATTGTGACGCGTCTTTAGGCAATATATATATATATATATATATATATATATATATATATATATATAGTAGAGCATTTTTAAGAGATTCAATGAACATGTAACAAAATTTTCCAGAATTTATTAGTAGAGTTTTGAGATTATTTTTGGACGGGATGTAAATAATATTGTTTATTAATTAATTTAGAATTACAGGCTTATTGGGCGAGACCGAAATAATCTATATATTATAATAAGAGAGCTGTCCGTCTGTCCGTCACACTTTCAGAAATTGTGAGAAAAAATTGAGAACAAAATTCAGAAATTGTAAAAAAAATTCAGAAATTGTATTACGGGCGGCAATGTGAAGCTCAAGATTTTCATGACTGTTCTTTTCTGTAGTTTAGCAATGGGGGAAGGGTGGGGGTGGGGTAATGGGGGATGGGTGGGGTAATGGGGAGGGGTGGGGGTAATGGGGGAGGGGGTTAGCCCCCAAGTTGTATAAATGGGGGTGAGGAGGTTTTGGGAGATACCAGATTCAGAAATGTTGACACAATGTGAAGCTCAAAATTTTCACGGCTGGGTTCTTTTTTTGTAGTTTAGCCTGTCTAACCGTCAGCGAAGCGGCGGGAACTGTACTAGAGAGCTGTCCGTCTGTCCGTCACACTTTCAGAAATTGAGAAAAAAATTCAGAAATTGTAAAAAAATTCAGAAATTGTATTACAGGCGGAAATGTGAAGCTCAAGATTTTTATGACTGTGTTCTTTTCTGTAGTTTAGCAATGGGGGAAGGGTGGGGGTGGGGGTAATCGGGGATGGGTGGGGTAATGGGGAGGGGTGGGGGTAATCGGGGATGGGTGGGGTAATGGGAGGGGTGGGGGTAATGGGGGAGGGGGTTAGCCCCCAAGTTGTATGAATGGGGGTGAGGAGGTTTTGGGAGATACCAGATTCAGAAATGTTGACACAATGTGAAGCTCAAAATTTTCACGGCTGGGTTCTTTTTTTTGTAGTTTAGCCTGTCTAACCGTCAGCGAAGCGGCGGGAACTGTACTAGTTTTAAATAATTTTAAGGTTCGCTTTGCTTTGCTTTATAGGATTAAGTTAATTTTTTTAAGTGGCAGTCGAAAGATAAATCTCAAAAATACTAGTTTAGACTGGTTTAATTCGGACTGTTTAAGTTTATTATGCTTGCCGTATAGGATTGCGTGAGACTTGAAAATAAGCTAAATTGGTTTAATTGAAATAGAGAAATTGTGTCGTAAAATTTTCGATAAATTCATGTTTTTTTTTTATTTTTTTATATACTCATTAATTATATACTTGTATATTAACTTATACTTATATATTGATTATATATATAATTATATACATTTATATACCCATTAATTTTGTAGGTGGGCTGTTTTTGTTCTCTTTTTTTTCTCTTTTTCATTTTCAAGACAATTCCGACTCATATTTTGTATTAAATTATAGTACCTTTAAATTATTATAAATATTTGCTTAAATAGTTACTTAACAAAATTTTAATTGATTCAACATAAATAATCATAGAAGTTTCCTTAATAAGCACAAATGTTACAATGGTTAAAATTTTATTCTCGATTTAGATTTTATTGCAATAAGGGGTGTTTTAGGTTGACATTTTAATTTGGGTATAAATAATGAAATTTTTTTTTTTATCGCGCGTTTGCATAGAAAATGTTACAAAAAAAATTGTTTCCCGATCTACTGCAGTTAAATTCGGTTAGGGTTAGGAATATTTTTATAGAGGCTCGCTTACAAACAAAAGCGAACACTCTTTCTTATGCAGTGATTGTTTTAATTTTTGTTTTGTTTACATAGTAGGTTGCGTGTAATTTTGAGTTCATATTGTCTGTTCTTATTTAAAATAATGACGTAAATTTGTAATTTCAATTGGAAACGATAAATTATAGGATTTTTGTAATTTAAAAACCATACTGGGTTTTCTGTTGAAGGAGAGAGTTGTCTCTCAGATGTAATTTGTGAATTACGAGTTGGATTCCTATGAAATTTAGCTTTTCGAGTTGGAATTAATGTATTAAAATAATTTCGTTAGTAATATTTTAAAAAGTTTATTTTTTAATAACTGTTTTCGAAAATTGTTATTGTTCAAAACTTTAGTGGGGTTTACTAATGCAGTTGAAACATTGGCTCGAGTGTTCACCCGGAAATGGTGCCTTCTTAGAGAGCCAGTAACGTTTTTGTGGCGTCTATAGTGTGCCCCCCCCCCAAAGTGTAAGAGGGGTTTGTGAGTTTCAAAGAATTGATGACATGAAGTTTCTGGGGTTCATTTTTGTCTTTTGTATTTAAATGTATCGATGTGATTTCTGACGGTAGTTTGAACAAAAATATTTCTTAAATTATAATAACGGTTACTATGTATGGGCGCTTTTATATTTATACTGTACAGTTTTGTTTCGTTCGTTTCATGAATTTTTTTTATCTTCTCCGATGTAACTGCCATAAGTGACCTTAATGGTAGTTACGCTGTGATTAAAATTTTGTAAATTCTTTAAAATTTGCAATAGTTTTTTCCGTGAATTTGGCCAGAGCAAATTTGTAGTTATTGTTTCGAAATGAACTGTCGAGAAAATTCGGTAAATTAAATATGAAATGATAAGCAGTACAGAAAAATGTTTCGAATAATTTTTTTTTATTAAATTTCGAGAGGCTCGATTTGGAGGCAACTAATTGGATCCAAATTCCATTTATGAGTTAGTCGACCGGATAGGTGATCGATCACCGATGATGAGAGAGAGAGAAGAGAAACCGAAATGCGCAGGGACTTGGCGCAGGACGATTTCGGAAGCGTAGAGAAGAGAAGAGAAACCGAATGCGCAGAGATTTGGCGCAGGACAGTTTCGGAAGAGATAGAAGAGAAACCAAATGTGCAGGGACTTGGCACAGGACAGTTTCGATGGTGTACTGGTATTTTTCGAGCAGTAGCTGGTCACGCTGCTCGATGCTTCGCTAAATATGTTTTTTAGCACCGTGGGCCGACAATTGAGTGCATGACAATTGAGCGCCGACAATTGAGGGCACGACAATTGAGCGCGACGACGATTGAGCGCGACGACAATTGAGCGCAACGATAATTAAGCTAAAATTGCCTAAAGTTAACAAACCAACTAAATTCTAAAACCAAAAACTGAGCGCAACGACAATTAAGCTAAAATTGCCTAAAGCTAACAAACCAACTAAATTCTAAAACCCAAACTAACCTCCTCAGCCCCTTTCTGTTTAGACTCAGTGTTTCTTCTGTCTTTACTCAGGTATGTAAGGTCAGTTCAACTATGACTATTATTTTTAATTTTTGTACACTTCTTTAATAATTTTTGGTTTTAGGGTTAGGTTAGGTTAGGTTAGGTTAGGTTACACCGAGAATAAACTTGTGAGACTCAATGCAGGTCAGAAAGACCAACGAAAGCACACCAAGTATGTGAGAACAAATGCAGCCATTCTTGAAATAGTTAAGGACTACAATAACAGAAACTGTATCGATCATATAGATCTGCAAAAGTAGAGTGTTAAACCATTAGTTTTATTTTTTTAATTATATATGCAAAATGTTTTTAAATAAAGAATATTAAACCAATATGTTTTTAAATAAAGAATGTATTGAAACGTTATTTTTTTTGTCCCGCGCTCAATTGTCGGCGCTCAATTGGCGTTGCGCTCAATTGTCGGCGCTCAATTGTCATGCGCTCAATTGTCGGTCAGCCTTTTAGCACGCGGTAGGCAAGCCACGAGAGCTTGAACGGGTGTCTAAGGCTGTACTGTCCGTACAGACATAAAGTAGGTTTGTTGCGAAACTGCCTACGGCGAAGTGATCGTTTGATTATTGCCAGTGGAAGAGTCTCTCAACAGGACGTAGGAAGAGCAGCGTTCACCGACAAAAGTTGAGATGAGACAGGCGAGTTTCTTCATAGACTTCTAGAATTGTAAATTCCGTCCAATTCCGGTGCGTGGTCCCGCTTTCAGTATATCTCCCCCCTGATCCTTTTAGAATTGGACGTCTCTTTTGGGGTTTTTTTTCGCCATTTGGAGAGAGAGCGGAACCAACCTAAAGCGCGCTGACCTGTTGCATGTTGATGCAATCCCTTGCATTCTAGCGAAGTGAGCAGGAGAGCTGCGATTGAAAATTGAAGTCCGTTGTTATCTGCGGATTGTGATCTAAACAACGTCAAGCAAAAATTGATGTACTGATTATGAAATGAAATTATAAGTGAAAGGGTGCGATTATTACCCATAATTGTTTTGTTTCGTGAAATAGTATGTGCGCTCTGGTCAGTATTTTATGTAAACTTTTTCTTATTTTTTTTCTATGTTGCCCTGATAGTAACTATAACTATACAAATAATTGTTTCAAATGTGAAGCGATCTTTGATGAGGAATCGCTGGAATAGATTGTGAACTTGAAATTTGTGTAGCCACTGTAAGAAAATTTTCCGTTATTTTTTTTTGGCACGTTATAAATTGGTTACAGGTTGTAAATTTGATTATTAGGGTGAAATGTTATTTTATGCAAATGTTGTGAAAATTATTAAGTTCGTTTTCGATTTTATATAATGATATAAAATATCTGATGTGTGGAGTTTGTCATTCTAATTATTATTTCTTGTCTATCTCTAACTTGACTTTGTTACAGAAAAAAAATGCAAAATAAATAACTTTGTTGAACGAATAAATAAATTTTTTATATTAATAAGTTTTCCTAGTGAAAAACTTATTTTCAAGGGGGTGATGCGAGTATAGTAATGTCAAGTTAAGAATTTAATGTTTGTTTATAAATTAATGTTCAAATATATTAAACTTATAAAATACGAGTTGGGAGTGCAAATTAAAAGAATATAATATTTAATGGATGTAATTACAATAAATTATGGTTGAGTATAGTAATGTCTAATTAGGAATTTTAATAATGTTTGATTAATGAAGATAATAATAATTAATATGTAAAAATTAAGATAAATGATGGTTTGTTTATTAAAATTATTAAATACGAATGGGCAACACAAGGAGTCGGCCCGCGAATGCTGGGCTTCGAAAAATACCCGCCAGTCATTCGAACAGCGCGATCTGTGTAAGGCAGAGCTTTCCAAACTGTGTGTCGACAATACCTCCCAGGTGTGTCGCCAAATTTAGTTAATTATTTTCAATTTTTTTGTATTTTGAAATTTTTTATTTTTGTATCAACAAAATCGGCTACAAGATAAACCACCTACTGAAAAATTATCTGATATTTGATATTTGATAACAAAAATTAATTAGTGTGTCGCCAACGTGAAAAGTTTGGAAAGCTCTAGTGTAAGGTGTAACAATGTAGTCGTAACTGTAAATTATTCTTGTGCCTCTCCGACGTAAAATATTATAATAAAATCTCCCACTCGCGTCCCCCCATTTATTAAGTCATTTCGGTAATTAAACAAAGTATTAAAAAGAGTAATGACGAATGTAATTAACCCCTTCCCCCTTTACCCTGTCGTAACGGTTTTCGACCACGCCTCGGTTCACGCTGCCATATTTATAAAGCATTTATAGCGAAAAGAGTGTAAAGATAAGTGATTAAGGTTATAAGTAAAACGGAATAACGAGAATAAAGATACAAAAATAAGTAAATATAATAATTAAATAAAGTAAACACTACAGCAGCCGGATAGCATTCTACTAGATGTTCAGCTGACCGTCGAAGACTGTCGATGTCCAGGACTAGAAGGAAATACAAAAATCCAAATCTTTTCTGCAGGACAGCGTACGCTTCTAGACGAGTGTGTTCAGAGTGGTACACAGTTTATCAATTATCGGTAGAAATGCAGTGGTCCAAAATGAATCTCTTTGTGTCAGGTTCGTATCTTTGGCAGTTCCGATTTCGTCATGATGGCGCTTTCTCTTCTTTGTGCGTTGAGTCGATTCCTTGTATACTCGATGACAACACTTTCCGATGCCCTGGTCCTCGAATTCGTCAAATCGTGATCTGAGATCTTCAACAAATTGCAGTAGTGATTTCAGCAAGAGGGTGGCTGAGTCTCGACATTCCTTGTTTTTGCAGAGATGCATTCGTTTTTTGAAATCGTTCGAGAATAGTGTTCCATAAAACCAATAAAATGGCTGTTTCGAGTTGTTGAAGCTATTTAGACAATCCCATGGCTTCGATCCTAGCTTCCGCAGTTTGGCTGGTATCTGCTGCTAGCTCATCCAGTACCACGATATTCTAGGCGTAGCCTTCGGTTAAAGATTGGACGGCATCTGATCTGGCTGACCAGCGGGTATCGGAGAGACCTTTGTTGACCTTTAGTTTCTCACTACAGGAACTACTATCGAGAACCTCTACATGTCGACGCCATCGGTAGGTCGAGGAGACAAGAAACGTGTAGACATTCTGAATGACCATAAACAATTCAACGGCTGCTGTGCAACTGTCCACTGCTGATTTACCCACAAGATTTAGTGAGTGGCACATGCATGGCACAAACTCAGCATACGGAGATTTTGACTTGATGTGGCTCTTTACGCCGTTATATTTCCCTGCCATATTGCTTGTGCTATCACAAGACTGTCCTCTGCAGTCTCCAATTCGAATGTCATGAGTCTCCAGAAAGTTGAGGACCACGTCGGCGATTCCTTTCCCTGTATGTGTGTTCATAGGTATGAACTGTAGAAATCGCTCGACGGACCCAGACTCAACCACATATCGGAAGGTGAAGCACAGTTGATCGGTGTGTGAAACATCAGGCGTAGAGTCGACGGATAGAGAGTAGTATTTTGACTGCTGGATTTCTCGGATAATCGTCTGAAGTACTTTATCGGCCATCAACAGTATGAGTTCCTCGCAAATGAAATGAGAGAGATACGAGGTGTGTCCGCTACCTTTGTTGGCATGCTCGCTTATATGCGCAGCTAAAAAACTGTCATACTTACTTAAAAGTTACAAAATTCCGTAACAGTTGCCATTGTTTGGTGAACCGAAACGGGAGTCGTGTTCACGAATTGCTAGTCCTCGTGACGTGATATACTTGATAATGTCGATACAGCGCCGCAAAACTTCCTGCCAGTAGTTGCACTCCTTTTCAAACTGGTTCACCAGTTTCGAATCAACATGGCCGGAGACAGACTTTCTAACCAACAAATATCTCATCGACTCCATATGTTGCTCACATTTTCCGTGTGCTTCGACCGATTGTCTACCATGCTTCCAGTCGCTGAACCCGATTGTGAACTTGCTGTCCCCCCTCGACATTAATTTACAGACAAAACAGTAAACACAGCCTGTGGACTCGGAATAGCACAGCCATGACACCTCAATTCTTTCATTCGTCAGGCTATGTTTCTTAAATAATGTCTTCGTACATCGGCGTGTAGTACCACTTTCAGTAGTTGAAGAGTTACTAAAGTCGCTGTCATAATTTCGGCAATCTGATGTTCCCCGCTCTATCCAGAATTCTCTAAAGTCATCGGTCAGCACTTGTGGCCACAAACCAATGTCATTAATTGCATGTCCTGAAGCTGGTGGGCCTGCTGAACGCACTGACGTAGACGGGTCTTCTGAAGACGCAGCTGCTGATGTAGCGGAGGCAACTGGTGGGCCTGATGAAGGGGTTGACGTAGACGAGTCTCCTGAAAATGCAGCTGCTGGGCTTGCTGAACGCACTGACGTAGACGCGTCTTCTGAAAACGCAGCTGCTGAAGTAGCGGAGGCAGCTGGTGGGTCTGCTGAAGGGGCTGACTTAGTTGCTGATGATTTAATCCAATTAGTCAGTTTCGGCACCGTCGCAAGAAACTCTTCTCTGCGCTTCTTATCCTTATGCTTTTCACTACCGGGTTTATATTTCCTCCTTCGATCCCGGTCACGGCTCGTTTCCATGTTGTACGTATTACAATGTCAACAATAAGAGCATAAATCATGAATCTGCAACAGAAACAACAAGAAGTTAGTAACAACATTAGAAATGAGTAACACTAACAAGAACAACAAATTAAAACACCATCAAAGCGGATATTAGAATGTCTGATGCCATGCCGCCTACCGGAAAAAGTAAAACTCGTTGCAGATGGCAAATACGTGACGTTCAATTTTTTCAATTGAAATTTGCGGGGCCCATCGGGTGCGGGGCCTTGGACATTTGCCCGGTGCGCCACCCCCTAAATGCGGCCCTGGCTGGGCCAAGTGTTGTTATCAACATTTTGTGTTTCATTAATGTGAAGATTGACTTATTACCCAGTGACACGATAATCACATTATGTGAAAAACGTTATAATGGTGAAGATAGAAACTGCTAAAGCAAACTTTTTTACACTATACCCAACCAATGGGAACTCTGACAAAAGGCTTATCCATCGCAAAGGTGAAAAGAAAAATGTGCTCAACCTTGAGGTTTTGGAAATTTGGAGATTTTGGAAATAAAGGCTACTAACTATAGGCCCATATTTGCAAGTGAGAACCTGGACTTGCCACCCATACGTTTCGACTTTATAGACGTGACTGTACTCTTAAGTAAAATAGAATCACTTCAGGATGAGGTGCAGCTACTGAAAGGTGGCCTGCATACCCAGCATGGCCAAAACAGAGAGCTAAAAGATATATATAGCAGCATAACCTCGGCACACAGAAAACAGACCTCTAGGATCTCAAACTTGGAAGCTGAGATGAGCGGCAGGCAAACTACCCAGCCAGACAGGGACACCGCCATCACCATGACACAGCATAGTGAGCCTCAGGATAGGAGGCCTGACGCTTCTATTCTCACACCATCTTATCTCACAGCTCAGCAGAACTGTATATCCAAACTACATGAGGGAGAAAACGGTAAGGTACTTTACTCTCAAGTTCTGAAAGAAAAGTCCAATGACATAAAAGCTTGTATGAACACGAACAACCATCCTAACAGTGGGCAGCAGGTAGTACGTATCTACCCTGAAGTGTATAGTCTGACATATGATGAATCTCCAACACAAACTAACAACAAATTAACTGCAACAGAAGGCAATACTGCTGAGACCATTAGTAATGTGGCCATGCCTCAAGGGACTCTTAAAACCTGCTTGGCAGCTAGTCACCCTGGTGAGCAGAATGTGGGACATGGGTGGACAACATTTGGTAAAAGGGGTTTGCGTCGGGAAAAAAAAACAGGACTCTGGAAACCCCCCTTCATCCAGAAGAGAACCACGGCTTGGGCTAGCAACAAATACAGCAATTAAGGCAGTGAAAATATCTCGGCAGGCCCAGGTATTCCCAGGTATTTGCCTCCCGTTTCCCACCTGACCTATCTGCCTCAGAATTAGAAGAATACCTGCATGAAATGATAAAAATTGGGACTATCTGCTCCAAATTAACCAGTAAACGACCAGTTACCTACAGTTCTTTCTATATTAAGGCAGAATGTGAGGACCCCTCTGTATTTATGGGGCCAGAAGTCTGGCCTGAAGGAATCTACTATAGTTGGTTAACATGAAGTTCAGGAAAAACTCGGTCCACAAAATTACGGGTAAGCAGACTCAACCATGCAATTGCAGGGAGACACCCAGTGAGAACAGTGATAGTGTGTATAAAAATAATGGCCCAGTTTCACAGACTCAGTGTTAGTAGCTATAACTGCAGAGGCCTCAAAGTCAATGCTGACAGTGAGATCAATAAACTTTTATCTGCACACGACATTTCTTGCTTTCAGGAAACTTGGCTCTCTAAACAAGAGTGCAAAAATTTAAATAATATTAAGCCTAACTACAGGAGAATAGCTAACTCACCCAATGATGATAGTGAAGTTATCACTGTGGGCAGACAGAATAAGAAGGAAGGTGTAGTTATAATGATTGTGCGACAATTGAGCAAGTAAACATTGAGCGAGGGAAATTGAGCGAGTACAAATTGAGCGACTTGTCGCATTGAGCGATTAGGCTAACTGAGCGAGTACAAATTGAGCCAAACTTCACAACTTAACCTAACCAATTGTCAAGGGCATACAGTTGACGTAACCGGGCATTCAATTAACCTAACCGGGCATAATGAATTCGGGACCCGGAAAGGTAAGTAGTACCCCTAACCTAACCTAGGCCTAGATGACGTCCCACTCGGACTGAGTTTCCGACGGTTAAATAGGAATTAACCCTATAAGAAATATGAACAAGTAAACGTACGCTTGCAACGTCTGATGGAAGGTGATAATGATGAAAACATTCTCGACTTTCTGCGTAATGTTTCCTACAATTTGGAATTACATATATAAGTTCACTGCTTAACTTATTATATTTTTAAATCTGTTTTGAATAAGTATACATTTTAATTAAATATATCTGTTTTAAATATTTTTATAAGGTGACTGTTTATTATTTTTGCGTCAGTTTGCACTCGCTCAATTTGTACTCGCTCAGTTAGTCTAATCGCTCTATGCGTCAAGTCGCTCAATTTGTACTCGCTCAATTTCCTTCGCTCAAAGTGCACTCGCTCAATGTGTATTCGCTAAATTGATGCAGTCCCAGCTATAATTTGGCACTCACAGCTGGATAGGTTTATAGAGCCAATTAGTTGTGAATATGAGTGGGTTGTAGCCATAAAACTAACTACTGATAACAAAATACTGTATATATTCAACGTTTATATGTCTTATGAGTGTGCTGAAAACGAGGAGGTATTTTTAGACTCTGTAAACTAAATATACTGCTAGAGGAGCTGGGCTCTTCATGTGTTATGGTGGTTGGTGATTTTAACAGCAATATCAATAAACCTGGTTCAGATTTTGCTAACCTTCTTATCAATTACTGTGAGGCATGCGACTACAAACTTGCCAGTAAATTGCTACTCCCTAATAACTCATTTACATATGTTAGTGATGCCTGGGGGACTCACTCGTGGAGACCACTGTATAGCCTCCCACGATGATTATAATATAATCAATAGCATGTCCATACTTTATGATGTATTTGAATCTGATCATATCCCATTTGTAGTAGAGCTTGATTGTATGGTAGCACCTGACTTAGACAATGACTGTGATAATACTGATTACTATAAGGTTAATTGGTCAAATCTTAGCCACGCTGAGGTAGATTACTCTACAATGCAGACTGATGCACTGCTAAGGCTTGTGAGGATTCCTGCGGAAGCTTTGGCTTGTAGGAATCCCTCCTGTGATGATGTAAAACATATAGATCGCTTAAATAAGTATTACGGTGAGCTTGCACATGCCATTAATGCTGCGAGTGGAAGTAGCTTTAAGAATAAAAAATGGGGAAAAGCAAATGTCAATCGAGGGTGGTCAGCATACTGTACTGATTTGTATGATGTAGCTAAAAATGTATACGTGGAATGGGTTGCTATGGGGAAACCTAGGCAGGGGGAACTCTTCCAACTGAAAAATAGAACTCGTGCTAGATTCAAGGGTGCTCTTAGATTTATAAGGAAAAATGAAGAGAATCTCTAGCCAGAAAATTAGGCAATAGCAATACTTCCAGTAGGGAATTCTGGAAGGAAGTTAATAAAATTAACAATAGTAATCTTACTTGCCAAATGTAATAGAGGCTGTACATCGTGCAAAAAACATTGCAGAACTATACCTAAATGAGGAATGCTCTGAGGAGCTACTAATTAACGACTCAGAAATTTGGAAGGCTATTCATAAGGTAGATGATAACAAAAGTTGTGGCCTAGATGGCATACAAGCAGAACATTTAAAATGTTGTAGCCCTCGTATAATACTTATGCTTACAATGTGTTTCACAAGCTGTATGATACATGAGTACTTGCCATAGTCCATTTTGTCAGTTGTATTGTTGCCAGTTGTTAAAAATAAGGGTGCTAGTATCTGCGATAAGAATAATTATAAGCCAATAGCATTTGCCAGTATATTTTCTAAGGTGTTAGAATATGTTATTTATAATAGGATAAGTACTTACTTGCAGACTTATGACAATCAATTTGGCTCTAGAGTGAAACATGGTACGGACATGTGCATTTATATGCTAAAGGAAGCCGTCCTAAAGTACAAGACGTCAAGTAGTAATGTATATTCCTCTTTTGTGGATGCATCAAAAGCATTTGATAGAGTTAACCATCACAAACTTTTCAAGAAACCCTTGTGTCGAGGGGTACCTAAATATATACTTAGGATACTTGAGGGATCGCGCGTCTTAAGGTAACTAAGCGCCACCACAGGCGAAAACGTGTTTTTGATGGATATCACTATTTTCACCCTTCCTCTATCGCGGGGTTTGAGTTATAATGACCTTACGACACTAGAAGTATGGTAGAAAACCTTATGAAGCGAACTACTTTTTTCACCTCTATCGCCAGCTGGGCTCTGCCGCCCAGATGTGATGCGCGTCTTAAGGCCCCAATATCCCGTTCAACTGGGGGTGGGATGCTCGGTCTCTGGGTGGCGGGAACAGGAGGAGGAGCGCGAGCCAATGAAAACATGGCAGCCACGCCGCTCTGCTTTATGATTGGCCACCCGCTCCACGCGCCGAGAGGGACACGACACAAACATCTCGCCAGTACCTTAAGACTCGCGTTGCTGTTAGCAGGCGTCCTGTGTTCGTGCTCATATTGCTGAATATTGCGTGGAATATTCTATTCACCCGGCTTCTAACTATTATCAACGTGTGCAGCAATGTCTCACCGTGCTAATGATACTGATGAAAAATCAATGAAATCATTCTATGCCAGAAATCGCACCCAAAGTTCGGCATAATAAGAAAATACAAAAATTTAAAAATATATATATAAAATATAAAATATGACAGTCTATTCCAAAAACTCATCAACATCTTCATTAGCATACTTAGAACTCTAATTTAGCCAAAAATGAACGTTCTAACTCAGTTAATAACAGAGATACTATTGCCAGAATATTGCTGAACTTTGGAGGCGATTTCTGATTTTGGCGCTTAGGTACCTTAAGACGCGGGATCCCTCACTTGTATTCTGGTATACAGAGCAGACCATGTTTGTAAGATGGAAAAGCACTGTATCACCAGGTTTTAAAGTATCTAATGGTGTTAGGCAAGGAGGTTAGTAGTATAGCCGAAAAAGGGGAGAGTGCAAGAATGTTGCAGGTTATTATGTAATGTTGCAAAGGGGGATGGGGGTTGTTGCAAATGGGGTGGGGGTTGCAAAAAAAAAGAGTACTGGCCTTTGTTGCCAACCTAGGTTGCAAGGGGCATGCAACTTGGGGGCCTCCCCCAAGCTATTCCCCCCAAAGGACCAGAGAGAAAGGAGGAGAGAAAGGAGGAGAG